>VZTQ01005720.1:194100-246871 GCA_013400755.1 Pelecanoides urinatrix
CCACCCTGCCCCACTCTGGGGGCTGTGAAAGCCACCAGTGAAATGGGCTGCTTGTTTTTCTACTGCTGAAAAGCAGGAAAAGTCGGATGTGGACGGGAAACGTTTCCAAAAGACAAAGGTAGTCAGAAGGAAGGTTTCAGCGTGATAACCCAGAGGAGGAAATCCTATCAGTGTGAGCAAGAGCTAGAATAAACAAGTCACTACAAATACTTCTTTCCCCTTTAATAAATATTTGACTGAGGTCATCAACCTTGCCTGAACTGAACCCGTGTTTGATAATGCAGACCATTCCTCTGTCTTACAGCTGAAAAGTGGTTTTGCTTGTTTTAGAAGTCAGAGATTGCAAATCTGTTTGCACACAGGCTTTTCTGTCCTGTAAATCAGCGAGCAATCAAGAACTGTTATTACTTGGGTATATTATCAAAATCTAATGACATGGTCTCTATTCTTTTTAATTAAAGATAGTTAGTGAATACTTATTCTTTGTCCCTCTGTCCCAGCCCACCACTCGAAATTGTTTCTGAAAAGCAATGCTGATCACAGCCCGCAGAGCCACATGCCCATGAGGGACAGACAAACCAAACTTTGGCAGTTTACAGCCATGCCACCTCTAATGATTCAAAAGAGTTTCGGTGACATATCCCTCCACTTTGTCTGTCTCAAATACACTGTTTGGTCTATAGAGAAGTATTCCTCCAGTCCAAATTTCTCATTTTATGATTAGCCACATTCAGTTCTATTGTGCTTAGGTGCACAGGGTGAAGAATGGGAACAAACCTGAGAAGCACTGAAAACGGTTATTACCAGTTGCAATGTATTCCCATTTGCCTTTGCTTTCTGAGGTTTCTACCTAAATATCAGACCCCATCCTATGGGATCCTGATTACCTGGTATCGCAGAAGCTCTCTGGCCAGCAGAAAGCACTGGGATCTTTCCAACCTGCACTTGGCTTTAGAGTATTTTCACAGATATCAGCTTCTTTGGCAATTGCTGCAAGATTATTTCCTTGTACGATGTATCTGTAAGTACATGGTTTCACTGTACGGATATACAAGTTATCAAAATAACTGAAGTCCCAAACAGACAGCAGCCATCATCTCGAGTCTGGAGGAAGATCTATTTGATTTCAGAAACAAACATGGCAATTCTTTCTCAAATCCCGCAAGCTGACATCGTCATTGCACAGAACGTGCTCCGCTTCGCTCTCTAAAGCACAAAGCGGTCGATAGCTCGCAAAGAAACTGCCTGGATTCCTGCTGACCAGAAACTACAACAGCCTCATTTTCCCGACACTGGTGCTGCTGGAGCACCGACTGCTAAAAAATGTAGTGCTCCTATCTGTCATGCAGGGGTTCACATAGCCAAGTATTTCACAGAAAACGCAGCAAAGCTACGTGAGAGATTCAGTAAAATGTATTATGTCCTAAAGGCTAAAGAAAACGTGGCACGAATTGCCTAGCTGCCCGACAGCCAGGCTGTTTAGCAATTTTCCTATCTCAGACTGTGTCCTGTAAAGGACTTGGACATCAGCAGAGTTTGCAGCTTAAAATGCCACCACCATTCATGGTGGCTGCGGAAAGGGCTGCTGCTTCCTAGGGAACCCAAGGGGGAAATTTTCGAGTCCCAAAACCTTGCACTTGCCGTCACATCTGCTGCCTTGCCGTAGGCAGCAATTCCCAAAGTCTTTGGCTTTGCCATGGGTGTCGATGATCACAAATCCCCATCAGGTTCCCAAAATGCGAAAGAATATCTGCAAATAGTCAACTGCAAACTTTCACGTCAAGCATACCCCAACCACTGACGTATTATCCATATGGTCTGGCCTCCTCTGAGCCATGGCAGGATGCCCATGGCTCTGCTCTTTTGCTACTTGAGCCACCAGTAATAAAAATACTGAAAAACGAATAACTGTAAGTTCATCTAGAGACACAGAGGTACAAACCTAGCTTCCTTTTTACTAAACTCAAAATACACATCAGGTTCGACTTCCACAGCCTGTGGCACATGTATATATCTGGATGTTTAAGAGGAATAAGCTTTCTCAAGCATTTTTCCACTGCTATATTTCTTTTAATAACCTTTTAATCTGTTTGTCAGTGTGTTCCCAGTGCATCCAAAGAACAAGAGCAAAGTCTTTCTGTGGCTAATCTGGTGACCATAAATTCTCAGACCGTACTGAAAGCTTGTGTGACCTCATGGATAAAATGTTTGCTTCATATTTTGAAGGTCATAAATTCAAATCCTGTTAATAGTCTCCTTTTATTAAATGTCTCATAGCTTATTTTCAGCAGTATAATTACACACTAGGTCAGTTAATTATTACTGAATTCTTCCAGCAACAACAAAAAGGGCAAACTAGGCACTAAAAACAACTTAGAAAGTAATACTTACAAAATGATTAGCCATTTAAACAGTCCAATTAAATGAGACAATTAAGTTTAAGTAGATTCCTCATTAGAGTAATTTTCTGTACTTATAACTGTACAAAACTCCTATAAGGCTTTTTGGGAACTGAGGAGCTTGATGCATTCCCAGTGTGCCATGACTGGGGCTCATATGTACGTATCTGATGAAAGAATTTCACTGGGGAATTTATAAACACACATATGGGAGCTCTCGGTCAGAGAGAGATCTATTTTCTTTAATAGAATCTTGTTTAACTTATTGAAAGATATACCACAGGCTTTTCCTGAGTTCATTGGGAAGAACGGCCCCGTTCCATACTAGAAGAGCAAATGACACCTTGTTTTGAACCAATATTTCTTGGAGACGTGGGAGCATAATACAGATAAAAACAGCCTTCTGTGGGACTTTATGGTTGTACATCAAAATTAATGTGCTGCTTCATTAAATAGCTCTAACGCTTTGCATGGAAACACCTTGCCTTTCCCGACCTGGGAGAACATATATTTGTTTCTCAGGGCTCAGTGGTAATGCTTTTGCTTACACTGAGTAACACTTGACAGAATAAATAATAAGCCAGGGAAAATGATTGTGATATAAAGCACAGCCATGTGTTAGAAGGTCAGTCTGGGTCTTTTAGTCATGTTTTAGGGTGTTAAAGAGATCTCTGATTATTTGTTGTGGTTTATTTCCTGATACCCTCTTTCTTTGTGAGTGTTGGACAAATGCAGTGATGCCGGAGAGCACAGAAATGACACGTTATTCCAGCCGCTCCATGGACAAGCTTGCTCAGGGAAGGCAAGCCTGACCTGCCCACGCTGGAGGTGATTTCTGGGAGACCCAGGGACCGTAAGAGCTCTGTGCTCACCTCCAGGCGTGTGCCGAGAGAGGAGTGCAAGGCTGGGGAGAGGAATCTGTCGCTGCCCCGGAGGAATGCCGCGCCGGCAGCCGGACGCGGGGCGGGAGGGCTGGGCACTCCTCCCTCAGGGAAGGGAGCCTTCCATGGCTGCAAAGCCTAAAGCAAACCAGCCCTCAAGGGGCTTTTATACCTGTAGAAAAGCGTATACAGTATTTAAAGAGTAGGTTTTGACGTGACAATTTTATCTTAACATGTCAGAATTAAAAAAAAAAAAAAAGTAAAAAGTGGCATGAAGAAGAAAACAAATGCATTCTTTCCAGAGGTGACTTTCAACCCAAAGCCAGGACCATTTGTCTTGAAGCTCGTTTCACATTAGGATGTGTTTCTCACAATATGTTAAGCCCTATGGGGATGCTAAGATGAAAAATGTGTTTTAATTATTTTGTATGGGTTAAGTAAAGAGACTTGAAACTTTATCTCTGCTTTCTACAGCTATCCATGCATGAAACAAAGAACTATACTACACTGCAAGAGAAATAGAGAAATAGAGTATCAACAGTACAGGGAGGTTCAAATCTGGCACAGACCTCAGCACTGGGGGAACAGGGCAGCCACTTTTCGGTGTAGAAATAATCCCACAAAATTCCCTGGTAAGGTCTGTGTACAAGACATACGTGCATCTTTGCAGATAGGTTGTCTTGTAAATTGAAGATGAAATTAATTGTCAGTAGCCAATATCAATCTATGAGAGCAAGTGGAATTTATCAGTGGTAACACACAACGTTATTGATTGTTCTACAGGTGAGGATTTACTTTCCCTAGCTATGGTATCATATGGAAATACTTAGTTATCCCCATCACGCGGCACATAATGTCTGAGGCAGGAAAAGAGGTGCTCTGAGGTAGCCTCACATGCTCTCCTTCCCTGGGGCAAAACCAAACCACGGTGGTAGGCTAAGCTTATCCTCCTGCATGGCTGCAGCCAAAGGAACTAAATATTTCCTTCTTCCAGGCTGCTGGCTGGTTTGGCAGACAGGATTGACCTTATGCATACAGCAGAGAATGAAATAACACTTGAAAAGGTTCAGTGATGAAGAATTCATCATGCTGTGCTGTGCTACGGGGACTCTGAGGTCTTGATTTGAGATCTAGAGATAATAGGAAAGAAATACCGATGAGTTGAGGATAACGAATGACACTTCAGAGTGCTCTCTCGGAAGAGAAGAGCTATTTTTGCACATCTCTCTACTGTCATACACAAATCTGCAATCAGTAAAGGTAACCTTAATGTTATATTTTCATTGCAAATTTAAAACCACCTGTTATATCCCAGAGGTATAGGACATAGCCTGTGTATTTGATGAAGATTTATTTAGCTGGTGCACTAACATGCTTTCTGATCTTTTCAACTTAATTAAAATGTAGCTTTATCAATGACTAATTTATTCCCAAAACCTACTGTCACAAATTTTAATTTACGGCATGCTTCTTATCGAAGAAATTTTCTTTGTTGCTTACATGATTGAGTGCTAAGTGATTGCTTTTTAGTTTCCAGAAGATTTTTTTATAATGGAAGAGATTAGAGATGATGGTCAAATAGCTAAATAGTATTCATGAGTAACAAGAAACCAGAACTATGCATTAGAATACAAGCTGGCAAAATTATTCATCTAGCTATTGTATCGGACATTCAATTAAGAAAATTATATGATAATTTTTATTTTTGTTCCTGTGTTTAATTTCTCATTTCTTTTTTTGTGCCTTAAACCATAATTCAAAAAAGCTGAAAGGAAGAAAATTTAGTAAATTTGGTCCACAAGCATATTATATATACAGAAACATTTTAAAACTCATCTGGGTTTCTTTAGTCCTGGCTTGGATGATCTTGACTGAGGTTATCGAATATATTAGCCACTGCCAAAAAAGAATCCTAAACACTGTAAACTGGGAAAATGGCATTCTGCCCTTCTCCCAGCTCCAGAAAACCCAAGAAAAATCTAAAGCAGCCATATCATCTTATGAAGCAAAAGTCTGAATATTGGTCCTACCAAAATCAATGATTATACTCCTCTGTCACACTGTGGCCATGATTACAGCTCCCTGAGAATAAATTTATTTGCAGTTTTGCATAACCTGTGTTTATTTTTTAATTCAGTTTGAATTTGATGAATGGTTTCAAAGAAATGAAAAAATAATGGAAAGTTAATTAGCCCAAGCAGTGGAGAAGAGCAATTAGCACTCCATGGCTCCTTGCAAAAAGACAGTGCGTCTTTGGAAAATACAGAAAAATAGCAGCAAATTGGGGTTTCTAGCATATTTACTAAATAAGGAAATATTTAGTAAATAAAAAATTAATGTTGCAATTCGAAGAATGATTGCCCTAGGCTTTCAAGCGGTAGCTCTTCTTTATTGTAGATGTTATTTGCTCTGTATCCACTAGTGCTTTTGCCAGTCATGATAAGAGGCAGAGATGAAAGTCAGCAGGTTGATGTGGGATGCGATAGACGGAAGCAAAGAAAAAACATACGAGGAGAACGGGAGCAGTTGGCTTTTCTGTATTTACATGAATAAAGTTAGACACACACGTGTGCAGGTTTGGGCCCAGATACATACGCTGTAAAAACACTGAAGCGAATGAATACAAGGAGTTGATGATGCCAAGTATTGTGCACTGAGCAGAGGTTTGCTCAGGATAGATGGTTCATAGATTTCAAGTATGTGAAAAGCCTCACAAACACTTGCCGTTGGTTTAAGAGTCTATCTTTAGACAACCCTTAGTACTGTATGGATTTGAACTGTTTATTTGGTTTCTGTTCTGTTTACATGCTCTGTTTTACTACTGTACCACCCATAGAAATCTCTCATCTGCCAGCCCCAAAGAACAAATAGCACAGCAAAGTAAATACGTAACGTGAGAGGGAAAATATAAAACTGGGAGAGGCCAGAGATGTATTTGATATAACAAAAAAAGGGAACATGAGCTGAATTTCAGTTCAGCGAGAGTGCTGCTTGCCCAGCAATTCCCTCTGACCTACTGCATTGGATTTTCAGCCTAAAAGCTGGCACCTTTCAGATAAACCAACCTCAGAACGTACCTCTGAGCAATTGTGCCGTGCAAAAGTAAACTGTGAGAAAAGTTAAGAGTTTGTCTCAACAACAAATGAAAAAGTCGGACTGAAGTGGGCAAAAGGAGTGAGAGGCAGGCAGAAATGGGAAAACCAAGTTGTTGTGTGTATTGAGTCAGGGCTGCCTGCGGGGGTCGGAAAACCGCAGATGAAGGTTTCGGAAACAGCCAGAGACTTTGGGAGGGATTTGTACTGGGTCAGCTCAGGCTCCCCACGTGGACTCCTGTTCCCCAAACCCTCCTACTATCAAAACTCCCAGCAGTTTCTATCGATATTTCAACAGTAAGGAAACAGGCTCAGCTGCTCGGGAAGTGAGAAATCTTCGTTCTCAGGAAAATGCTTCAGGATGCCAGCCTGGATGATACGGAGCATGGGCTTTTTGCTGGCCTCGGCGGCGCAGTGCAGTGTGCCTTCTGATAGAAAAAAGTAAAACAGGCAAAGCACTCCCATAATTGGGCCCTAGGAATGGGATAAATCCCCACTCCTGCTGAAAGCAATGGGCACGGTGCCACTGACTGCGCTTTGGACAGGACAAGGGGGTTCGATCCACTTACTGACATGAAGAGTTGTTTTCCGTTATATTGATCTTCAAGGAACTATTTATAGAAATAAGACATTTCAGATAGTTTTAATTAATGTCATTCATAACCGGTGTCCTAAAGCTCCCTGGAAACTCACAATCCAGAACTATTTAAATCAACAGGAGTCTTTAATTGCAACAAAGTTCTCCATGCCTTCCAGGTAGGGAAGATGGAAGTACGTAGCAGAAAACGGTATTGAGATTCTGTAGTCGCTGCATTAAAACATTCAGTAGTGGGCAAATAACAGAAATTAGGGTAAACAAAAGCGCGTGCCTTTGTAGAGGTATGTACGGTACGCCTCAGGGGTGCTGTGAGCAGAGAAACAAAGTCCCCGTGACTGGGCTTCCAAGACAAGCACATTTATCTTCGGGGCTGCACACATGTTCATTGTTCTGCCTGCACAAGGGCATATTATATTAAGAACAGAGTATTAGGGTAGTAGTATTTACATGTTTTTAATGTATACTGCCCTTTTGTGTAATAAGTATTTCATTATTTTCATGTCCTGGCGTATACAATTACTCTGTTAGTATAGTTATTCCTCTCTGTGGTGATCTATAATTCTGCTCAGAGTTTCAGTGTACATTTCAGACAGTGATTGCAGTCAGAAGTACAACCAGCTTCTTTATGACTCCTTCATTAACTTTTAACCTTCAGTTTCCTATTTCCTATGTAACTGTCACAAAATAAATACCAACTCCATGGCCACTTGTATGCAATAATCCTGGAGCCCTTTGCTGGGCACTACTGCAGGAAAAAGGAAACAGGTTTTTAACTCCTTGAGAACTGAATCATCACCAGCCTATGAAAGCGTAAACAGTGGTAAGCGTAAAGGAAGAGCAAAAATGAAAAACAAGTTTGTGGAGACAGAGAAATCAATACTGCAAAGCAACAAACCCGCCAGAGATGAGAGAATCTAGGAAGACTCACGTGTCTGGAGGTGGCATTAAAACAACAGCGCGAATGAGGGCATAGGAAAGGAAAACCAAAACAAACCAGTTAAACCCAGTATTTTATATTTTGACCTTCCTTTACTCCAGTAACATGCCAATTATGGGCAACATCATTGTTTTTAAAAGACTGCTTTACTCAGGAAAACTTTAAAACCTGCTGTGCTTTGATAAGCAACATTCTTTTAAAGTAAACCTGAACTAACAGTTTAAAGCTAAATAATCTAGAGGCCTGAATTAAAATTCTGGCGAGGCTGTAAGGTTAGGTCAATGAGCCTACTGGCACCTAGAAAATAAGTGCTACTTTCAGATATCTGTTGAACAGAGTGAGCATGACCATAGCTTATGCTAGGATATTCTCCTAGGAGATTGAAAATTAGGCTTCCAGTCCCACCTCCACCAGCTTTCAGATGTTTTATTGAGTGATGATTTCTTGCAATGTGAGTGAAAAATCTTATGACAAACAGATTTACCCCCGCCCCCGCAAGGGCTGGGACTTAGGCACTAACATACAAAATCATCATCCTATTTGCTGCCTTTCTAGACAAAGGAGTCCTGGAGCCAGAGCAAGGGAAGGGGCTGTTGTTGCTGCTAGGGTTTATTTCACTTTTATTAGAGCTTTGACAAGAGGAGTAGCACTCTTCTGAAGTTTCTGAAGCCTTCCATGCTTTCTCCCGTAGTCCTGCTTCTTCACATCAGCCTAGAAGTCTAGAGAAAATTTAGAGCCTGCTCTAATACAAGCGGGACTTGAAGCCAAGTTTCTGATGAAGAATCTAATCACAGCATCTGACCAAAGGTACCAGGGACCTTGATACCCTTTCCTGCAGGTATGCCCTGCCTCAGAACCCAGCTGTAGCTAAAACATAAAATGCTTAGCTGCAACCAGAGAGTCAGAGCAAAGCCCTCTACACCAGACCTGTCTTTCTATTTTTTTTTTTAAAGTATCTCAAACTCTATTAAATAGAAACAAGTAACAGAAACAGACTTTGCCATAAACAAGACTATCAACTGCTGAAAATCAATACAGCCTCAGTACCTGGGAGATTCCTCACTAGCCACTAACAAGGAAAAAAAAACCCTAAAAGCTCTTTCTGCCCTGAACATTCTTTGTAAGGATTTTAACTCCCCTGGGCTCCACTCACCATCCCAGGTGAAGGGTATAAGTTCTGGAGTCACAGCGTGGGTGTTGTGACATATAAATAGAGCACCTGGGACAAGTAGGGAAAAGATAGCACTTATTTCTGAGGGTGAGCTGTTAGCAGAGAAGTTTTCCTATATAGTGATGCACTTGAGACTGGATGAAAGGAAGTAGGTAAGTTTATTTTGCTTTAGTAAGAAAGCAGGAGAAAATGGAGAATATGTGAAATTACTTATTGTAAGCTACTTTTTTTGCTGGGAGGAAATTCTAGTACTAGAAGAAGGGGGATTTTATATTTCTTGATGCAATATAGCAACAAGTATTTAGTGAGACTGAAGGTTGTTTTATGTATTGAGGAATGCATCCTGTGACTGCTTTTGAGGAAAAAGAAGAGAGAAGGCATAGTGGTAGTAGTAGAAGAGTAAGATGAGTAATTTATGCAACTCTCCAAGTTTTCTTCTAGATTTGTGCTAAAAGGTAAGGGTGGCCTGGTGCAGGGTCTGAAGACTATGTTCTGCAGATCCATTCAATATTTGCTTAATCCACCACCGTAATGTTTCTTAGGCTATGCAATAACTTTTAAGGTTGCAGCCAAAATGTAAAAAGATGAAATACAGGATTTCACTGATACAGAGAAAGGTGTACTTCTTCTTCATTTTCTTGCTGCTGATTCCAATGTCTCTTGACCTTATGATATTAAGCCATGAAACAGTTTCTGTAAACCAGGATATAGACTTAAAGAAATGCCACAAAGCCCTTATTGTAAAGGTATCTGAGGCTTAGGTTCTGTGCATAAATGGTATTTTTCTTATGATTCAAAAGATGTAAAAAGAAGACAATTATGAGAAGGGACTAGGCTATTAAAGCCATATTTCTGCAAGAAAGTATTTGCATAAACATGCTAGAAATTCAGTGGAGTTCAAATACAGTATGATCATGAAAAGTGTAATTAAATTACAATTCAAAATATGTGAACCATCTGCACTGCAATGTGAACCATAGTGCTACACTGGGAATATTGATGATGAGTTTTGTATTATGTAGTAAATAAGATCTTCCAAAGCTCTGCCTATTTTCCAGTCCCTTCAACATTTGCTATTAGTAGAGCATTCCCCTTGGCCTTGTCTAACTTATTACTGAGTGTTACACTACTATGGCTCCATAATTGCTTCAAAGACCTTGCAAAAGCTGAATCTAATGTGTTTTATCTTGTGTATACTTTCCCAAACTTCATAGTCAAAATAAAAGGAATAAGAAAGACTGAGAGAGCTAGGTGAACTTACAGGAGAAAGCTTCAAGTGAAGAAATTAAAGCAGGCTGGAGAGTATTCAAAATAAAAATTCCTGCTGGATTGTTGTTTTTATGCTAGTAGCAAATATATGAAAGGGTAGCAGCTGAACTTTAATTTAGAAATCTGTTGGAGACATGAGTTTGGTTCTGATACTTCGACATCTGATAGCTGACCTACTAAGCCAACAGGTATTTTTCAGCTACTGAAAAAACACTGGTTTGGTTTAATGTAATTCTTTATTAAAAGCAACATACAGGAACAATTCTGTTGCCCCTGGTCTCACTAATGGACTGCAAAACTTCAATATCAAGTGAAGGATCTGTCTTTGATTTGCTGCTTTGTTGGCTAATAGCACGCTTCTCTTCCTAGTTTTTCTTGGGTGCCAGGATAGAGGGCTGAGATGTGATGCAAGGGGGGTCCAGCAGCATGTTGCCAGGCAATGCTATGTGGTAGCATCCTGTTACTGCTTAATCCTGCTGCCATTTCCACAGCTGATGGCTTTCAGTGGGATTTCAGGCTGATTTGAGGAGGCTGGGGTAGAGGGGAAGCAAACAAAAGGACCATTAGGGGCTGTGGTAGAGCGGGAGAAGACATTAAACGGGAGCCCTCTCTGAAGGGAGTGATCAAGAAGTGGTGCGAAATGTCTTTTAAATATTCTGAGAAAGTAGAAGGGGTAGAAGTAATTTGTGAAGCAGGCTGGGCTATACAGTTGGACATCCTGTTAAATCAGAAGTGCAAACTAAATTGGTACTTTGTAGGATAGTTCAATGCAATTTCTTTCTCTCATACATTTTTCCCTTTAAGAACAACCATAGGAAGACTTTGCTTCTTTACTGGCCAAGGTAAAGGGAAGAAAACTCTTAATTGTTTTGTATCGTATGTATTTTGGTGAGATGGTGTTTCTTCCTGGACTGTGATGTGAACTACTTGTCTATTTTAGCTCTCAGATTCCTGAAAATCTGAGTACATTTAGGACTGGATTTGCCATTCCATGATCTTACAGACTTAAACAAGGGGAAGGATCAAAAGCTGGGAGGAGGAGGTGGCAAGGACAGATGGCTTTCAATGGTTTTCATAAAGAAAAAAAGCTTTTTCAAGGGGAAAAAAAAAAGCAGGAGTGAAGAGTTGGCTTCATTTGGATATTTGATGCCACTTTCACAGCAAAGCACAATAGGAAAGTCAACTAGGCTTACACAGGAGTGAGAATTTTGGTTTGTCCCATATTGTTTAGATGTGTTAGTAAACTTGTTTCTTCAGGCCTAAGTTACCTTACAGACGCAGGGGAAATTTGAACCATGCTGTATAAGCATACATCTTTTCCAGTCACTCCTACCTGAAAGACACCGAAACTATCCTAGAGAGATCCCTACTGCCATGTCCAACAGGACTCCTCTTCCTGGCTCTTCTCAAAAGGGAGAAAGGAAAGAGTTTTTAGAGAAGCTCTATGTAAAACTAAACAAAATGGGTTAATTTAAAAACCAACCAAACAAAAAACCTAAACAAAACCCCAACAACAACAAAAAAACCCCAAACAAACCCCCAAAACCCCAAAAAGCCACCCCAAAGCATTGGAAACTGGTGCGGAATTAATACTGCCTCAGATATCCCTATATGTTATGCAATAATGTTATATGGAAGTCTTGATGAATCAAGAAATTTAAGAAGCTTTGACAGCAGTCCTAGATGACCAATCCTTAGCTGTGCAGACTGCATCTGGATCAAAACTTTATTTCAATTCAAAACCTATGTGAAAGATAAATGACACACTAGCCAATTTTCTTCCAGTAAGTTTTGAGTACACTGAGTGAGATTAGTCATGTGTAGAATCTTACTAAAGCAAGAAAATTGCCGTAAGATACTGCAGGTCTATAAAATCCATTGACAGTGATGCATTTCTAGTCTCGTTCCTGCAGCACATAACTGATAATTGGCGACTCCAGTAGTGCTCACTCTGAGGGGATCCCTGTTACCTGTGTTAGCTGGGGACTGCGATCCTATGTGGCCAGATCCTATGTGGTAGGATGTTCATGAAGAGTACTTTTGGACTGGATCTGTAAAACACTGGTGTGCCTTGCAGAGAAAGTCTAAAGTACAGTTGTATTGAAAATCCCAGGTAGATAACTTCCTTTTTAGAATCGAAACAACAAATTACATAGACAGATATAAGTTGTTAAAGGCAATATAATAGTTATTGCTTCCTACTTCCTGTAGAGTAGTATGCTGGCAGGAGAGGGTGTGGGTTTGGTAGTTTATTTTTATTAGTTCATTGCACCTGATGTTTCATCCTTTTGTATGCATTTAGAAATATTTGCTAGGTGACAATTTCCTTACACCTAAATGATCCTATTTTGGTTGAATAAATATTATTGCTTAGGAGTGTAGAGTAAATCCCATTAATGTTGTTTCTTTTGCTGCAACAAACCTAAATTTGTGTTTTATTAATTCTTAAACATAGGTCACAGGCTATTTATTATTCTTCTCTTGAGAAAATTAAAAAAAACCCTCAAACATTGAACTGGCTGTTCTAAATCTTCCTTCCTATTTTACATGAAGAATAAGAAAACTTAATGTCTTTCTTCAGTGTGAAATATGGATATGCTAGACTAATTTTTAATCAAATTTATTGTTTGTCTAGAACAATTATACTTTCCATAGCTCATTGAGATTATCATGCATGATTTGCGTGTCTAATAAATAATGCATATTCCAACTAGTCTCTATTGAAACCACCAGAACAAAGATAATGAACTCCCGAAGGACTGCTGCAGATAAAAATTTAACATAAAATATATATAAATATGTCTTAATAACTTACCTCTTTAGACTTTAATTGGGGTATCTGAACAAAGTCCCTACATGCCGTACTTCTTCCTATTGTTCAGATCTTGCCTTTCAATAGTCCTGAGCTGAAGTGGCAATGCAATACAGCTTTGCTTGACAGAAACCATCTTTCAAAATAAGCACAGTCTGGTTTCGCTACATTTAATATTCAGCTTTATATTAAATCATGTAATGATGTCATTATCAGTTTGGTAAAAATAAAAATGGAGGGGACAGGAAGAGAACTGGCATGGGACAGTCTTACAAACTGTATTCCACCCACAAGCTTTTGTTTTTTATCTCTGGGATACAAACCTCCAAAAACTGCAAGGAACAGGCAATTGTAAATACCTGCCCTCCTGGGTAGGGCTAAAAGCATTTTCCATATCCTGGGTAGGTTTTCATATGCACGTTCATGTCATGTCCTCCTGCAGAGCCCAATCAGAGCTGGAACATTCAGTTGTAATGCAGCGCTCTCATACTGTTTTTTTGACCGTGGCTGTTGTTGCACCTGCATAGGGAGGCTGCGACATCAAAGGCAAAACATGAAAGGGAGAAAGAACCCAGTAAATTTAGAGATTTGATTATTTGTGTAAATCATCATAGATACGGCATCTTTCTTTGATGTAGCCAGCACAGCAAAAGGTTGGAAGGTCATACTTAAATGCAAACTGCTTTCCAGATCTGCGTTGGTCCTCCTCCAGAGCAAGATGTTGGGGCAATACAGTTTCCCCCTTTAATATTCCCCCCCGTTTCATAGTTTCCATACAGAGCAATTGCTCATTCATTACTTATGCAATTGCTGGAGAGAGCAGTACCAAAAGAGGTCAAGGTATATAGCCCAGTCTCCCTTTTGGTATACTGAGGTCTTCAAACTAGCCCTCCAAATATGGATTGTAAGAGGATATTTCAATGAAGCTGAAATCTGCCTGTTGAAATCTCCTGGAAAGCGGTCTAGAAGCACCACAATAAAGCGATGGTTCTTGCAAGACCAGGCTCCTGCTGGTGACAGCCAGGTCTGGGAAGATGCTCTGAACCTGGGAGATGCGAACCGGGCTCCTCACTGTGCTGAGAAGGAGCCTAATGCTGATCCCCACTGAGGTTCCTCTAATCCCCAGTCTCACCCATATCAGAGTAGGAATATCTGTCTTGCATCAATAAATGGTAAATTAAAAAGCTTACTATGTTTTCAGAAGCTTATATAAAAAGCATTTGCTGTTTTAATCGTACTTGATCAAGCTAACTAGCTCATTTGCTTAAGCTAATTAGCTGGGATACTGTTATCAGTGTCTGCCAAATAGCATGGAGTTTTATACAGACAAAGGTCTCCATTGAAGGAACTAGGTAAATCTCACATCGCTGGTCCATGCCGAAATAGCATTGCTTGACTTAGCAAGTTTGGTGCAACTATATTTACATGAGCCACAATACTTCTCTTTGATGTCATGCACAAGGCAGGTTTGCTGCGGGAACCCCAGCAAGCAGTGATTTCAGATTATGACTCAGGCATACGTTGGACTCATTCCTGCAAAGTCCTACTCATGAAAGAAATTGCAATGAAGTCATGAGGATTAATTTAGTGAAAGACAGAATTTTAACGTCAGTATGCTTAAGGTCTGATCTGTTGTTGCATCTGAGTTATATCTTATGCCACAGACATCAGTCTTCCTGTGCTTTTAACTAAAAAGCATCTTTCAAATACAGAATTTCAAGGTCGTTTCTCTCCTCAGTATAGTGATGAAAGGATTTTAGGGCTGTGAACTTGAAGGAATAAAGATGTTCCCAAAGTGGAACTCTTTGGCCTCTTTGATGTCATTTTTACTCTATAGTGTCCTGGTTTTGGCTGGGATAGAGTTAAATTTCTTCCTAGTGCTGTGTTTTGGATTTAGTATGAGAAGAATGTTGATAACACACTGATGTTTTGGTTGTTGCTAAGTAGCGTTTATGCTAGTTAAGGACTTTTCAGCTTCCCGTGCTCTGCCAGGTGCATGAGAGGCTGGGAGGGAGCACAGCCAGAGCAGCTGACCCAACTGGCCAATGGGGTATTCCATACCATATGATGTCATGCTCAGAATATAAATAGGAGGCGTGGTCCAGGAAGTAGTGAGTGCTGCTTGGGTATCAGTTGGCAGGTGGTGAGCAATTGCATTGTGATCACTCATTTTGTATATTCTACCATTATTATTATTTTCCCTTCTTTTTCTGTTCTATTAAACTGTCTTTATCTCAATCCACAAATTTTACTTTTTTTTCTGATTATCTCCCCCATCCCACTGTGGAGGGGGAGTGAGCCAGCAGCTCTGTGGTGTTTGGCTGCCTGCCATGTTAAACCACAATATATAGGTGTGAGTGAAGTATCAATAATCACTTTGGGGAAGCAGTATGTCCAAGCTCAAGTCAAATGGTTTCTGTGAATGGGGCAGACAGTTGGAGAAATGCATAGATGTACTGGCAAATTACCCACAGGATATCAAATGATATATCCCATGAGGCTGTTAAGTGGATTAATTAGTAATGCTTGGTGACATAGTCACAATTAATGTATTTTATTAGCTCGCATTTTTTTCCTTTTATTTTTTCCCCATGAAATTGCCTACGAGAAGCCTATGGATTTTTAAAAACGCATGTAATTGGGATAACAATCCATCTGGATTTCAAGTGCTTATCCAGTAAACCAACCTTCTTGTCTGCTCCATCACAGAGCGATCGTGCAGACTGCAGTCCCAAAATGATGTTGAAAATGTATCTCTCTGTTTCTTCATCTGCCTTCTGAATCAGGCAGGAATGGAGCGGGGAGCTGACTTTCACCTCTGGGAGACTGTAACATCTCCCATTCTGCCCAGGTCTAGGAGACACAGTGAGTACGGGGCTCGCTATGAGAGAGGAAGGTTGTTCGCTCACCCTGCAGAGTTTGTTGTATAATGCTCCACTCCATCAGGCAACAGTGATGTCCTTCAATAACTTGTGCATCAGAGACAGATTTTTGCCTTTGACATATCTGTGATAAGCTGCTGCAGGCAATGACCTCCACTTCACTCAATGAAGATGACTTGAAGGAAAAAATACCAGTGGTGACGACTTTAGAAAAAAAAGCACATTGTTGGGGTAGTGTTTGAGCCTACACTATTGAGGGAAACAGATGATCTTTCAGATCAGACTAGTAGCGACTTAAAGATACTGTAATGTTTCAATCCAGAATTCCAGACAGCTCCAAGAGAAGGAAACTGCTGTTTCCTATCCCATAATAATGCATTTTTACTTTAAAAATACTTCAAATGCATCCTGAGGCACAGAAAATTATCCTACATCTTGAATACAGATTATGCACAGAGTACATAGAGTAAAACAGGAAAAGTGTTCTTTGAAAAGCACATTTCATATACATTTGTTTCTGTGAAAAAAATTGATTTTCTGCTCTTCTACATCAACCTTAATTCGGCTAATCAGCAGACTGGAATGCATATGGAAGCCTCCAGTGAGGTAGAGAAAAGTAAGTTATATTTTCTTTCTATGTATGTGACATTCTAAAGCACAGTAATAAGAAAGAAAACAATTACATCTACATCACAGATTTTGTATTCATAGCAATAAATTGCACTTTAAGTCTCATGTGGTGGAGCAACGGATTAAATAATATGCATGAAAGCAGACCAGTCGCTATCCTTCTTGAGAAAATATCCCTTGATGATTTCAGAAGGACGCAGGCTTTTTAACACCTATGGGCGGGTGGTGTGTTGGGGGGGAATTAAAGCTCTCATGGGTCAATTGCTCGGGATTAACTTTTAGATTCCTGGAAAATTATATCTAGGAGAAATGTGATATGGTGTGCTTGCTTGTTCATTTCTGGCGAAGCCATTTATTCTCATGGGAATACCTCAGGAAAGGTAAGATCCAGGTGTAATTCCCAGAGGACTGAAATGGAACCAGCAGCAAGTAAAGTGCCTGGCAGATATCCTCATCCTCAGCCCTGGGAAACAGCAGTGGGGCATGGAGCGCACGCGTTCGAAATCCTTCTCGCTTTCATCAAAAACCATCTGATTAGATTCATCATGGGCTTAAAAGAGCATGTTAAGAAACCCTATCGTTCCAGGAAAGCGATGAAGTCTTTCTTTGAACATCTGTATGAATAGTGAGGGCGACATTTTTCAGCGGCAGTCGCGTAGGAGGGAAGGGGAGCTCCCCTCTCCGTGCTCCCAGCTGCGGCATTTATTGTAGCACAGGCTTTGCACTTCCACGTGGGGATCCTTGGGATCTCTCCTCGGTTTAAGTTAGCAGTGCTAACTGCGACAAGGTCCCCAAACCTTGCAGGGAGGACGCTGCTCTGGTGGCTGGGTCTCCAAATGCTCCTGGAGAAAGCCCTGGCTTCCAGATTGCTGGTCTGTCCCCCTTCTGCAGACTGCTTGCACTGATTAGTTTAGATGGATGAATTGCTTTGGAAATAGTATTACACATCAGTGCCCTCAAAGTGAGTCTTTCGTTCCCTTACGGATGTGATTATCCTCATCCTCCTTTTGACAGTGTTTTGTCGGAGAGGAGGAAGGCAGCTGGCGTGGGAGGGGGGGAAGCTGAAGGCTCGGCCCTCGCGAGCCGGCGTGGTTGGAGCTGCTGCTCTTCACCGTATTGTGCAAATCCGAGGGGGCTGACAACATCAAATAAAGTATTGCAAATTACATTAGCGGTACTCCGGGTAGCAGCTTTTGAAATATCTGGTGACTGATGCATATGAATGACTAAACCCATTAGCCTTTCCTACTAATATTTCCACTAATGATTTCCAATGGATTTCTTTAATGAGGAGAGCCACAAAAGGGAAGTGAAAACAAAACGGTTTGGTCTGGGCTAGGTAAAGCTCATCAGCTGGAGAAAATGGTACAGTTTTAAAAATTGGAGCTTTTTTCTGTCCTTTTTTTTTCCCCCAAAAGCATACAGGAACATTGACAAAAGAAAAAGAACCCAACTAATAATTGGCTTTATGTCAATGTTTTGCATGTAGCACTGCAGAGAGAAAATCCTTCTCGAAAGCCCTAATGCGAGCTGCAGGGATGGAGCGTGGCCACTTTGTGTCTGCTCCTTCAGCCCCTGGGCTGGCGCAGCAGCTGTTGCCTTCTGCATCTCTGAAGAAGCCTTTCCCAGCTAATTGTTTTGCATAAACACAAAGGGTCTTTCCCCCCCTCCCCCTCAAATCTCCTCTCAAAGGCAGCCTTTTAAAAGCTGGCAAGAAGCCTACCTCTCCCCTGACTGGGGTTTTTTTTGTGGGACTCCTTTCTGCTCTGCTGCAGATCTGCTTTTACAGCCCCACCACCTTGCGTCAGTTCTCCGCGTGGGGTAAATTCGGTCAGGTAGCTTGGCTGTGATGTCTTTTTGTGTGTGCATATATACTTGTGTGTAACTCTGCCAGCTTCAGCAAAGTGGCTTGATCGTAGGGAGGTCTGTACGCGACAGCTAACATCCAGTCACATCTGTCTGAGACCCTTCCCCAGGCATCTGCCCACCTTTGGGTGAACCCCCGCTCTGCTGCGGCAGCTTCTAGGGGCAGACACAGTTTCAGAAATACCTGTGCATGTAGTTGTGTCCAAAAAGCTGTTCTTCCAAAGACTGCTTTATATTTGTGCTTAACAGTATCACAAACCAAGCCTTCTATTTATGCCTTGTGTATATTTATGTACAATAAAGCTGTATCCAATTCCTTTCTTCTTGCGCACATATAACAGAAAACTCAGTCAGGATTTGCTCTGCCCGGTGCAATGCCTGCTTTTTGAGATACCAGGCATCAAGTTCTTTTTAAGTGACTGCAATGTTCTCTTAAACCTGCAGTTTTCCCCTGGAGATGCCTCTGGCTCGTCTGAAGCACCCCGTGGGTTACGCTGTGGTTTGTGCTGCTGCTTCAACCGCCGGTGCTGTTGGGTTAACTGGCTGCTCTTTCCAAGTGATGCTATTTGCCTGCACCTCTTTTCCCAGCTTGCTGCTTCCCCCAGCTTTGCGAGGGGTCTCTGGGCACAGCTCTGTGCTGGTCTCCTGCAGACCTTCTGCTGCTCAGGGCTGCTCTCATCACAAATATAAAAATGGAATATATCCGTTGTATTTTTTTCCTGAGTTCTCCATTCCAAAGGAGCCCAGCCAAATGGAAAGTGGTATTTAAGCACCTTATCCCTGTTAGAGCAAATGTTGAAATGCTGGTGTTTTCAACAGACCTGCAGTTTTGATTTTTCCACATCATTGACCATATTGCCACCTCTTTCTAATCAATACACTGAATTCTAAACTTTGTGTCTCTTTGATCAGACCCCATATTACTCCAGGCTTCATGGATTTGCTTCCTTGTGGTTCCTGTACAGACGAGGTAGCCAGATCACAGCAAAAATGAAGGTCCTCCCATTTATGCTGTGAAGCAAGGCTGCTCAGCAATCAGATAAAGGGGACCAGGTGGGGAAGATTAAAGGGGTGGGCTAGAAGCAGTGTCCTGTTGGGGCGGTGGTGGTCTGCGTGACAGGCATGCAGGTCAGCAGGATGGGAGCGTGGGTTTTCCATCTCGCTGATGGCTTCTGGCTTTGTCCTTGACAAGGTTGTGATTGGGGAGAAGTGCTGTAGTTTCTTCAAACTCTGCTGCATGCAGGTAACAACCCACCTCCAGTGGATTCACTGCTCCTGTGGGCTCCTTCTCTCAGCCTATTTGGCAAGTCACTTAGTTTTGCCTCACAAGCCAAAGTTTGGCCTCTGGGCTGTTATTTGAACCCTGTAATACAGGAATTTGTGATATTTCTCTTAGGAGCAGGAGATGGTTAGCCAAAATGTGCTAACCATACCCTAGCTTGAGAAGTCACATCTGCCTACATGTATGTAAAACTGTCTCTGTCCCTGCAAATGGGTAACTATACGTTTCTGCTGTTCCTAAAGGTGCTGTGCAGTGGTCCTGGCTCAGGTCAGCTGCTTCATCAGGACAAAGCAGGCTGAGCATCACCATACTCAGGTACTCTACAGCTGGTACTGCACTCGCTTCAGGGAGGACAGTGCTGGACAACTACAAAATTATTATTTGCATGTCCATGTAATGGGTTTAATTATCAGAGTTCATCACCGGGCCCGGTAGAGGGAGGTTGTTTTAAACTTGCAGCTTATCAGACTTGAAAGGAAACTTGGGAAAGGGAATGATCTTGATTCACCCAAGAATCATAGAACATAGGACCTTTAAAGGTCATTCAGTCCACTCCCCCTGCCGGGAGCAGGGACATCTTTAACTAGATCCGGTTGCTCAGAGCCCCGTCCAACCTGGCCTTGAATGTTTCCAGGGATGGGGCATCCACAACTTCTCTGGGCAACCTGTGCCAGTGTCTCACCACCCTCATCGTAAAACATTTCTTCTTTATATCTAGTCTAAATCTACCCTCTTTTAGTTTAAAACCATTCCCCCTTGTCCTGTGAAGAAGTGAGTGCGATGGCGAGTGTGGAAACGTGGAAGGGCAGACCCTGGGAGCACACAGCCCCCCCCCAAGTCGTGCCGCTGCCTTTTTGGGGCCGGGGAGGCAGGACCAACCCTGGCTGCATCGACTGCTGCCGTGGGGTTCCCCGTGCCAGCCCTGGCCATGGGGCACTGGCTGGAGGGGACCCCCGGTGCTCACTGCCCCGCTCGAGCGACCAGGTCCTGGCTCCCAGGGACAGCCCCTTCCCCTGGGACGAGCCACTGCCTTCTCCAGTTACCCTATTTATGATCACGTCTCAGAGCCGTAATTTAAAAAAAAAAAAAGCTCAAGTAGACATATCCAGTTAATCTGATAAAATGTCAAAATACTTCTGTGTACAAGATAATCATCTGCAGGCTTCCTACGAGTGCTCGCCGAGAATAATGGCAGCCTTGTTCAGAGAAAATACCTGGATAAAACAGCACCTTTTGAGGCAGGTAATCATCAGGAAGATATTCTGATAAAACCACCTATGTATTAGAAATGAGCTGTAGCTCTGGCTGCAGAAGAACTCCCCACAAACAAATACTTGCATACCACAAAAATTAAGTGAACATCCAGCTCTTGTACGTAAAAACTGATGCAGACCCCTTGCCTCCAGCGCAGCTCTCTCTCCTTTCACCAGATGAGGCTATGAACTGACGTAATGAGAAACTGTGTCTTGAGAGGCAGTTTTAGGCAGGGCAAAAAAAGATGATGGATGGCTGGACTGCCTCTTCTTACATTTGCCAAGTGCCTCTATGCTTATGGTTTTCATTTCTTCTAAGAATATCAAACCTAAATACTGAGCTGAAATTTTCACTGTTGGAGGTCAGCTTTCTGGTGGTTTTATTTACTATTTACTCCAATAGAAACAGTTTGGTAATTCTGAGCAGGAGAAAATAGAATATTTTACCTTATTAAATAATTGTGGCAATCCTCTTTTTTAAAAAAAAAAAACCAACCCACACAAAGACTAGCTGTTCCCATTTTGAGGCAGAACGGTTATATTTAAGGAAGAAGTGATCTCTCTATCACAGGAGTTTCCTGACATGGTAAACTTTTTTCTTTTGACATGACAACATCAATAGTATTATACTGTTATTTTTCATATAACATTATTTGGAACAGTGCAATAAATAGAATGACTTCATTTCCATCCAGACATTTCCCTTCTCTCATTCCATCCCCTTATGGACAAAGAGATACACGGCAACAGGGCATGGAAGAATTGTAAATTGAAAATGAGTGTAAGGCATAGCTTCAAACATGACTTTCTCCATTTCAACCTCAAACTAGCTTTTCATCCCACTTCTTCCCCATGCAAATTGTTAACAGAGCAACAATAGTAAGGATTAAAAAAAACAAAAAACAAAAAAAAAAACAACGAAAGAAAACCAAAAACACAACACAAAAATCAAACAACAAAACAAAACCAAAAAAATAAGTGTTTCAAAGAGACATGAGTATTTTGCTTCAGGAACTCCCTCTAAATCAGAGACTGCCTTGCAGGCATTTCGTAATTGCCTGTTGTAGTTTTTCCTGCACCTCCGTCTCCCATCAGAGACAGGGTATGACTGATCAGAACCAGGAGGATGATTGTATTAACTTTATTTTGAAGTTCATTTTGAGCTGGAAGTGGAAACTCGAGACAATCCTCACGTTATTGAGAAACTAGGGAGAGTCGCTTTATAAAACTCTGAATTGAATTTAAACTCTGGTCTCTGTTTTAAATGGTTGTTTTTCCCCACCACCTCCTCTTTTTTATGAACAAAAGCTTGTAAGGTGATAACTTTTAGTATACCATAATGATTCTGGAAAGAAGATGTTTCCATGTCAAATCTACCACTCAGAAGCAAAAAGTATACTCCAGTGAAGAAGCTTGTTTTCAAATTAAAAACAACCCTTTCCCTAGGTGCCTGGGGAGTAATGGTTCAATTCTTCACATGCAAGAATAGCATCTATTTAATGTTTTAGAGGTACTTATTAACAACAGATTATAAGCCTAAATCCCATATGATTCTCACATCTGTGTTGTTAAAGATGAAATGTCTCACACCAGAGGCAGCAAATGAAGATTCTTGTATTTCACATGCACTGGAGGTTTCAGATAACCTGGCTTAGATGCAGTTTATTCTTTTTCTTTGCAAGAAGAGCTTTCAGGTTATGGCTGAGGGAGCGGGGGGAAAAGTTTTACATCTTTCCCATGTTGTTTTGGATTTTCTCTGTTTCCTTTTCATTACCACGGTCACCTAATTACTCCCTGTACATGTGTGTTTCCTCTTTGCCCCCCGCCATCTCTCTGCTGCATCCTTTCTGGGTTTCCCCTTCCATTTGTTTTCTGCTTCAGCCCCACTTCTGGGCCTACTGATCCCTCTGTCCTTGTCCTAATTTCTTTTCCAGACTGAACTCATTTCCTTTCTTGGCCATATTTCTCCTGACCCAGTCCAAGCTTCCTTTACACCTGCCCAGAGCTATTTTCCTGCCAAACCCAAAATATAGTAATTGTGCTATGCAAGTCTCTTAAAAAGGCCAAACACTGGAAGATGCAGAAAATGGTTGTGTTGTATGCTGAGTTGCTCTGCACTTACACGGCTTCTGGTGACCCAAGCATGGGTGCCAGTGAAGACCATATCAGATATTGGGTAGCATGTATGCCAAAAAAAATTTCTGAGCATAAAAGGACAGATGCAAATTTTCAGTAAATTCGTGTAGCTCAGTTGTGATAATAAAATGATATTGTATACCAGATGTGGATTCAATCCCTGGAGGAGGAAGATACTAGAGATTATGAAATAAAGCACACTGGGTTTGCTAGTTTGTTTGTTTTCAGTGCAATAAACTTCCAGAGCTTTGTTTTGCATTACGATGACATTGCTGGCATGTCTGTACTTTATGCCGTGGAAAAAATTTATCCCAGCCTGTTCTTTTTTGTTCTGAGCAAGAACTTCTCCATTTACACTGCCCTTTTCTGTTTCCTGTCTCGCACTTGGAATTTTGGTTTCTTTACTCACTTTAATTTAAAAGTCCCCTAAAGGCCGGTCAAGCACTGAGCATTAATGCTGTCAAGATCTAGGTTTGACCAGAACTTGTAAAGTTTCATTCCTCATAGCCTCCCTTGCTTTAAAATTAGCTAGGGCAGTGTTTCTACATTAGCTCTATGAAAAAAGCATCATAAGAAACAAGTTACTATCAGAAGTTACTTCATGGTATTCAAATTGTGAACGGAGTCTGTAGTCTAAGATTAGCTTTTGTTTTAAATCCGGCTGAACTACCAGGAAAGACATATAGAAAATGGCCCTCTACACCCCCACATACTATACTGTGTATGTAATCTAAGGAGTGGTGATGGCTACAGATGGTAATGTATGTTGCAGCCATAGTGTCTCAGGCTGTGATTTTGCCACATCTTAAAGTAATGCAGCTTTCAGGGCTGGTCTGCCTTTGGGAAACTTCCAAAGAAAACCTAAGTGTTATAATAAGTGACGTTGGTGATTTAAGAGGTGGCACTTTCCTTTCCGTATTAATCTTAAGCCAATGCCCCAGCATGATGCTAAAGAGAATTACGTTTCTAGAGGTGTTGGGCTTTGGAGGAGATGCAAAATGGTGATCCATTGCTCATGTCTCTATTTTCTGTCATTCTGTGATACCCCACATGGAAGTTTTCCTTAAAAGGCAGCTTGGAGACAACTGTATTTCTGCAATAATTTGTTTCACACTTGTGTTCGGTCTTTGAAGTGCTTAGCGCAATGTTATTTTCTTATGATGTGTCATATGTACTGAATGTGGGCTATGGCCACTGCTTCTTGGTGATCTTTAATGAAATAGGGAGAAACGTCCATAAGACTAAGTTGCAGAAGGCAACTGGTATGTAATCAAGTGCTCTTGCTAACCCTACGTTTTATAGAGCAAGCTGAAGTTTCAAACTTTAGTTCTTGCATTATTTTCTCAAGGTATTCATATACGCATACACAAACCATGCTCCTGAATGCAGATAGGCACTTCCTTCCGAGTAGTTATTTTGACTTGATGTACTTAAATGGTCTTTTTGCTCAACTGTTTCAAGATGCATCTGATGGCTCTGTCTGGGAATGCATCCTAGCACATTGTGTGTGTCGAGAGACAGATAATAAACAGTTGTGAAAAACACAGTCACTTGCATAAGGAGTCTAATAACTTCTCCCTGTTGGTGGTATCTATAAGATACAGATGTGAGAAACAGCAAGAGGTCCTAATTGGTTATGGTAGAGGGATACTGACAGCAAGAGGAATAAAGGTAGTGACAAGCCAAATATTTTTTCCCTCATCTGAAAGAACGGCTGTACTACTGGAAAATACTAAATGACAAAGTCAGGTAAACACTGATTTCACACTTATTTCCTGCTGTTACATAAAAATCGAACAGGGTCATGTTTTCAGTATTCCCCCCCTCCCTCGAATGCACGCTGAATTTGATAGAATATCTCCTGTTGGACTACACATTGTCCTCTATATTCTCTCTACTACATCAGCACCTCTCTGTGATGAAGATCAGCTGTACCATATCCCAGATGGTTATAGAGTAGCCAACATCTCGCTCAAAACTCATCTTTCTTCTTGGCACTTGAAGGTCAGGGGATGTTTTGGAAATTGCTTTCTCTCCCTCCAATTACAAATGACCAATTCTCTTCCAGCCCTTGGAAGATCTCAGTTCCTCTGGGCTGCAAGTCCAGAAAGCTATAATGAAAAAAACCGTAAGGTATAAAACCGCTGTGGAATGGGGGGTTGGTTTGATTCATATTGCAGAGACTTCACCCAGCACCAGCGTTTCACTGGGTTATGGGCTACAAGCACAGAGCAAGGCAGGTTCAGGATGAGGAGCACTTGCACAGACAGCTGCAAGATCTTAAAAAAAAAAAAAAAAGCAATGCTTGAGAAAAGATTAATCAATCAGCAGGCAGCAATCACAACTGTTATATATAAATGCAGTCTGTGTAAAATGGAGCCATGGCAATTAAGCTTGCAACTTCTTCTTTTTTAATGTGGCTAGAGAAGGGGTTTTAAATCATGGTGTTCCAAAAAAAGCCCACCCTCCTTCTGTTTTTAACACAATTTCTTTCTGAAACTTTTACTACTTCTTCCAAAAGTGAATCTGCCTCCATATGTCATAGCCATTCCCAAGGAAAGATGTCTGATAGTATTCAAACATGTACATGAAACATTTAGGCTGTGATACACATTTGAATATCAGACGGTTTAATGCCCTTGGTCACCGCGCAAACCTGTGATGATATTTTGAGATGTGTATCTGGCATCAGCTGTGGCTTTGCCAGACATCCAAGGTGCAAACATCATTTCAGTACACTGCCCCAGGAGCAGAGGCCAAACCCTCATCTAATTCCCCTCCGCTGCTCTGCAGCGAGGACGTGCTATGGTACGCCGACACCGGTCTGCTTGCTGGTGGGGAGTAGAAGTCCTACCTTTGCCCATCTCCTTACTGTCCTTATTTCTCTTACAATGCAAGGAGGAAATACCGGGTAAAAAATTCAGTCTGCCAGACTACTGTGATAGCAGATGGACAGGCCACGTTAGACACTAAAATAGACACAGGATGTGTTATACTTAATAACAAAAAATGTTATGACACCTTCTTTTTGCCTTGCCACTTCAATCTTCTCGTTCACAAAAGCCTTTACACAATGAACACATTATTTTGAGTTCCAACCAGATCAAATAGCAACCTTAACAGTTAATATAAACCAAAATGTGATATAAAAGGTTTTATTGCTTCCAGATAACATAATAGCTGTATTTCAATAACAGAAAAAAAAATCAAAAAAGGAAAAGAATCCTACTTACAAGCCCATGGCTAAACCCAAGAAAATTCTTGATCGTTGTTAAGGCAATTCCAGATATTCACATGTCAACCTCCGTTATCCTGTTTCTTACGCTGTAGGAAATTCCACTTACATCATTGACTTCCTGCCGCTGTGGAAAATAGGTTTTGGTAATGGCGTAGAGTTAGAATTAGCCCTCATCTGCCTTGTTCTCCAGTTCTCGACCATGCCAGTTTAATTACCCAGAAATTATTAGTGCAGTCTTTTTCTTCTTCCTCCTTTCATTCCACAGCATTTCCCCTCTGTTAAACAAACCCAAGTTTTTGCAAGCCAGAGCAAAAGTAGAATTTAAAACAGTTAATGCTGCTGAGAGCAAAAATCTCCCTCAGTCTAAAAGCTATACAGGACACAGGGAATACCAAAACTGGAGAGAAAATTGTTGGTTTCTACCATTGAGAAGAATTGCGATGCTCATTTGCGGAGCTTTAAGGGCCAGTAATAATGCCTGTGTTGCCAGAGCAGCGGGGAAAGCTGCTGTTCCTCACAACTTAATCCAAAATGCAGCCATGAACGTTAGATTAGGATTGCTGCTGCTGCACGTCGGAGATGCCTGATAAGAGCCGCCCTTTTTGCTGACTGCCTTTTGACAGCGTCCAGAAGTACCAAGTAGCTGATACACCAGTGGGAAGTTTCTGCTGGTTAAGGATGTGGCAATGACCCGCAATGAACTGGGGAGGGATTTTGACTTCTTGGAGGGCACATGTGGCTGAGGCACTGGTGTGACTGAAGCACAATGAATCAATACGGGTGGGTTTAGGTCTTGTGCTTCATCCCCTCAGTCTCACTGTGCACGACAACGTATATTTGTTGCTCGTGTCTGGCAAGCATAAGAAACAGAGAGAAAGAGATGATCCCGATGGTACTGGCAGCAATTTTGCTGTAGTTCATATATTTATAATATTACCAGGGATAATATCTTAAGGCAACACAACAGCAAGGGCAGCTGATCTTCTTACCCCTTTGACTGCTAAGAAGAGATTCACAGCCTAAAATGGCAAACATTATCTTTCCTTGAGAGTAATTGCTTTATTGGCTTTACATTCATACGCCTAATGATGTATTTCAGGAAGGTAATGGCTTCTTACCTTAGCTCTGGAATAAATATTTGTGTTTTTTTTTTAATGAGCATTTTGCAACTCCCTCCCCATTCCCAAGTGAGGGCATTTCCACACGAGGAGGAGGTGTCACGCTCATCCATTCCCACCCCCCCTTTCGGGTTTGTTTTTCATCTGACGCGCTTGCCAGAAACTCATTCCGAGGGCAGAGATTTCCAGCCCAGGGTATATTCTTGTTTACTCAGATTATTTTGCTGAGAGAAATGCCCTGCTGTGATATCAAATGTGGAGAAAACAAAGCGGGAGATTTGATTAATGAGCTGCCTGTTGATGCAGGGATGCGTGGGCAGATTAGGCAAAATTACCTGGCTAAACCCGGGTGCTGAGAGGGCTTCTTAAAGCGTTAAGATATTTGCATGCATTTCATTCTCTAGCCTGGCATCTTAATTCAAGCTCTTGGATGCAGCTTATTAATAGTGAAACTGGGAGGCTTTGCCATTTGTCAGCTTACATGGGTAGTAATTAGCCATTAGAGTGCAGTCCTATTTTTTGTAATTAACTTTGTGTCAAAATTTCTCTGTTCATTATCTGTGGAAAACACTCACAAAACAATCAACATCCATTTTACTAGAAGTACTTTTGAATGCCCTTGTTTTCTTCAAGCTATTCCCTTCTGATATTACCACAATTTCCCCTACTGCTTGCTATCTCCTTCACCTTAACAGGCTTCGGAGGGACTGAACGAGGATGGCATCTTTTTTTATCACCTCTACAAACATGCCTGAATACTTAGCAAATCTCATTCAGCGCAAGTAAATAATACATAACTTTAATATTTGTGTTTAGAGTCATCCCTAGAGGCTTAGCGTATATCTATCTATACTTCAGTAGTATCAATGACAGCAAAGCAAGGGAAATGCTTTAAACTATCTGGTTTAGCCCTACCTAGATACAAACTTTGCTAGTGGTAACGTGTAACTCTTTGGGGTCTAATATACCTTGCCTTGCTACCCTAGAGAACGTGCAACAGTTGTCACCTTCAGAAGGTGAATTGTGAAGACCCTCTGTTAATCACGTCTTGAGCCAGACCACTCACCACCAAGTTTTGGTTGGAAGTCAAGGCTGAGGATGATGCACTGCATGTATTTTTTTTTCCATACCCTTTGATCCTCCCAGGAAAACAACACACTAAATTCAGCTTTTCAGACTGTTCTCTAAAAACAAGGGAGGAAGTGGGGTCTGTTAGATAGGATGATCACAGACAAATATTTATGGGAGATGTCTCCTTCCAGTGAACCCCTTTTCTTACCCTCAGGCATCGTGTAGGTATTACAGGCATTCAAGAATTCAAAAGCCAACAAAACCCATCCCTCTCCTCTACGCGAAGGGCCGGGTGCTGGCAGCCAGGAGCAGGGCATGCGCCCCGAGGATTCACAGCCGTTATAAAACCTTCCCCAATTTACTCAGGATCATGTGCCACTGCTAGGCAGTGCTTGCAGAAAAATAATATAGAGAGATAATTTTTGTATTTTTAACAGCCCCATCCGCAACAAGGCTCAAGGTGTCCTTCCAGGTTTCTCGGGAAACCTGGGGTGTACTCACTCTTAAGCCACCTACAAAGGAAGAGCGGAGAGGTCTCTCCAACACCTTGCCCTGACTCCTGCTCTTTCTGTCCCCAGCCTTTCAAGTCACCTGCTCAGCCCAAAGATGGTCCCCAAATGCTGATGTAGGAAAGCCACCGACAAAGAAACTTGAAGCTGCTGCTGTGTAAGTCCCTGCAAACCGTGGCTTAGCCTAGCATTCTCCTGGCTTTTCAGTTCTTTCCTTACAGCCTCCTGTTTTCCCTTTTCATCCTAAGAGCAACGGAAAAAGGCAGAATATAGGGAATTTTTTCTTTCAGGCAAATATATCACCTCTTTATGAAATCAAACCAGATCTTTAATAGATCTCATCCCCCTTCATTTCAACAACAGGCTGCTACCAGGTACGGCATTACTACTGTCCATAATTGTAAACAAGCTTGCATAGTATAACACAGATTGGCTCCCAGGAGTCATAGGGACTAAACGTAATGGTCCATCAACTCTAATTTTCTTTAGAAGTGGTTGGTATGAACTGCATTAGAGGGGGGAGTTAAAAATCCTGCATCACACAGCTACTTGCTTGAACTGCTCTCCTAAAGGAAATTTTTTTCCTAGGTTTACACTCTGAAATGCAACAGTTCCCTTCCATACCTGTTATTTTCTTGGGTAGGGGGATGTCTTTTTAAAAAAAGTTCTGATCTTTCTTTCAACAAAAATAAATGCTATTTTTTAAATCATGCTAAACTTTGCAAAATGTCTTGGGACAAGTTCCACCAGTCACTGAGTGAACATGTATCTCCTTTAAAACATAGCAAATGTAAAACCCTCATCCACTGAATACCTCTTGCCGTTATTTTTGTGTTTATAAGAACAGGCAAGTCTAGCTTACCTCCTTTATCTCCTTCTTTATTCTGCTCAGTTGCATGTTTTCTTTTAGTCATCTCCTCTCTAAAGTAAGGGGACCGATCTCCTCAGTCACTCAGGGCAGCCGCCCCTAACCCTGCGTGCCCACGTAAGGGCCATTTGCAGGCTGACCTGAAGGCACTCGTCCTGCTGCAAGATGCGTTCCCATCTCCTTGTGCCCCAAACATACAGCAATTGCTTTAAAATAAGAGTATCGCCTTTGCTTGCCTCAAAGGAGCAGCTTCTTGGCTTTCTCATTTCTAAGCCTGTTCTCCCAGCCAGCCTGACGGTTGAAAAGAGAAGAATCACTTCACTTTAATTGTGGCTTTTTGAGGTAAGTAACATATAGGGTATTTTGTAAAATAGCACAGAAGACCATAAAGCTTTAGAAAAAGGTTTCCTATTTATTGCAGAACACCTTGTTTTCCTGTTAGTGCAAAGAGGAAAAGACACAAAGACCCTCTTTCCCTCTAATCAGGTTACAGCATCACAATATGGCTCTCTTTATAGGGGTCATTAGATCTTTTCTTTGGGGAAGAGAGTTCTTTCCATAGCTTTGGTGAATTAACTCTTTTGTCTGTAACAGAAGGTGCTTCCCTCAAGCAAGCTGTTTTAGTCTCTACAAAGCAATCTCAACCGCCTGGAAGTTGCGTGTTTATTTTACTCCCTTTGTTTGCAGAAATACTTTCTGAAGAAAACACTACACAAACTTCACGCTACCTCCAGTGTCTTTCTTTACATGCTGGCTTTTTTTTTTTATATGCCATTAGGTCTCTGAAGAAACTTGGACGAATTATTACAATATTCAAACAATATGAAACTTTTGAGGAAGGCTGTTGATGAAAACTCACTGGTGCTCATTACCTAACCTGAATTCTGGACAGCAAAGGCAATGTGTTTGAATTTCTATCTGCTAAAGCAGCAATTTGAAGAAGGAATGCTTTTCAAATTTAAAAATTTGTCTTCATTCAGTCGAGTGGTGTATGTATTGGTTAATATCATATGGCTTTCTGATCTTTTCACAGCAGACTAGTTGCCACGACCTTAGCTTCCACCTAAGAACACAGCACCCTCCTGGCAGCACTCCACGACTGGGGTTAAGCTCTAAAGCAGATAAATACAGAGATATATAGAAATATATATAGATATAGAAATTACAGGTTAGAAAAGCCCTTTGCTACAGCTTTCCATTAGGGAAATCCATAACAGAAAGTTACTGTTACCAGGCTCTTATTCGTTAGCTTTTCATGTCTGAAGAACTCCTCTACAAAAACCATTGTCGCATTGAAAAATGCTAAATGTTCTTCTGAGTTGACGTTTGCATATCTGCTACAATTAACAGTAGGAAAATAAAAACTCTCCATGCTTTTTATCTTGGGGCTCATTCATCACTGAAGCGATATTTCCCTGTGAAGCCAAAATGCCACAACGAAGCAACTCCTTTCTGAAAAGAGGGGAAAAAATGGTAAGATTAAGCAGGCAGAGGAGGTTGTTTGAGGTACCTGCAGTGACCTTGGACTAGGCAGCAGCCTCCAGGAGGGAAGCAACCGAAGCACCTCGCTAGCACGTGACTCTATGACAATTAACAGATTTTACCATCGCCCCAGATGTTATCTACAAGGGGAATAATATCTCCTTGTGTTATACCCAGAGGGTACAAAACTAGCTCGTGCCATCCATGTATATTCACTGTAGCAAATAAGGAGAGATCCAAGCTGTTGAATTCTGTGCCTGTGCTCTGCTGCTGCAGAATTGGTGGGCAAACGTGGATGGCTGCAGATGGCGAGGAAAACAGATGCCTGGTGAGGGAGATCGGTCCCTCGGTCACCCCGCTGGCCCCCACGACTCAGCCTACAAGGGTTTGAAGAGGAAGCCAAGCAGGGCCAGCGATGGGAGAAAGGTCCCCGTGTAAAAGCTGGGTCCCATCATGGAAACGTGGGGCAGGAGGAGCAGGCTGAGCCCGCTCCCCGTCGCACATCTCCTCCCTCGGCGGTGATAGCCCCAGCTATCGCTTCTTTTGGAGAAGAAACAGAAGGATCATTGCGAGGGAACACCGCTCCCCTCATTCCTCTCCTCCCCGCTCTGCCTGGCAGGAAACCCTGCTCTGTCGGTCCCTGCCCAAAATGCTTTACCTTCTGGCCTTCGCCCGTTCCAAAGGTGCCAAACGCTCTCCCTGCTGTCAAAGACCAGGTTTGGATTGCAGATGTCAGTCAAAAATTTACCAGCTCCTCTTATACATTACACCGTTCAGTATAAAAAGGGGTTAAATATGTCCAAAAGAAGATGGGAAAGAAAAATTGAAGGAACTACCTAATTATGTATTATTTTTAAGCCAAAAAAAAAAAAAAAGTAGTTATTAAATATGCCCTACTAAGTATTTCCCACAAAGCCAGAGTAAGATGATGGCATCTAAGTAAAGGCTGAAACATCCAGCAGTTCAGTCATAAAAATACGTGATGAAATCCCAGACGATCACGGTACGCTACCGCGCATGGGGTTCCCATTGGCCACAGCCCAGGTGTGATCTGGACAAGCAGCCTGGAGGGAGGAGACCTTCAACCACCGAGCTGGGCAGGTTAAGCTTTTGCAAGCCCCCACTATTTTTACAAGTAACTTGGGGTTTATCTGGCTCTGCTATTTTATTTTGGTTAGACTTTTTTTTTTTTTAAAATGTGGCTTTAGAAGTCAGTCAGCATTCCGTGTCCATATCAAAATGATTTTGGAAATTATAAGAACAAGGAAAATTAGAATCTACAGGATTCTCCATTTTTGCTGTCAGTACTTGGCACAAGTGAAATCTGTCCTTTCTTTCCCTCTCTTTCACTCTTTTTTTCATACACCTATCTAACACATTACAAAAATTTTTTTCACAATTTTAATAATGCTTTGAAAAATCAAATAATAGTACAAAAAATACGTTGCTTGAAAATTATCCCTGAGACATCATGAAGTTCCAAAAATGTTTTAACCTTATGAAAAGTATTGGCTGCTACTCAATATTCTGCTCCACTTTGTTATCACAAGCAGAAATGCATGATTTCTCTTCCTTGAAGCCACTCTGATTCTCCTTGCACGTTATAAGGTCTCCTTCCTCCAGGAAATTAATCTTTGCTCCACTTGTGAAAGAAATTTTCTCCTTCCTAGATCGTACTGAAAACTTTCAGTGGTTTCTAGAGAATTTAAGGCTCCTGTTGCTGCACTTTAACTTGAATTCCAACAATTCTATGGGCTTTTCTTTTCTTCTTCTTTTTCTTTTTTTTTTAAGGCTACAAACGCTTTCCTTGTTGGTTATTTTTTTTTAACTGGTTCAATTGAAATCTTCAAAAAGTTATTTTAAAGATCATCGGGAGAGCCTTTTTGTTATGCCTCTTTACCTTCGGTTGCACATACCTTCAGTAGAGATCTTACTATTTCCTCTACTCTTCCAGATTGCTTCAGCCTTAATCATCTTGTTCCATTTTATTTATTTCCCATATACCTGAATTTGCTAAATAGTCTGCACAGCCTTGTCTTAATTAGCAGCTTCTGGGCCAAGCAGTCGTGTAATTTAATTTATTATTCCTTATACTTCAGGACTTCTATTCCTGCCTTTGTGTGACATCTGAGCTGTGACTCTGCTGTCCACCCTTAAAATTGGGACAAGGATGCTGTTGGGATTGCATTAAGAGAAGTAACAACGGTAACACTCAGAAACTCCAGCTGAAGCTGGGACCCATTGTAGGTGCTGTTCACCATCTCCGAGATGTCTTCTGTGAAAAGTTAAGCAGACAAATCAGACGAGGGAACAGCGGTAAAAAGAGGCGATGTGATCAGGCTTTATTAGTGTCTGCCAGGAAGAAGATGTTCTCCAGGCTCCTAATTTTGTACTAACCTTTTGATCACACTTCCTCCTGATAATGTGTTTTGCTAGCAAACAATATTAATTATTATGTCATAAGCTGAACGACCCAAAGCAAACAGATCAAATCCAGCCTGGCGGCAGAAAATAAACAAGAAAGCCATGGCAACACAACTGAAAAAGTAGTGGGCTGCTCTTCAAAAGTCTTTTCAAAACTGATATTGCCATGTTGTGGTCATTCAGTAACCTTTTAAAGAACAATCCTCTTTTGCCAAATACTATTTTGGCAGGAAAACTTAGGGAATAAGTTAATAAATCTAGCAACATCTAAGAGCCTTTTGAAGACTATTTGCTTCCACTCACATCTCCTTCTTGCCCCACTCTCTCAGTTTACACTCCTGGCTTTTGTTTGTTTCACATAATAAATAATAGGGTTAACGGGTAGCATGCTAGTAGTCAGAACCTGATACGGCACCAGGCTCATGTGAGATGCCAATTCCAACGTCTGTTGGATGGAGAATGACCTACTTGGTTGCTGGAAGCCCATCAAAGCCCACTGCTGTGTCCCCTCTGCGGTGCGGGTGTGGTGGCCGATGGAGAACCCTGCAGCGCACGCAGTGCAAAAATAAAACCATACACCACTCTCTTCTCCCCCCTTCAGTGGGATTACCACTGTGGTGGGTTTTTATCCGTGAAGACGTACGTGTATCATTTATTTATGGCACATTTGATATGTCGAAATGTGTCAAACACAAGCCGCTGCATTTGGAGTCATCCAAGGACTTGAATTGAGTGTGTAACCGAGCATGCCACAAATCAGCGAATACAGGGAAACTGCACAAGCACCAGCAAGGGTCCATTCTAGGTTCTGAATGAAGTCCAGACCAACGCATTTTCCATTCATGAACCCACTGATCTTCACGATGGTTAAAAATACAGCTGCAGACGCTAAGACGTACTGCTAACCTTTGTAAAGTACATAAGAATAACTGAATAACTGTTTCCCTTAAACGTAACTACCACAAAAAAATCAACTTTAAAGCTGTCTTTGGACTTACAGATATTTGGCCTACATTTGCGCTGAATGAAAATATCCATTCCTGTTAGTGATAGACTGTGACAAGGCGTGTGTTTATTGGGGTAATAGCCAGTTATAAAAGCAGGAATGCAGGTAGATGTTTCTAATCTGAGCCTCATGGGGAGGGGAAGATGAGGAGGAAACGTCTGCCTGGCTCATCCCGGGTGTCATTTCAACACCAGCATTACTGAACAGCGCTAAGCCGAACAGAACTGCTCCCACCTTGGTTCTGGGTGATGGTCATCATTTTTTATGCTCTGCAATTTCATACTGTAGCTATTTGAAGACAGAAATTCTCTCAATATTAATAGGTCTTCTTTCCACAGTCCTAATTCTTCTTGAATCTTGGGGAGAACACAGAAAAAGGAGTATATTCTTCTTAACCAGAACAAAAAATCAATTCAAACCAAAGGGAAATGAACACTTTTTCCTTCACAGCTGCTGCCCTCTTTCTTGGTGAGACAGCTTTACTGTTCCAGTCCGTTGGGTTTATTACATTTACTTTTTCCCTCAGATTCATTCATTATCACAGTAACCTCAGATTTACCTCTCGATGATCTCAAAACAAGCTATCAAAATACCTGAGGAAAATGAGTGCTCTGAAATTACAGTGCTTCTGGTGAAATCGTTGCTGGTGGTGTCTTTACTGTTTGGGGGTTTGGGGAGGGGCGGGGCGGGGGGGGCTTAGTTAAAGCAAACCACTCATACAAATCTTTATTTATCTGCCCATCATTTGAGTTGAAGTAATAAAAATAAAATTATGATAGTGTTTAATGATGGTGAAACAATCTTTTAGCTAATGTGAATAGTCATACATTCTGATGTCTTTACAGCTGTCTCTTTCTAAACCAACTAATACACACGTTGAAGTCAAAGGGTTGGGTAGACCACTTGGGAGCTCACATTTTTTGCGCTGATTTAATGTCATCTGTCCTACCCTTGACCTCAATTAAAACACCTAGGAAGAAGGAAATTCATCACCATCACATCAAAACTTTTGGCTCTGTAATATACCCTATCGGTATTTATTTTTCTATGCTACTCATCTTTAAACATCAGGCTTACTCTTTTATTTTTTCCTTCTTCTTCTGTATGCAAGTCTAGAAGCACACACTTCTTTCTCAGGCCTAGGACAGTTGATTTTCCTTTTCTGGGGGAACTACAGAAGTTGGTGACCTGAATTATGACAGAATAGTTGTAGGTACAAAAATGACAATTTCTGATAATGGTTTCTTCATTATCTTGTCTTCTGCAGCATGAATACAAGACCCATAGCTTCTGTTACAATAAGAGATATGTTTGTTGATAGGCAAACAAAAGAATATCCTTAGCCTGGAAATAATATAATCTACTAGCAATTCAACAAAATGTTACACTGACGACAGACAAATAATCGATGCTTTGTCTATGATTTGCAAAACAAAGCAGTTGTATTAAAATAAGAACTGTATTTATTCAGATACTTTTGGTTTTTACCTGTTCCTTCAATATTTGGAGCCATGTACTTTCTATTAAAAAAAAAAAAAGAGAAATAAATTGGAAAGCTGCAGGCTTGCCAACAACTTCCCAGACCTCAACTTTAAAATCAGCTCTCCGCAACTAGGTGACAAATAATTTATTGTCCTACTGGATTATGCAGATGTTGAAAATATCATGAGGTTTTCTTGGTTCCGCTGAGTCCTGCTAGGCTGCTTGGGCTCGCCTCCACAGCACTGGGATTTGGCCAGCCTGGCTTTCTTGGACTCTTTGATGTTCATATGCTCTGTTGGGCTTCCTGGGATTTGCTCCTTCCTGATTAGAAAAAAATAAGTACTTTCCCAAGCCCATCAATTCCTGGCACTTCTCTGAGCCGTGAGTCACAGGAGGCTAATTGAATCAGTGGTGCTCAATTCCCTCCATCCCGAGACCTGCCCCCAGCCCCCGGCAGCCGGCACCGACGTCAGGGAATTGCCGCTGGGAGCCGCTGATATGCCAAATACGTATAGAAAAAAACGGAAGGAAAAATTCTATGTAAGGAGGAGTGAAACGGTGACAGTTAAGTGGCACCTGAGTAAACGTTTACTGCAAAGGAGGGAATAACGTGTGTTTATGAGGGCTACTCTTCGGGATTTTTTTCAGACTAAGACAGATTTCACACCTCCCTGTTTATATATGCTTTGCTGAGCTTGCTGTGTCTCCTATACCTTGCCCCGTCATCCCTTGTTTCGAGCTAGAGAGGCAGCCATGCCCCACAACAGCCAGTCCAGCCGGAGCAGCCTCGGACAGGCCACCGGGAAGCCTGGCCAGAGGAGGAAGCTCCGGAGATGCTCAGGGCTGGAAAAGGCAGGCCGGGTAATACTCCGGAAAAGAGACTCGTCAAGGTCTTTCCGTGCAAGCCGCTTTTCACAGCTCCTGCGGTAGCTGTTCCACTTCTCAAAAGAGAATAGAAAATGCCTGGGTCTGGAGACTGAGCCGTGCAGAGCCCGTGAGACGGAGGTGGGGCCACAAGTCCCCACCTGCCAGGCAGCGCGGCAGCCGCGAGGGCAGGCAGTCATGTTCCTTCTTGCACGCTCCCTTCGAAGAGGGGAAGTACAGACGGATTTTGCAACACCTTTGATTACAGTTTCTAAAGTTTACAGAGGAGCCAAAACACACAAATGATATAAAACGACGAGAGAAGCTGGATCTTCGTGTTTAACATGAGGTTTGCTCTGGAGCCGTGTGTCTGGAAGGCAAACGAGACATTCTGGAGGGTTTTGCTGGGACGTGTCCTTTTAGCACATGTCCTCTTTCTCCTAAAAGACCATATTGCAGGCACTCGCTGGTTCTCAGGTAGTGCCACAATTTCTTTATACCGAAAAGCTTAGAGGAGAAAAATATGCCAGCTGTGACTATCTAAAGAAAAGCCCTATTGATTTACGTTTAAATGCAGCTGTCACTCACCAGTTATAGCCAGTAAAGCAAAGGCAATAGGACACGGTACTAAAACACCGCAGGGCGCTTGTACTTTTATGTGCTGGCAAAGCACCTCGCTCGGCTGCTGTCTGAGCAGCACAGGGTGGCAGGAAGAAAATGGGTGGCAATGAATGTACGGGAGCGAAGACGCAGCCCTGTCCTTCCAGCTTAACACGCTGTCGGAGAGGGGCACGAGCAAAACCCACCCAGCTCCGGGGGTGGACGCGGGGGCTCCGCTTGCTGGCAGGGAACAGGGGGGACTCGGCTGCGGAGGGGAGCGGGGGGAACCGGGCTGGGCGGCAGGAGCCGCAGCTGCTCCCCTGGCTGGCTCCGCGCCGTACGTCAGCGCTCGCGCGCATAAAGCGCTATTGTTCACAGCCGAAAAATTGCCAGGGGAGCACCGGACGGTATCGCCGCCTTACGGCGTCGGAAATCGCACGCCTTCCCTCTCCCACCCACACGAGCACGCGTGCAAACAGCTATCCCGAGCATCCCTGCAACAGGAGAGGGGTATCAAAAAGCACCGCTGACTGCAGGCTGTCCCTCAGCGAGCTCCCGGGGACCGCTCGGAGGGTGGGAAGCGATGGAGGTCCCCGCTGGGTGGGCATGTAGGTGCTCCGGCCGGCACATCCGAGCTCAGCAGTGACCGAGAAGAAAACCTGTGTAATAGCTGAATGAATATCTGGTGTTCAACTGCGGAGCTAATTCGCTACTTTTTGGTTTCTCACTTGGGATGGAACATTTTATTTTTACACGCGATTCCGGGGGTTTTCAAGTCCTCTGAAACACTTTTGAGTGTAGAGTGACATGTACCAATGATAAAAGGGAATATTTCCCCGGTGCTAGTTTTTAATTCTGTATATAACAAACACTTCTTTCTTCAGTATTTCTTTCAACTCCATTTTTGACGTTGATTTATATCTGCCTTCTGTTTTGCTCCAGTTTCAATCTTCTGGCGGCGTTCCTTGCCAAGCCAGCCTAATGCCCACATGAGCCCCATTAAGCCACATGCTTCTGTACGGGCAGAAGTACATGTTTTTTCTGGGCTGAGCTTTGTTTGCCAAATCTGGGCCTGTTTTCACAGATAATGACTTCCTTTTTGTCTCCTTCTCCTTCTGTGTGCTTTTTTTCCACCCATGGTCTTTTCAAAACATAATGTGACCCTCATACGTCATTTTTATCAGCCTTATAAACCCAGCATAGTATGGCGTATGATGTATGTAAATTCACGCACATAAAGGCAGTGAGGCAAAAAATCTTTTAGTTCTCCATCAGGAACAGAGGATACCTCTATGTCATTCAGAGTCCAGGTTTTTTCTATCTGAAACTATTAGCTACAGCAGTCGTATACTTAGGATAAAAAATAGAAATACCTTCTTTTCAAGATATCATAATTAATTTCTGCATTTTTTCAAATGGTAAGATTCTGACATTCTCTTTCAAAGTCACTTTTAATTTTGAAATTTTTGAAATGTATTTTTATGCAATACTGTAAAACCCTTTAAATCACAATTTTTAAAAGTGACTGGCCAAATAAAATTTTGCAATTTTATTTCACAAAACACTTGGAAGCCCCTTTTTCTCACTCGTAATGAAAAAATATCCTGGAGAAATGCAAAAATATACTTTTGGAGTTGTATGGTCACGGTCATATTTGTAGAGTTGTGTGTGCTAGATAAAGAATCATTACCAATAAGGTCTCGGTGAAGGGACCTTGGCCATTGTATCATATAATGGTTTGGGTTGGAGGGGACCTTAAAGATCATCTAGTTCCAAGCCCAAAGCACTCAGCTTTGCCACAGTAGCCAACCACAGTTTAAAGTTGGAAACTAATTCTGCAAGAAGAGAGTTAGTTTAGTCAGGGGCACCTCGAGAACAACGGGGGACTTTTCCCGAGTGTAAAAAAACCTCAGTGTGTTGTGAGGAAGCCCCGAGCAGCCACCGGCACCGCTGCAGAGTGAGCCCTCGGACTAGCCAGGCTAGCCAGGGATCCCCCGTGGCCGGCGGGGCCCGCAGCATGGCGCAGAGGGAAATTCAGGTCTCGGTGTTACCAAAAAACATGGGGCTATGAGGTTTCAGTTCATTATGTTATACCCCTGTCTACTGATATTCCCTGATAGCATCTGGGATTTCTGAGCCCTACAGGGACTTTTGTCAATGAAGTGGCCTCAGCGATGTTTGTCCTGGGCTGAATACGCTGAGGCAGACGGCTGATAAAGGACCTCCGAACTTGGCATCAATACACAGTTGCGTTGTCATAATAATACAACCTCAGCCTCTAGGTTACAGCTTCTCAGAAATAAGGAATGCTCATTAAGGAGAAAGATAATTGGGAGCAGTTTCCTCGAAAGGAAAGCCACTCCAGGCAGCTGCAGCGTGGAGGGCAGGCCTTCACAACGGCGGCATTGTTTAGAAGCCATTGACGTCTGCAAACAAAAATCTATTTAACCCAGTGTTACAGTCTAAGGGAAAAAAAAAAAAAAATCAGGAATCTGTTATCCTTCTGCTCCAAACAGAGTTGACGGTGATTCAGCAAAGCTACTGTAGATAAAACAGGGTTATGTTTCTGAAGGCGTTAATATGAATGCCACAGATTTCCTTGAGGTATTTTCTCCTCCTCTGGTAGATGTGTGACTAGGCTATCTTGGCAAATATCAGAAGTCATGCAGGGCCAGAGCAGTAGAAATATTTTTCAGCAATGACTGTAATGCAGAATACCGTGGTGTCTTTTCACTTTAAAATATTTATATTTAGGTTTACATGAAAATATTTCTTTGAAATATCCTAATCATGATATGTCTCTCAAATTCTTCAAATTTTGCAGGCACAAGATGAAGCCATTTTTTTAAAGACAATCTACCCAGAACTGAATAAAAAGTGTTTAACGTACAGACAAGCACCTCTATGATACGGACACAGAGGTAGGTAATCTTCACCCTAGTCTTTATTTTAAATCTAAAAAGCAGAGCCTGAAAGACCTGCAAGCCACGCAAAAATATCTCAGGTCCGTCAGTGTTATCAATAATTATCCTTTCCAGTGCTACAGCGGAGACTGCAACCATGTTCTTTGGGCCATATCCTGCACTTGCTTCATGTCTAGTGTAATTCCTCTTTGTTGACTTTTACACCACCCAGTATTTTAGATCCTTCATTATATGGAAGAGAACAATTTCTATGGAAACTTTATTGGCTGAATGTGTGACAGACTTTGTGGCACAGCCTTTGTGGCACAGCCCTTGTCAACACTGAGCAGTAATTAGCACCTCAGAGGGAAGTTTCCACCAAGAGAGCAATTACAGGGACAGAAGCTCAACCCGCCCTCCCTGATGGCTCTCTCCAGAACCTGGAAAAAACGTATTTGTGACACCACACGTTAACTTTTTCAATGGCATTACTTAGGTTGCATGCCGTCTGTGACCACACAGACCGGCCGGAGCAAGGCAGCCCTTGTACCACTGAGTTCATTTCCTCGGCTGTTTCGGTAGAACAACCTTCTTGCCTTATTTCTCACCTCATGTCTAATGGAATTCTCATTGAAATCAAAATCCGCTCATGATTTTGTATGTATGCTAAATGAAATTCCTTGCTAAGAAATACCAAGACAAACAAAAGCTCTTTGCACGCAGAGGAGCAATTACAACTTGAGTTACGACATCAGTATGTCTAACTACGGACGTGGCGTGTGCATCCGCGTAGGTCTGCTTCATCCTTTTTAAGATAGGGTGAAGTTGAATTTTCTTACCAAAAAAAGTCGGGGGGAGGTTTTAAATAGACCCAGTTATGTCCATACTTCTTCTAACTCCTTTTCCCCCCTCTTTCTCTCCCCTTCAAGAGCCCCCTCCCTTACTCCCTCCCTCTCCCTCTCTCTCTGTAACATGCACCTGTGCACATACATTATGGCTAAAAATGAGAAGACAGAAGTGAAAGAAGCCATAGGAAACTTCTGCATGTTTCAAATTGCAAAGTGAAGACAATTTAGTGCCTTTGCGGAACCAACACCTCTTTCAGTTTTAAAATTATGAGATTTGCAGGTATGCATGTGTTTCCTTGTCAGCAAAAAAAAAAATGTAGCTGGGAAAAAATCCTTGCTAGCCACTAGTTGCACATCAAGAGCTCCAGTATGCTTAACACTTGATGAGCAGAGAGGTAGAAGTACATATCCACCTCCACCCATTTGTTTTTATGACAAATAACCATAATTATGAGAAGAAAAGGTATTATGTATTTAGACAATTCTTTCCTTTTTATGACCCTGAGAGATTTTTCAATGGCTGTTTCTGAAATAAGAAACAACAAAACCAGGAGAAAACAAAAAGGAAATCCTTTAATCCCATCCTTTACTTTTAAGACAATCCGTGTGACGCAGAATAAATTATTTAAAGAAGAAGTTTGCACCTGAGAGGGCACTTTCCAGTCCTCGGCGGGAGACTGGCGCTGCCTCTGATGACCAGGGGGGACCTTTTCCTCCACATGCGGTTACAGAGCATGTGCCAGCCAGAACAGGCAAACTGTACTTTTGGCATTCTTTCAGCTTCCTTTCTATTAATTATGGAGTTTTATGGACTGCCGTAGACAAACTATGCCCCTTTTTATGAAAATTCAGATTTTATCTTCTTTTAATCCTCCTTGGGGGGTGTTAATGGGTACAAAATGGAAGGATTGCTCTGATGGTAACGCCACACTGGGAAACCCTCAGAGCAGAAGTTTCTGAGCCAATATGGATATTAAAGCAGCCCCTATCTCCTGCTGTTTCAATCCTGCCAGATTTATAACACGCTCCTCAACCAACCATCCATTATGGAAGAGTTCTCTGGGTAAACACAGGCTGCTGCAGTCCCCGGCTCTACAAGAGATGTTACCGAGCTGAAACTGTTGTGACAGCAGCCAAGTCCTTTCATTTCCATTTCCAGCTCCTGCCTGAATCCAAAGGAATTGCCTTTACCATCGCTGCTGTAGTCACGGAGGAGGCACTCTGAAGACTGCGAGAGGCTTTTGTCGGGTCCCGGGTTTCCCATCTTTATATCTTTGCTGGCCATAAATGAATCTAAGCTTGACATTGCACTCTTAAATGAGAACAGAGAATTTCTTAAATCACCTTTTAGTTAGAAGACACAAGGTGAGGATGTGGAGCCCAGGAACTTCTACAGTGACTGATAGACGGAGATGATAGGAGAAGCTCTCTAAACTTTAGATAGCCGGCTCTTCAGCCTCGAAGCATGGCTCGATGATTGAACATAACCACTGCATTTTGTTTGGCTTTTGAACAAGCAGTGGACGCTTTGGCACTGGAGAAACCAATGTACCTGAGTGCTGGCCACAGAATGAGACCACCACATCTGAACTGGTGAAGGAAAAGGGCATGTAGATATAGCTGGCTACCCAGTGGGAACCAAGAGGGGAAACAAACAAGAGTACAAATACAAATAAGCATCGGTCTCTGCAAGACTGATAAAACTGACTTAATTTTATCATTATCTATCGCTAACTCAGTGGGAAAATCATTGCAGAACGAACATAACTGAAGGTGTCAGATGATATGAAGAGCTCAAAGGATCAGGGCAACTCTAATTACAAGTGCTTGATCCCATCCAGAGATAATTCTTTCTTTCAGCCCCGCTGCTCAGGAGCTGGAGCAATACACGCTCCAGGCTACATCTCTCTTCTACATCTGGCATATGAGCTAAGATACTGCAAGTTTTGTCCAGTATTTGCATCAAACAAAGAGTAAAGCATGCTGCTTGCTTATTAGTCAGCATAGAAATTTAATACTGACTGGTTTACTGCCTCACAAATGTATTTCTGGCAATTATAAGAACCCACTGGATACACCCACAAGGTGAAATCCTGGGTATTTTTCCATTAGTTTAAATAAAGCCAAGATTGACCTCTATTCAGTAGAAGGAAGATGAACATTTTATCTTCTTAGGCATCTCTCGGTATTTTGAAACCTTTCCTCTTACATGTAGGATTTCACATATGAATATATACAACATTTAATGGTAAGCTTTTGGCTTGATTAATCTTATCTATGTTTTTTTAATTTACATTAACTGGACATATGGAAATACTTGGAAATAGATGAATTTGCATAAGGTCAGTGTTGTTCCAAATTTTCTTCACTTAAGAAATGATAGTAAATATGCCAGTGAAATTCACGCCCAAATAATCTCTGGTATTCTACTGCATTTAAAAAATGCAATACTCCCGTTCCTCTCTGTTCACAGTAAAGACATTTATTTCATGTTATCCTTACAGCCTTTATTACCAAATATAATTTGTGTTCCAGATTCTGACACCAGATGCTATTATCTTGGAAAGCATTTGATACACATAAGTGTAGCAGCCAATTCTATAAAATGTTTCATGGGTTCCCGTGTTCCCATGCAGCATTGACAACATTTTGTTAATTAGGAAAATCAGGTTTGCCCAAGGAGGGAGAAAAGGTCATCAATGTTAATAATGGCAAGATCTTTCTCTCACCATCCGAATCACACATTTCATAATAAGAATCACAAAATGATGTTCTTTGGAGGATAGAAAGAAAATCGGTTTTGCCAGGCATCCATTGAACAAGGATAGAGAGGTGCTCTGCAGACTACGATGAGCAAAGTATTTGTTGTCTGAAGTGGACGTATGGCAGCACAAGCTTTCAGACACGATTTCAGGCTCTAAGAGGAATGATGAGAAAGCTCTGCTCTAAATTACTGGTTAACGTGGCCCTCGCAGTGAATATAACAGAGCTTTTCATTTCTGTGACGCAGCGTTCCCAAGAATATCAGAATCCAAGATGAAATTTGGCTCAACTGGGTTAACTTTAAATGTGAAAGGAAGACGCTGATGTCCAATTAGCAGACACGCAGAGGAGAGAGCTCTGCAAAAGACTAAAATCGCGGCTGCCGGCGGCTGCCCCACTGGCGCCGAAGCGATGCGGGGAAGCGCGGGGCGCGGGAGCGGGGTGCTGCTCTGCGGGTCTAAGGCGCAGAAGGCAGGGTCTGCAGGGTATGTGGTGATCGCTGATGTCTTTTTTTTTTTTAAAGAGGAGGGTTATCAGATGATATCAGCAAGGCTCTAAGGAAATACACTGACTTGGAAAACAGAAAGGAATCAAGATGTATTGAGGGTACCGAGCTTGTAAAAATGTTATAGGAAATGAGTGAGTAGCGCAGGCAGACGATAAACAGGAGGATTTGCTCAGAAGCATGAACAGATTTTGAAATCGATGTTGATAACAGTTTATTACCTTGAGTCTTCTTTGTTCGGGAACAAAGGGACAGGGAACCTGCTGGGCAGTACGGGGTCCCGGCCGTACCTCCTGTGGGTGCCGGGGCTGGGAAAGCCTCGGCAGCCTTCCCGAAACTGCAGGCACCCGCTTCAGTGCAGGAGGCGGCACCTCCACCCAGTACACGCAAATCCACCTCCAGCAACCCTTGCCGAGCAAAATCCCCTTTCAATTTGCAGCATATCGCATTTATGCCACAGGTTTATTTTACGATGAAACAATGCATGCGGACTAATGCGGCTCTTTCTAGCAGAAAAGGAGTCAGTTTGCTCTACAGCAAACTACTATAATCCAAAGATAACGGGAGGATCCTAATCAAGGATTGTAAGCTATTTTTCTGGTAATCAGTTATGAGTTATTATTTTTCTACATTTAGCCATCATTCTATATCTATTATGTATCCCCCAGAATATCCCATTTGACAGTGGTGAGAAAGCTGGTGTACATGGATTTTGCTTGCTGCAGAATTTAATTGTGCCTTATGGGGATTCCCTTCTGTCAATGATTGGTTGGCTATTGATGCATATAACTGGAGGACCTTTTTATTATTTTTTTTTTTTTTAAATAATTGATCTACAAACAGACATTTGAAAGAAAACACACTAGGCAAGGAGATCTTTCATCTTTCAAAATTCTGCCAGTAAAAAGCTTACTAGTAATCTGTAGATATCTTGGGCCATGTCCTTTGCTGATGGAGAAAATTGAATATTATTTCAGGGAGCAAACTGGAGTCAGAGTTGTTTGGGTTTTTTTCATTATTTTATAAGATATGCCTTTATTTTTGTGGGGCACAACAGGGGCAGGGAAGAAGATTATTCAGCCGAGAGCAGAAAGACCTAATCATAGAGCTGCCGTTTTGATGGTACCACCTTGATTAACCAAATGTCACGGGGACACTGAATATGTTTGCATAATTAAGGCCTTGGCTAATGGTAGTGCTTTTAAATGTAATTAATAGCTTTCTGGGGATATGATTATTTTAAAAAACAGGGAGATTGTGGTAATCGAGGTTCAGGTAACTATGGTAGAACTGACAAGAGCTAGCATGAAATGATTGAAGGATTATGTGAAATATTAATCAATGAAGAAACATGAAGTTATCATTCATTTTTGAGGATACTATCAAAACATATTAGCAGATGACTTCCAGTCACATTATGTATTAAATTTAACAGAAAGGACAAAAGCAAAACTACATTTACAAAATGAAAAAAAAAAAAAAGTGCTATATGACATTTAGAAAGGCAACTGACAGATTCATTTCATCATTTAATTAACAGGTTTCCTTCTTTCATATTTGATAGATGGTGAGTCTCACTTTGTTCAACGTTCCTTCCTATATGTGTAGCAGAAATAAGATACTTCCTTCCAGCACAATTTGCATTTTTTAAAAGGACGTACGTGATTCAGGCGAGCTGTTATTGCTTTTTTCTTAAAAAAAAAAAAAAGAAAAATTCAAGTAAACTTAAGAATGATATGCAAATAGCATGCAGATATGCAACATACAGCCCCCTCTTAGAAAAGCAAGCCTACACCTGCACCAAAGGCAAAGCATCTCAGTGCTGGTTTCAGGCTTCCCAACACCGGGCGGGCAAGAGCGGCCCCCAGTGAAAATACTGAGGCTATTAGGTTTTGCAAAACCTTTAGCTTTTTTTTCCCCCCTTTTAAAAACTAACAGAGAGCTACTGTACCCTGCTGAGACCAACATCTGTGCAGACAATTAAACCCTTTTAGACTCCGAGCGGGAGAAACTCAGAGGAACTGGCCCTTTTCTACTGCATCCTCTGAAGGATTACAGATAAATAAAAGATTTTGCAAGTAGCTAGGCACATACATAATTACAAAGAGGTCCCACTGATTTGTTTTTAAATAAATTTGGTTAACAATGAAGTTTTATTTTCTGAAAAACACTTACTGATATTGGCACTTGGATCTGAAATGCAGCACTAACATCTTTGTGGTGTACTCCCTTTGGAAGGAAGTCAGATCTAAGACAACAGAATAAGCGGCTGAACACGTCCTTGGGTTTTATTCTTCAAATTTCACAGGAAATGATTTCTCAAATCTTGATTCATGACGATATGACACCAAATGCTCATTATAGCGCATTCTGGTTTTCTTCTTTAAGTGTCTTTTATTTTCCTTAACTTTTTCTGTCATTTAGCTAGGGTTGGGCAAGCGATGCAGAATATTTCTGCAAGGTATTTTCTCTAATTAAAGTTTATACCTGGGATTATAGTTAAGAAAGGGACTCCAAACAGGGAGGGATACCACTGTGGAATGGGTGGTTTAAATGTGGAGTGAGTTCAGTCCATTCTCTGAAGGGCTTAAAATCTAAATGAACAAGGTGAGCGGTGAGAGAGGAAACTAAAATTGAGTTCTGCCAAAGGAAGACGAATGAAGAAGACACTATTGCAGATACCATTTTAATGGCACTTTCTGCTGAAAAATGCTTCTGTTGAATTTATTCTGACCCAGGGCTATGTATTAACAGCTCTCAGCGTTAATCACTGCACATGCTTCCTAGTGCACATACCGTTCTGTAGAAACAGAAGTTCATACATTTATCAAATTACATTTCGTTCTGGGAAATGCCCACCAACCTTTTCAGGTTTCCAGGCAAAGAGGCGATCAGCTGTGGTTCTCGTCCCAGCACCCATCCTGCCAGCCTGCGCCCTCCCTCGTGCCACCCGAGGGAATTCCAAAGAGCAGGTGGGTGCTTTTCACACAGGGGTTTTGGCAGTGCTTTGCTTCACTTTGATATGTAGAGGTAACACTGAGAAAAAGTCCGCTGTGGGAAATATGAACTGCCTCCGACTTGAGATGACAGCGTGTGACACTTCCTATCCTAGAGAGGATGGCTTAACAAAATCTGACCTGTCAAGGTTTAACCCCTTGGCATATATACAGTGCGAGATGCAGATGTTGCCTCTTATGACACCATCTTTTTTTTTTTAAAAAACAAAGCCCTGTACTAATAGCACAATATCAGGAAACGAGTTTTACACCGTTTCTAAATTGTCAAACCCCGTACGAATCTCTACGTACAACTTCAGGTTGTAACAGCCTGAGAAACTCCGATGGCACAGATTGCATCCAAGGACAGTTTGCATCCTGCGCTCCGAGCAGAGACTTTCAAAACCGATTCACCCTGCAAGGCTGGGAGCGTAAACACGGCCGCTCGCGCTAACACCAACAAAGCAAAATTCCTCCTGCAGACTTCCCATAGAAAATGGAAAAGCATTAAGACAAGTCAGGCTATTTTTTGTCAATGTTAAGAAAACATGACCTACAGCAGGAACAGTTCAATGGTGAGAAACTCCAGGGCAAGGAAGGGAACCCTCTCATTGCTACGGCACCGCGCCTGGCTCTCTGCCCCAGCAGCCTTTCATCCCTCTTCCCAACACCCACGTTTCCACGCTAGAGAAATCTGGGGGCAGAGGCTGGGCAAGAGCCGTGCCGTTCCCCGGCCAGGTGACTGCCGCAGCAAGGCCACCAGGTTCCAGCACACCGCTCTCCTCCTCCAGGCACGTTTGGCAAGGGCAAAGAAGCCGCGCCTAACCAAAGGCTTCTCTACCTTCGTGGGTCTTCTGCATCCCTTCCAGGCTTTGCCTCCTATTTTAAGGTCATTGCTCCATCAGGGAAGTTATAAAGTAGATTTGAAAGTAGAAGATAAAGTAACGAATGCTTGGGTACGTCCACTGTGTAGCGGTCACCTGGACAGCGTGTGTGCTGGGGTACAGCTGGCTACAAACCTCATGGTCTGCAAACCTGAGCTGGGTTGGCAGGAGCACCCCCTGAGAGAATAGAAGCCCAGAGAGGAAGAAAGGTTTGGTTATAAACACGGAGACAAGCCTTCCTTTCTGAAAGCGTGATTATGCTTCGTATTGAAACATGTACCTCAAATCCAGCCTGGTGCGCAATAACGCTATGATATAAAGAGTGATGGTTTTAGGAGGCACCAAAACTGCAGCGATGAAAATGTTTCTTTCAGTGTGAAAACATGAGCTTTACTAAAATTTAGTGTGTATTTAAATATTTGCTTTAAAATGTGGCTCAGATTATAAAGACAAATATTTTAGGAGCAAATAATTGTTCAATTAAGTTTGCACACCAGGTTACCAAGGTTTATGGAACATGTAATTATGAGTGTGCATCTAATAAATGATCACGAGATGAAAGAACGCTCCTGCCAAAGCACAAATAGTCAAAACCTGAGATACCCGCAGTGCCTCCCCATGGTTAAGCATATGCTGTCCCTGCTCTGGGAGAGGACTCCGCTGGCCAAGGGACCCTCTGCTTTCAGGTGCATTGTGTATGAAGGAATTAGTTATGTTTGTTTTCATAAAGGCACCGAAACATCTTGTGCCTCTTTCCTACTGTGCCTTGAAATAGTGACTCTTAAATCAAATACGAGCTTTCGGGTGATGGATGCATTTGGAAGGGGGTTCTGGTAGGTTTGCTTTGTAAGGAAGCCAATCTTTTTGGTTCGTCCACTGAAGTCCAAGCTCAGACAGGCCAAATGAAAATGAAAACGTCTCTGTATGGCTCCGAGTGCCACGCACAGGCCATCCATCGCTGTTGCAATGCAGCTTTTATTGACTTTTGCTGGTGCTCCGCAGGAACGGAGGCAGCTTTACTCTTTTCTCCCTGACTTGACTTGAGCGTGAGTTTTGCATTACAATTCCTACCGACTCCTGAGCCTGACACATTCGGGAAGTGTAATGGGGAGTAACGGAAAAAATAATAACAACAGAAACGTCAACAGAAACATTTTAATTGGGGATTTTCATTCTCATTGCCTCAGAATGATACGGAAGCAGTCAACTGTAAAACAGAGGCTAGGTCAAAGGGAATGGAGAGTGGCTCTTCCAGACGGATAGCGATTCCTCAAGAAAGGGAAGCGGTTTAGCCTCAAATACAGCTTGCATACAAATAAATAAAAAACCCACCCTTGCTAATATAGGTGATCCTGTAGTATAGCAAAAGCTTCTCTACAGCATTTATTCTGAAATAATGCAGAGAGTGTATACTGCAGTCTGTAAATAAAGTATTCCCTAAGGAAAATCAAGGCAGAAATTTCAGTAATTAACACTCCAAGAGCATTTCAAATAATGAAGAGGTGTGAAAGAAATACCTGCTGTGCTCATTCTCCCTCTTCTGGTTTTCTGTTCCTGTTGCTATTTCATTCCTTAACAGATATATATATACATCCATGTGAAGTTATGCATACCAGAGAGGTTTACTATGAAGGTATCTAACAACCTGCAACCTGGCACGTCAAAGAGCGTCGGATGGACTTCGCTTTCTGTTCAGGGTGTGCTCTGAGGGGAGGGTTTGACGTCTTGCTGCATTTGACAGCTATGCAAGAACACGTGCTTTCTCTGTGTGGACACCTATGGAGAGCAGGCATTAAGACAGAGGTACCTGAATGCATGAAATCAGCCCCGGTATAATCTGGTTATGTTTGATTGTAGCTGTGATGTAAGAGATGCAGAACAAAAGATTCTCATTTGCTATTTTATAAGAATGAAATGACCTTCGCTAGGCATTTTGCCAGTTGGTATCGTACGAGGAATACGCCTGCGGGGGTCCTGCAACAAACTGGGGTTATTGCTGACTGTTGTGATGGAGGCTACAGCTATGGATTCAACAGGAAAAGTGGCTTATAAAGAGGATGCAAACACAAGATCTACGTGCTTTCTTTATATTTTCTTGGCTCCGCGTGCAACATTTAATTCCAGATGATTATGCCTTCTCAGCCCTTTGTTTGCTCTGGTACCCTATAGAGGATGCACACTGCTTCTTCACTTTCCCAGTGATGGAAAGCTCTTTCAGATCCCATTAATGTGATGTGTGTTGTCAGATCTCACAGGAACGTCAGAATGGGACTCTGAGCTGCCTCAGTCGCTACATGGTGTGGCCAGTGCCCTGGATTTAGTTGCCAAATCCTCAGAGGGTTTCAAGATTCCACTGATGGCTTTTCCTCGGTGTTAATGAGTCAGTCATAATACTTGTCACTGATGCAAGATCACTGGATCCTAGCAAAAATCACAGTGATAAATAAAACTGGGGCAAAGTACCCACATCCACTTAATTTTTGCACTCAATAACAATGAAGAATTTATTTCCTGGTTAAAAAAAAAAACCTAGCGTGACAAAAGAGCTGATTTAGTATAAAGACTAGTGAATGCAATGCTGGAGAAGCCCTTATTCCCAGGAAATTCGTATCTAAATATGTGGAAAGCAGAAGCTGCTTCAGTAGCTGATGATCCATCCTATAATTAGCCAACACCACCACACTGAGCGTCAATACTATTTGGCTGATAGGGCTCTTTCAGTAGAACAGCAATATTTGATGAAGCAGGAGACTCATTCTGCATGTCAGATTTCTTTAATTCTTTATGACATTTCAACGGCAAAGATTATACTTAAACCCAAAGTTTTAAAAGAAAGCCTTATTTGCAGCAAATACTGCTGTTGAACGTAATGGCCAACTCGCCTTTATATTTTAATGTAAAAACTTATTTTATGCCAATTTCTATATATTGTTGGACTCAATTTCTATTTTGATAGGCCTACCATAACTTTCATATGCAATCTGTTTTTTATCTTCCTTTGATTTTTTAATTTATTTTATTAATGATGCCCATTTCCAAACCATAAAAAAATGTTAGCAATTTTATCGAATTTGGTAGGAAAAGAAAAAACAAACCCTTTATAATCAGTGTTGTAGTTATCCACAACCCCTAGATATTTTTTCTCTGATAAGTACTATCTGCTGATCTTACATAAAACATTTGATAAAGTTTTCTCTCTTAGTGTACATCATTAACCCCCCTATGAAATACATTTCTGTCTCATACTCAATTTTACAACATTGCATATCAAAATGATTTGGCACAGATCTCATGTGAGGGTTAGTCAGGTCCAAGTCAATCAAGTAAACAATATTGTAAATGTATTAGACAGGCTTTACATGCCCCAGAGACCGGTCGCTTAGAGGAGGAGTAAGCAGTTTCTGATGAATTATTTGTCTGATTGTGTCTCTACAACCAAATAGATATGATTTAATCAAAAGCAACTTCTCTATTTGAGGTCCTGTAAGTTAAGGCAAGGCTAACCCAAGGACATTAACTAATGGTAAGGCTAACTTTCCATCGAAGTTCATGTTATATTGTGTTTACTGGAGTGCTCACAAGTGTATCCAGACATGAACATCTTGAAGAAATTTCAAGAGAAAGTTCTTATTTTCCCCAACTCCAGGTTAATCCATTGTCGTGGTATTAGCAAATTCCTTTTATGCTTCAAGGGGCAGTTCTGTACAGAAAGGTTAGAGCAATATTCTGCTCATCAGAGTTGACTTATTTCTTCCCAGGAGCGGCTGTTGGTGTTTAACATGTAGTAACGTGTCTGCTGGGACCAGGGCAGGACTTGCAGAAGAAAGCAGCTCTCGACCCCCCTTTGCTCAGGTCTCAGCCACCCTTCCAAGGAAATGTTTCTTACCTTTCTCTCTTTCTCAAGCTAACCTTGAAAATGTGAGTGCAAAGGGTGCTGTGTGGCTGTTCCTCGAGACGCCCGCTGTTGTGGCAGGGATGTGAGCTGCTGTCGTGGTTTAACCT
>VZTQ01005727.1:0-27000 GCA_013400755.1 Pelecanoides urinatrix
TTTTTTTCCTGAGTTCCAGCCTATTTAAGACTTTCTGAACTTTAAACAAACAAAGAAAAGCAGGATTAATATACTTTTCAGAATTTTAAGAATATTGTGCCATACTACTTCCATTAGGAACCATACATATTGTACCACCTTGCCTAATATTAATTACTTTATATCATTTTTTAATTCCATACTGACTGGGCCCCAAATGCCCAAATACAACATCAGGCTAATTTGTTAATTGATATATATTTAACTTTAAGATTCCTGTTCCGCTATTACCTTAATAATGTCTTTTTACATCTTGCCTTTTTTTCACCTAGCCTTAGCCTTTTTGTTTCCCTCAGTTTGGTCTTCTTTTCCTATTATTTCTTCCACTGCATATACTTCATTCATCTGGATACAAATTGCCTTTTTAACCTCTCACAGTCTTCACACTGATTTTATTCTTGCTGCTTAAGAAAAGCAAACCTCTGGCACTGACAGGATGTTATGTAGCCCACACACTAAAGATTTTATACTTCTCCATTTTTTATTTTGAAGGCATTTAAAATATTTTCCTTTATTAAAAAAAAAAAGCTACAACTACCAAAGTTCAGTTCTTAACTCCATTTTTCTGCCTGCAGTACAACTCTTGTTGTCAATGGTATGACCAATGACACACCAGTGTAGCAATTAAGGAGGCAATTTTTTTAAAGAATATGTAACATTGCACTAGACAACATGTTTGGAGTAGGAAATGTCTGCTCTTGGGTTTTTATTGTAATTTTGTGTTTGTGTGGGTTTTTTAACAGAAATTCCTTAGTATACTCCTAAGGAAATTAGAGAAACAGTAATAATACACCAGTAGGCAATGTGACTACAATCTACGAATTAAAATGCGATTGCAATTTCCAGTATTTTCCTCTTTACCACAATTTCTTACTTAAAAAAACAAAACAAAAAAACTTATCTCAGAACTTCAAGAAAGGAAAAGTCTTCTGTGTTGTGTTCTGAACGTTTATTTCCAAAGTTTTATTATAATCACTACCTGTGAATTTTTTCTCTTTCATAACAAACAAACGAGCTAATCACCAAAAAATAGTAGAAAACAAAGCTAACAACAACCAAAAAAGCAAGGCACACCAGTAAGGAGCAGTTCAGCCCACACAAAGATCATGTAGATTGACAAAATCAGCCAACACTGGAAAGCTGAGCTGCCAAAGGAAAGTCTCAGCAGGGAAAAATTTCAAACTGGTACTATTAAATACTCCATTAAAAAAAAAGAATCTGAAACAAATTCCCAAGCTACACTGAAAATGTAAGCACCATAAATACTATACCTATGTAAAGTTTCACACTGATTAGCTCTAGTTGGCCACTAGTATCAAAGAAACACCCCATTTTACTACAAAATACTTATTAAAGAATGGTTACTAAGTTTCTTCTTATAAAGACCACGGGTCTTTACTTCTGTTATAAACATACCTACACAACATATATAAAAGGTCCATTTAATTCATAAGGACTAGACAGACTATAAACAAGTGTAGAACTGGCTGAGTGATTGTAATTACTTTGTGAAGCAGAAGTGAATTTGAAGCAATTGCCTGAAAGCCATACTATAGATGTCAGTTATCAAAATTAATACAAATTCTCTAAATATTGAAAAGGTAGATTGACTGCAATGTAGGGGTGAGAGTTATAAGAAACTCATCCTGTGCCTTGCTACAGAATGGAACTACTGACATTACTTTTTACTCTTTATGTTGTATGTTAAATACATTTAAGTCAGGGAATTCATATTGTTCATTGCAAGTCTAACTGCATTTATTTAAAAACAAACTACCCATGTGCACTCAATAGCAGCAGTACTGCCAGTTATAATATCAAACCCGGGGCCTGATCCTGTATTAGACATAAAGAAGAGGGAAGGAAAAGTAAAACATACCTGTAAATAGTAATGCTTTGCTAGGTGCCACTAAAATTAACCCCACAGTTTTTATCGTTTTACTGTTACATGAAAGAAAATCTCTCTACTAAATAGACCACTGTACATCTGAAATTTAATTTTTGGCACAGAGATTAAAATATAGAGTTCAAAGAAGATGTTCAGCTACCATCCTCCCACAACTGTTTATCAAAATTATCAGATTGAGCCATTCTACCTCCTAAGGCAGAGCTGTGAATATTCCTTATGTTCTGCAGCCTACCATAAAGAAATCAATGCCTCTTGCATACCTCTTATCTTCTGATGATCTCGTTCATCAGACTGCTTTAGAGATACTTTCAAACCCACAAATTGCTAGCTGGTTCAAAATTTTCCATAATGAGTTTTCCATCCGTAGTTCAAAGTAAATCCAGTACTCAGGATTAGGGAGGGAATGATTCGACTAGTGTGTGTGCAAGGTAATTATTTCTTTTCTAAAAGTTTAACCTCGAGCTTTCAATTTAACATTATTTAGATTAAGTCATCAGCATTAAATATATGGTATTATAACCTGCCAAACCACACAGAATATAACTTTAGCATTGAAAAATCATGCTGTACTTCGTTAGTCTTTTAGATGCCTGGATCCATTGTGTGACAACAAACAGGCTATTTGACATAAAGCAGTGTGTTCAGGACCTTTATCAGGAGCAACTGAAAAATGATGTGAAAGGATCACAGTGTCCTGCCAAAGGACAATATGAACACCATGGGTCATCTAGCTATTGCACAATCCTCCGCATTGGCCACACCAAGGGAAATAATGCAAGATTAGTTAAATCTTAGCTTTTGTCTCACCTGAAACTTTGGGTTCCCTCATGTCAGCTAATGCACTGTAAGATGATGTAACCAAAGACACATAAAACTACCTTTTTTTCAGCATCACACTGGTGCATTTTGGGCACTACAGCATGTTCAGAAGTGGGGTGAAAAGAGTAGGCACAACCAACTGCCTGCTTATTCTTGAGGCACAATAGGAGGCATACATCTCTTCTGTGATAAAATATCAATGAATCATGTTATTCTGCATGTAGAGTCAGATAAAACACTGTAACAACTTTTCAGCAGGTATTCACTGAAACCTAAAGAAGAATTCATTTCAGATAAGCTCACGTTGCTTTTGTGTTCCCTCCCCTTAATCATTAGAGTGATTTTACCTAATTTAAATGGGACATCACAGAAAAATGTTAAGAGTCTTCAATGCTTGTGTACCTGCATGTCACTGTACATGAAAGGAAACTTAAGGGAGGAAAAAATCCTCGCTAATAACCCAACATAGAAGTAAATTGAAAGAATCATGCCAAGATCTGACTTCACAGCAGTAAGACAATACATCTCATCATTTCATGAGAACAAAATGAGAGAATCTTGAACTCTGCACCCAATTAATATTTTGAAGGGTAGGCAAACTTAGAATAATTTCTAAGGCAAGAAATACATGGGCCACAAGTGGTAGAGTTTCATATTAGTCTCCATTTTCATTCTTAAAATCATGTGTCACTTCTTCCTACTACTGCTTTCTGATTGTGAAATATTGTTTCATGCAGAGTAACTTAGGTTCTTTTCAATGTAAGTGTCAGAGTCAGTGACAGCTATGATAGTCAATGAGAAATAATATGGGCAGCTCAAAGCAATGCAGAGTGGAAAGTACTCACAATCTGGTCCAGCATCCTTTCAGATACTTTTAGAGAGGGAGGGAGGATGGCTGACCAGCAGCATCAGTTTTATGAGAATGTTTGAATATACGTCCTGTGGTTGCCATACGGTACGTCATACACCAGCCTCATGTAAACTGAGAACATGCAAAATGAGAGGTCCAAACTCACTATTCACTTTCAGTAATACTGGCTCCAAGTTTATGAAACTGGCCACTTGTGATGAATTTTAATTGACATTAGTTTGACCATGATCTGGCATCCATTAGTAAAGAACATACCATAGAGAGAAAACAAGCTAACATATGACTGAAAATTTGCAGAATTGTTTTTACAACCATAACATTAATATTGCTCCAAAAGATAACACTTCCCTCAAAGAATTAATCAACACAGAAATAAATCATTTTGCTTAATTGAAACAGCAAATTCTATTCTAATATCAAACAACTACTTATCTACAGTCAAGAAAGAGGAAGGACAGGAAACATGAAAAAACAACTGCTTTCCAACAGTGCCACAGTCTGGAATTCTACTGACTGACTTGCTCAGTTACAAATGGGGAATGATCCCCTCATGATTTTGAATGGTACAACCTCAGTGGAACTGAAAGGGTCCATCGGGTTTACACTCACCGTGAAATTATGATACTGAACCTGCAAGATGTATGCATTACTTAGCTAAAAAAGTTAAGCACAGTGTATAAATCTCTGCTGACTCAAAAGCCAACATACTGTATTCCTTGGCATTCCCAATGCTCCACAGGGACTACAGAATTAGCTCTTCCCATCAGCAACTGTCACTTTCGTAAGCAATACGGAGCACATGCAGTTATGAAATAAAGAACCAACTTCTGTTTTTTCAGATTATCTCATTGATAAAATTGTCTGTTAAAGTATTGAATTATGATAATGTCAAAGAAAGAACCTATTCTGATTACAGAGCGAGTTTGTATGGCTAGTAGCCGCTCTGCCATCTAATTTTATAGGAGAGTTAGCTGTTATCTACATAACAGAGACTCAAGTTATTAAGGAGTAGGAGGAGCAGGGCGCTCCGTTAGTGTAGCTATGTGCCTTCCAGAATCCAAGCTCACCTTGGTGTTTCCAGGCAGCACTGCAGACTCTAGCATCACTCCACGTTATGAACACAATGTAAATGCTCAGTTGTCTGCCCCCAGTTCCATAAATACTTGAGCAAGAGCCTAGAACTTCACAGAAATATTATATCTCATAAGCTAAGCATTTATTTAAGCACTTGCCAAACCACAGCTGGACCTTCAGACTGAATCTTAGAAGATAATTAATTTCAATGTTTTCACACAGCGCGGTTGAGTTGACAGTCTCAGTTGTCCCAGCAAATAATCTGTTTTTTTTTTTTTCTCACTTGGTACTTTCCTGAGTAGAACTTCATTTAACTACAGACTCAGGAACTGGTACAATTTAAAGATTTCCTGATTGTTATTTTTTTGCACTGATACATGGTAGATAAACCTAGGAGGTAATCCAGAGCATAAAACACAATTTTCTTAAAATACTACACAAAACCTGAGTAAATATTAGGTGGAAAAAATATATATATAAAATTGATATAATTGGGTATTTTTAATTACTTTGAGCTCAGTTTTCTCCCATGAAGTTAATTTTGCTATTATCAGATTTACTGTTAACTTCAGTGGCAGCAAGAACATGCTCCTTTATGTATAAGTGATACCAATGAGGTTAGCCAACACAGGATTGCACACAAAAATAGTTGTTGAAGACGTCAAATAATGCAGCAGTAACACCATCATATATTGATTTGGGATAAAGAAATTTGCTCGAGGAAAAAAAAAGCTATCTTAAAAAATCCAATGAAACTAGAAAAGGAGTATGATACGCATTCTAAAAATATGTACTTTGCCATTCAATTTTCTAAACATAAGCCCAAATGCTTTGTCTTCCGGCTTAATTTTAGCTCCATTCTACTGCAGGTAAGTTTTCTGCAAATTCTAGCCTGAGGGTATACTTTTTTCCTTTGTGTTTAATGCTGTTTGAAGCTGCCTGAGTGGAACTTGTGAAATTCCCAGCATCACAAGACAGCTTTGTGTTTTCCATTTAACCCCCGAGTTCTAACTTCTGCTCACAAATTGTCTGAGCAATATGCTACATGCAGCATTTTCCACATGCTGATATGGATGTTGGGCTCCATTCAAATGAAAGTGGAACATGTTTATTTAAATATTGGTTCCACTTAGACATCAATATCTTTGACCATAAAGGCTGCACCTCAATGTCGTGGAAAGTGGGGAGGATCTAGATAATACTTCCGATACTTTTTTCAGTAAGAACATAAGATCAATGTGAGTAAGAAAACAGACCAACAAAGAACGTGCCAACAATCACAAGAAGAAAAGATTTAAATTACATGGGTAGATATTTGGCAAAGACTACAGGGGTTTATTCTTACAGACAAAGTAAAAGCCTTATATAAACAGAAGAGGAACTGGATGTACTAGCTTTAAGGCTTTATTCAAAGAACTTACACCTGAAGTTAATATATTTTTAGGACTGATAAAACAAATGTAATTTACAGTGCTCAGTGTGCTAAATCTACTTGGCATGCTCTACAGCTTCCTCTTTGCTGCTGTAAGATTCGCTGCCTATAGCTTTTGGCAGTCCCAACAGAGCTAGCTCTTTCCACTAACAAAATACAAAATGCAAAATTAATAAAAGGACCCTTTGAAACTGACAAAAGTGCCTCAGGCAAACTATCTGCCCAGCAGCTGCTTAAAATTTAATCAGGTATTTTTTTCCAGTCCTGTATATCTTTTGTATGGAGCTCCCTAGACTGAGTGTGGTCAAAGTTTGTTAAAAAGAAATAATAGATAAGTCTTTCTCTTTCAGTAAATTAGTTGCAGAGCTAATTTATTTCTGGTTTATATTGACAAATTAAACTAATTGTTTTGGTCTCCTCAAAAGCATCTAGAAGATCTATTGACAGATTTTATTTAAATATAAGAAAATTAACACCTAAAAACTGATTTGGATTATGATGAAACTGTGATGCTTTTTATCGTGTGCTATTACTTTAAATCAAAAATACTTTTTGTGGAGGTGGATTTTAGCAGCCATGCTGTTTTTAAACGTTAACGCTACCTGTTACAGATGAGGAACATAGATTCATTGAGCAGTCAGATGCAAAATATAGTGTTGCTCTTCAGTTCATTTAGTGTACTTAAAGACTGTTCCCAAGCATTCCAGTAAAAAGGAGGCATTTTCTTGAACCATAGAGTACTTTAAGAGTGGACCTGCATATGTAGATCAGCTTCCTTTTTAGTATCAGTCTCATCTTAGAAATCTCATCTTAGACCTTCAAAAGTAACTACATGCAAAATGTGTTTTGCATAGTTTAGGTAAACTTTAATTCCAGGAATATATTTCCATGCACTAGACTGAGCATATAAAAATTTACCTCTGCTTGAATATAACTTTCAGCTGCAAGAATTGTAGCAGATGGTACTTTTTAAGAACTTCCAGTAAGTGCTAACACTCTATTAGCATGTGCTTTGTCGTAACGCTCAGGAACTGTAGGCTTAGAAAAGAATGCCATTGCATTTTGTTTATTATAGTCACACCATCAGAGTGGAAGTTTCCCCAGAACACTTAAAATAGAGACAGGAAGGCTGCTCTAGGAAGCAAATAAGTGAGCATGAGAAGCATGGGTCCAAGCAACTGTATAATCTAAGTAGTTTCAAATTTTATTATTATTTTTGACATAATTACAAAGGACAGCTTAAAAAGGGACCTGAAGAATGAAATGAGAGTAAAAAATGAGCCTCTGAAGCTATGTACCTATTTCCATTGCTTTTAATAGCATCTGGTTTTTTCTTTTTCTTTTTTTCTTATTTAAATATAGCCTTCGTGGGGATATTTAAAATTGTTTTTCTTTTGTAAAACTCTTCATATTTTTGCAATATTCACTCTTGATATTTCTGCATTTCCACTGTTATTTTCTACTAGAAGTGTTCACTACTTTTACACTTATTACGAGACTTTATAGACCTTCACGGGAGTCTTTTAGGTCACTTAACCTCAACATACCCACCAAGTTTCTTGTGAATCCATCCCTTTATCTAAAAGAGAATCATCCTTCTATGACTCTGAAAAAAATTATTTGTTCTTAATTGTATAGCTATTCTTATGAATCATCTTTCTGATATCACTCATCATGCCAGAGCAGATACTTAGTGTATGTAAGTGTTATTTATTCTCTTAAAACAGGAAGAAAAATCAGGCTCAGGAAGAACCTAAACAATGCACAGACATTCTGTAGGCTCTTTCAGGTTATTGCCTTGATACATTGATAGTCACAGTGTATAGAGAAGAAGATAAATTTTTCTTTTGGCCATCTTTTTCCATAGACTTTGAGGATTTTTGTCACATGAATTTAAGTATCAGCAAAAGCATAAACTTTAAAAATTAACTCTGGTTTTGAGAGATGTTTTTTTTAATTCAGTGGTACCATTAACACATATAACCAGATGTAGGACATAAGCTACATCTTTTTTATTTTGTTTGAATTACAACTAGAAGTCTACCCAAAAATATGGATTTCATGGTAATTTTTTCTTCGGTATACCACCTGCTGGCAAAGCAGACATGGACTTTGATTAACAATTCATAGTATCATAGTGGTGTCAAGTCATATTTACAGAGCAGAGTAAAGAAGTTTATTGGGACCTATAACTCCAGTGTAAAATGGATCCTGTGAAATCTAATGTCCAACAGCCTCTCTGTAGCTGTGTGATGACATCCCCCCATGCCCCAGCAGGCCTCCCTTGATTCACAGGTGCCCACATGTAGGTATAAAGTTCAGTCCAATGATCATCTGCTGCCAGGATCAGTGACCTGGTGTCTAACAGGCTTTATGTATTTGCATTTTGCAATTCCTTATTTTTCCCAAATTTTCATTTCCAGGAATAAAAAATGTGTAAGAATGCTCAAGTCTTTCAACCCTGCTGAACAACTTGGTATTCAGTAAATTCATGGTACAGGTAGCTAGCTTATTAGAGTCACCTCACTAGTATATGTTTACCCTAATGTTCTTGCAGTAGTAACTAGTAAGCTGGTTCAGTAACATTGCGCTATGTAAGACACTGCCTCAGGCTCTGCAAGGAGCCCAGAAAGCCCAAGGCAGGCCCCAACTACACCCACACATAAACAGATTCAGTTTCAGGTGGAAATGCTTTCAAGCTATTTACCTTGAGCAGATCGTATGTCTTTCCCTAAATAACCAAGATAATATGGCCAATAAAACCTCCGAGCACAGCCTACTTACAGGCAAGGATTTTGACAAATGATTTTCTTCATAATCTTAATGTCTATTCTTTATTGATATGGCTCTCTACTTATTTTTAATAAAACCAAATATCATTAATTGCAAATTGCAAAGTTCTCTCTTCATTCTTTAAATCTAGCAATATAAAAATAAGAATATGAATACTAAAGCATTATAAGAAGAGTTAAATAAATCTGCATTTAACTAACAAAAATAAACCAAAACTGCAAACTCTACATTTTAGTTGAATATTCATCAGGAGAAATAAATTCCTTTTATAACAACAATTCTGTTTTGTTTATCCATCTCTCCTGGTATGCTCTGTATTTGTTTATACTATAATGTTACTCACTCTTCCATTACTATTCTATTATTAATAAAATAAAATGGTGTTGCATTACTAGCAAGCACCCACCTATCTAATATATAGCCCCTAATGCTTTTGAAGTCTTGATGATATCTAATTGAGGACAAACTCTGCGCCTTTTGTGCTCCTACAAATGGATGACCAGAATTCCATACCCCATTTTTGCTTAGCTCAGGAAATTGTGCTAGTAGCTCTGATATGAACGCTTACCTCCACCCGTGCTTAGATTCACAGTCATAGCACTGCTATTTTATGTATCCTACAGACTGAGGAGCTGCTCACAGTAAATTGTTCTTGTGTTTCTGTAGCTCAGTCAGGTATATTCTGTTGACTTTCTGAGGTTCACCGATTATCCAATTTACAAATAAGCATGATCTAGCAGTAATCATTGTGACACCAATGCAAGTATATCGACTTTCATATGCATGTATCTTTACAAATGACTCAAAAGAGATGTGAAACATTTACAGACAGCAATGACAAAAGTCTGATTCAAGCAGAAGTGCGAAGTAGACAATCTTATTCAAATCCATAAATAGTGGACCTACAGTTGGGATTGTAGTTTCTACCTATTTCTCATAGCTTATGAACTCTGGAATTCCTCAAAAAGCTCAACAGTTCTACAAGAAAATTATGGAACAATCATAAACAAGCAATGCGTAAGAACCAAGGGATATATTTAAAGTAAATATTAGAGATGTATATATATACACACAAGGTTACTTTAGGGTAAATACAAGCTCAAGTACAGTTATTTTTACATTCTTTGACATCTCATGAAATCCACAGCCTAAAAGTGGGCTTATCAGCATACAGAAAGGAAAGCTGGATAAATTATTCTTAGGAAACAACAAAATGCACATCCTTCTGATAGACCAGCATTTGGAATATTCATCTGACATGCAAAGTATCCTGGTTCAAATGCCTTTTCAGGTTCTGAGGACATTTGTCTGGATAGCCATTAGGAGATGAAAGAAATAAGTTCATTTCCCTCTCTCTGTAATTATGTGAACAAGTAATAAAGCAGTGAATGGGAGAATTCCCAACTAGAAAATCCTTTTTCAGATTGTCTGCCAGCGCAAACTCTTGCATGGGGAGTGCTCTCGAGATAAAAGGGAAGAACCATCATGTTCCTCTCAGATTTGCACTGTGCAAGCCCCAGGTCAGTACAAGTCTTGAATAAATCCTTACCTTAATTGGACCCCTCAGGAAAGACAGGTAGAGGATCTCTTTACTGTGAATTGTAATAGGATCTGTGAAAAGATCTATAAGAGATGTTGGCAGTCTTTATGTGTTCTTCATGGCCCACAGAGACCTATCTAACTATTGCAGTTCAGCATTCTATGCTTTTAACAAAGAATGCCTTACCTGCCAAGTTGCCTTCCCTATTGCACTCTTAGACTGTCCAGAGCTTTGTGGATTCCTTTTTTTTTTTAGTGCTGTTAGCACTTAGGACATGCCTAAGGGTATTGTAAGTTTGCCTGAAAAACACCTTTACAAACCTAACTATCTGTTCAGAAATCTCAAGAGTTAGATAAGTTTTAGCATCACCCAAAACCAGACATTCCAGGGAGAGGAAATACCTATATTGTGGTTCCAAGGATTTACACTCTGATTTCACCACTACCAGTGCATCTATCATGTGAACTCTTTTGTGCTTACTACAGAAAATGTATTCCTTGATTCTTGTATGATATGAGCAGGGCTGCTAAAATGAGCTGCAATGAAAAGACCACAGTTTCGTCTGTATGAGTAACAAGAACTTAAACTTGTATGTGTAGTTCTACTTGATAAGAAGAAGATAATGAAGAAGACATCAGATATTCTGCTCAGAAGTACCCAAACACATTCATCTGCTCAATAGTCCTTTCCCTTCTCTTTCTTTTACAAAATGACATTCTAATTCGGGGGGGGGGCAAAAAGTCTCTCCCTGCTGGTAGTAACCTCTCTCTCTTCTGGGCTCCATAAGAATCTATTCCTACAGTATAAATTTCACCTAAGCCTCTTCAGATATTTTCCCTGCTTTCCAGCATGAATGAGGAGGGAAAAACCCAGAGTTATACATAGATCCCATTGGGAGGAGAGGGACAAAACTTTGTGTGATATATGAGAATCTAAACAGGACTCCTAATTCTGTTTATTACCAAAGAGCTGACACTCACTCTTAAAAAATGTGTGGGAAACCTTCCAAACCAACCAATCCTCAATAATTATTTGGCATTCATTGATCTCCTCCTTTAAACTATTAAAAATATCTCTATGAAAACTCAAGTAAGTAGTAGTAGACATATAGCCAAATAGCACTACGTACTTACATACCAATAGCAGAGTAACTCAGCTGCATATCAACACAGTGAAAAAAGCTCAGTTTTACCCACTATCCCTGCCCATTTTATTCCTTATCCAAGGTCATCAGGCCTGGGAGGTAAAAGATATAATATTCATCTAAGAGTTGAATAGACTGAGAAAAATATTATTAAAATGCTTGAAAGTGTAACGATAGCCTTGATGACTGAATTATTCTGCACTATACAAGAAAGGTTTAAAACCTGGTGGTAAACCTTCTCTCAGATCACTAGGTTTAATGATAAAGTAATTGAGATAAAGAGTGCCAGGTTACCAAGTACAATTAATCTGATCTGTGATTAATTTGAGGAAGGTGGAGATTTGAGAGACATAGCTGAAATATACTAAATGAATGTCTGATTAGGAAGAAAATACGTAATAAAATACTTCCAGAAGAATAAGAATATAACTAAAGACAGAATATAGGTATATTGTGCTGGAAGTAAGTTATATATGCTGGAGGGTCAATTACTAGTTAGATCAAAACTGAAAGCTTAAATCTGAACTTTTCGGGTCTCTGGAGAGTGCAAGGAGCACAGGCTCACACTGAATCTACAATCCTGAATTCAGTAATCCACTACTTGTTCCAAGTACTTTACACATTAGTAATGCAATACCCTGAAATCAGAGGGATGTATTTCCTATGCGCTTTTACAAAAACTAGTATCAAGGCAGAAATCTTCACATCCTCGCCATCTGCAAATTTTTATGAAAATTCATTTCTCATTTACAAAGGGTCAGATTCTATCACCATTAATATATAGAGAGTTGAAACTATTTGCTCAGTAATGCTATTAAAAGTAGTAGAGATGTGTAAGGGGCAGCAGTCACTTTGGATTTAAGTGACAAAATCTGAAATTAAAAGAGGAGAGAATTTTAGGCTGTCATTAACCATCACCTTTAATGAAGGAGATTCTGTAAAGATATGTCTAAAGTCAGTTCTTAAGTTAAATACTTTGCAAATCCTATTGATTCCTATGAACAAACCTACCACATAGAAAAAACTTTATATGTTACTAAGTTACAGAATCACACATCCTATTTGGTATTTTATTTGGGTTTCATATTGTATGTATAAATAGCTGAGACACATGTATTAATATATCAGCTAAAATGAGTAATACAGTAATTTAAATGCAGAGAGCATTAAAATAAAAATCAAAGAATATAAAATAGCCTTAATCTTTTTACTGTAGCAGCTTTATCCGAGTTTGTCTCAGTAGGCACCATGACATCGCCTAAGAGTTGTATATAGTACACAGAGCAAACTACTGGAGCTTTTATTTTGCCAGAAACCACAGACATTTGTTTTTATTAGCATATCTGAGGTAAACTAACTTTGTGCGTGTAGTGTGAAAAAGACAGGTATTTAAGTAACCATCTAAAAGTATAATTATGGACAATTTGCATATCTTTTATGGTTCTCTCTTTTGTAAGAGGATGTGGCAACAGTGTTTGTATGAATTTCTACACATTTCCCATCTCTGTTTTCTGATACTAGGTTTTAAATTATCAAATTGAAAGTGGACATGTGGGTCTACCAATTATATTCAGAGAAAGAAAAAGGGGGGGGGGGGGGGCGTCCGGGCTCTTGGGTTCTATGTATAGTTTATATCCAGCTAACATTTCTGAGCAAGCTTCATTCACAAAGGTTCCACTTCTGTAAATTTATGGGGAAAAATACTTCCTTCCCATTGTTCCCCCAAATTCTACCGATTTCCCAATTCTGAACCCACGTCCTGCTCCCTAAATTAATTTGGTCTACTATCACCCCTTGACTAAGCCATAACACTCTCTGAACTACAGATGGAGGTAGGTAGGCAGCACAGTAGCCTTACCAGATTCCTGACTTTTGGCCCACTATTGTGTTTGCTGCAAAACCTATGTTTACAAAACCAACCTGGATCTACTTCCACATGTAGCCAACTGTCAGGATGAATCATCTTCCTTTTAAGAATAAATTCCAAAATCAATGTCTAGGCATTGGGAAAGACTATAGGGCCTTCAGCTGTGGGACATGTTCAGCTCTGGTTTTGAATAAGTATGATATATATGGCAGTTCGGAGCTAAGAAAGCAAGCATTTGAGACCATACAGATGAGAATTTTAGAAAATGCCTAATATTCTCAATATCAGCTCAGCAATCACATGAGAAAAAAAATCCATATGAAATTCTTCAAATGCATTATATCATTATCAGACCATTATACTGGCTGACTGCGCGAGATCAACAATTTTCCTGCCTGAAAACGGAAAACATTGTAGATGTTCTCACTAGGTTCCCAGGTCTTTTTCAGATACTGACTTCAGTACATCTCATCACTGGAAGACTCTGAAAGGGAAAAGGATTCGTACCAGCTGTGCTTTGAGCTTTCTGAAAAAGGTTTTGAGACATAATGAAATCTGTAGAGGGAAGAATGTAAAAGTGCCCATATAGTTTGCGTCTGAACCAACAAACTGCTCATGGCAGGATTCGGAAATCAGTGATCTCTTGGGAAATTAACTGTAGATCTTAACCCATAAATCAGAGGTCATTAAAAAGCTTTAATTGGAATTGTTCTCATGTAAAGTGCTGTTTGGGGCAAAATTATTTTAATGATACACTATTTCCTATGGAAAACGTATAAATTTAGAGGGTTTGGGGCTTGTGGGGGGGTCTTTTTTATGTTCCACAATGAAAATCTATATAAATATTCTAAATTTTAAAAATCACATTTCAAAATGAACACATTTGTTGCAGAAATAGAAGAAATTAAAGGGAATTGTTTTGTTCTGGAGTTGAATGATAGTAAATTTCAAAATAAAAACATTAATGTCACTAGAAAGTATAAGTCAGAAACTACAGTGATTTGAAAGCTACTGAGATGGGGATGGAATAAGAACTTGACATTGAAAATACCAGTACAAGTATTTGTCAAAACTAACTGTAACTTCTCCCTTCCTTTTGTTTTTTGGTTTGCTTTTTGTTGTTGTCGTTGTTCTGTCCTTTTTTTTTTCTATTCCAACCAACGGAACCAGTATTATTCACTGGAATCCACTAGTTGCCTAACGTGAGTAGCATACAAACCTTTTCATGCTTTCTAAGCACGCATTAGAACTTCTGAGAACATTATTTGGACACAATTTAGATTTTTTCCTTTCTCTGCAAGCTTAAAAGTTATTCGTTCAAACAGGTGCGCAGTATTCTTCTGAGTTGATTCATTTCTTTCATCCTAGATGCCCATCAAAATCTAGTGTTGAGATAAAATTACAAAATGGAACAGAGTGTATGTAGACATCAGAGGATCTGATGGACCACTTAAAGATTTTCATGGCTAGACATTTATTTTTGCTTACCTGGTTCATGTTGCTCTCCAGCATAACGATATAATACACTTAGAAACAAAAACTCGTCTTTTGAAGATGAGAGCGCTTAAGACAGTCACAAATACATTAGCCTGGGAAAGTGTTATCATGTCATAGACCAGGTTTCAGAGCCAAGAACATCGCAAAATTTTTCCTGCTGATGGATGTTCTCCTCACTGCCTATCAAATAATGAACAGGGAAGACTAAAGGTGATGTCAACTTGAATTAGGTATCAAATACCTACTACGTTATTTATCTTTTGCTTCTACTGCCGAGATCCCTGGCACCAAAAACCAGAGTTTTAAATTAGGAAAGTATCTGTGAACAGAGGAATCATAGACCCCATAGGTATACTTACTGACAACTGCCCTAACAAAGTATGGCTTTTATTTCTCTCAAAGATGATAAATTAATAAGCACAATTCAAACACATGTCAGAAGTTTTAAATACACTGTATGAAAGACTTTTACAGAAAGGGATATTGTTGTAGTGCACACACAAAGATTTTCTAATCTCCCTATACATTCTTCCATTGATGGGATTACAGGCCAGTTTTAACACTGCTGTGAGATGAAACCAGTTGATATTATCACAGTAAGTTACAGAACAGAAGGCTCTGCCTCTACTTAAAATTAGTGGTGTGTAAGAATGGTCATCAGAAATAATCTAGCCTTCCTCCTGACCACCACAAGACCACTACATCTTAGTGGAACACAGTTACCTGCCTGTCTAAAAGAGGCAGGTCAACACATGCTCTACTAAACTCAAGGGCATTCCCAGGAGTTGACCATCTACACATATGCACCTAAACATACTTATATTTGAGTGAAAAGGTGAAAGCGCCATTTGAAAACTCATTTTGTCTTCCAATTTAGACTATGCCTCAACACTGATGACTGAAATTCTGAAACAGATTTGGAAGCATAATGTTCCACCTGTATCAGCTTCCATTTTGGAAAGCATACAGCTGTGGCTGTGCTATGCAGATCTGGTATATTTTGACTAATAGAAAACCAAATCTTGAAATCTCAAAGCTCAAGAAAATCTTGTTTTCTTGACTTGCATCTTTTATGACTTCAAAATGAGTAGCCTGTGGTTATTGAAAGGTTGGCCCCATTTCACCCAAGATATTAGAAATATTTAATGAATCCTGTGAAAAGCAATGAGTTTGTTAAACGCAGAATTGGGAGATCAGTGATATGCAGCTTGCAGTAATACCTCCTCTGGTAAGACTGGAGCTACAATAAAAGACTTCTGCCCACAGTCTAAGCTAATGTTACTAAGTGTAAGGAAGGACATCAGCACGTAAACTAATTATATCTCACCCAGCTTTTTAAAAATCAGGCACCTATTTTACAGACAATTATACTGAGTTACAGTAAGAACAACTGTCAATTGTGGCAGAGAAGGATATATTAATAGGAGAGATTGGAATATAGTGTAAGTTTAATCATATGTGCTTGTGCAGATTTCTGAAGAAGTGAGTTCTGACAGGTAATACCTGAAGACTTTACTCTGGATTTGTCCTCATAAACCGGATGATTGATAATTTAGAAAGGCAGAAAAGAAATAAGAATGTATATGGAACTGTACTTGGACCAAATAAGGAACATCACAGTGAATATGGCAAGCTTTCCAAATAAAACAGCAAGTGGCTATAACCTTCAATGTTATGGCTGTGATATTTTAAAGGTTTTTTTGTCCTAAAAATAAAATCTCATCTCCTTTGATCAAAACAAGTATATGTTTTATATTGCATATACACATTTACAATATTTAAAACATAATCATATTTATATTAAAGAAGGCACTTTACAAAATGTAAGCATCATTTGTAATAGATCTCAGTGATTTGTAAACCTCAGTTTCACTATGGGTACTTTCCTATGGGATCTCTTGTTTTTCCTCTAGTCTTTGAATCTTTTAAAGCCTCTCTCATTATTTTTGTTGTCTGAAGTTGGGCAATAATGTTACTGTGATTAATTAAGCAAAAAGACATGGAAATGGGGGTGTGGTAATCATAAGATAATAAAGCCCTCTGGGTCTCGCAATGCATGAGGTGCAGCCAGGACCCTTTATCCCCAGAGGTCTGATTATCTCCAGGAAAACTACACCTCCCTGTACTTGCTGTATGGCTATTATGAAATATCTTTACATTTTATAGATAAAGTAAATTACTTTAATCACTGAAAATTGCCAGTGTTGTGAGGTTTCAGCTGTGAGGTTCACAGAGCTTAATCTGCCCATTTCAAGTCTGAAATAACCAATAATTGTTCTAATAAAAGCAGCAGTAAATCTTTATTTAAATGCTGGGATCATCCCCTCAGAGTGGCAAAGGCACCTTCTGTATGTTTGATGACATGGGGTGCTCGTTTAACCATAACCCTGGAAGTGCAAGCCATAGGGGAAATACTTTACCAGGGCTATTTAGTGTGTGTAATCAATGTTGTTAGAGCGTCAAATTATTTTCTGTCATTCTGCAAAGTCCTAGGTCAGCAAACAATAACATCTGCCCAACATCTGAAAATCTCTTCATAAAAATTCCAAATGTCTTTAATTTGTCACACTTCCAATCAAGCATTTTTCAGAAAATCTTCAGTGGCTTTTGTTCAAAGGCAAAATACATTTTCCCATTCTGAAATCATTGGAACGCACAAGAAACATGTTTACTAATTGCAAATAGGACAGGGATGTCAGTGACAACTCTATCCTGCCCTCCACATGCTCTGGAATTGTGAACACAGTGCTCTGGCAGAAGCCACAGTCAATCAAAACACACGTATCAGTCTTACTGCTGCCAGCCCTGGGACCGTGATATTCTCACGTCTCCCTTCCATGGATGAGCACAGAAGTGGAAATTCCAGAATTACATCATGACTGATGCAAGAGTCACTGACTGACAAAAATACCACCTTCTGGAGTGTTCCTTTCAGGAAAGGTATTTCCAGAAACAAAAATTAGTTACATTGATATTTACCATCTTAATCTTACCTGTCATATTATAGTAATTTATTTAAAATACATTAACTGTTTGGAAAGATTTGCAAGCAGTTACACTGGACTATGGATTTCCAGCAGCCTACTTCCCAGAGGCTTTTAGGGAACTACTATACTATGAGAAAAACATTGTAAGATACAGAAAAATAACAAAAAAGTGTTCCTGTGAATATTCAGAAAGACAATCTATGTCTGAACTGTGTAAACAGATGAATTAAAAACACTCCAACGTCTTTTTGCAGTGCAACGTTCATATACACATGAGAGCTGAAGACTAGTCTCCCTAGAAAGCAACTAGTTATATTTATCGGACTAATGTAAGGCACAGTTTCAACCGGCATGTCAAACTGGAGAACGTTTACCTAGTAACAGAAAAACAATATCCTTAGGAGAGGTGAAAAAACAGAACTAGGAGGCAGAGGAATATGGGTCCTGATGCCATTTATTCTATTTTTTAAAGAAACGTTAAAAAATTGTCACATTTCTCATGACAGGAAAATAATTTTATTTCAGAAGGAAAGAGTGTGCTATCAGTAATTCTCAGGAGAAATCTGAGGTTATTGTGCCAGAGGCAATTAACCTTGAGTAATAAAAACTCCTAGCAGCCTCAAATGACAACCTGATAGAAGAGCAGATATTTTCAAGGGAAAATAGTGACTTGCAAACAAGATATCTTTTGCTTCTGTTCTGGCTTTCAACCCAAGCTTTTAAGCTTCCTGCAGTAATTTGTTTACCAAGTTGACTAATGAGAAGAATTAATCAAAAGAGTTTTCATGGGAGAAATATGACCAGTAACATGAGCAAGAATCGTATAATACAGAAGACCAATGTCATCTGCTTCTGAAAGAATTCCAAATTGAAAGATTGAATTTGGTTACAAGTTACAGCATAGGAGATGCAGAGGAATGCTCTGTGGAAAGATACACTTAGCAAAACTAATTGGTAAAAAAACAAATGAGAATATCAGTCCTAGCAATGAAGATGAGATAAAGTTTAAGGCTAGACTTGTTCACCCCTTAAGGGTAAGTCGTGTAAAGAACAAACTGGTGAAGTCAGTGAAAGGACTGATGTCAGAAAATCATATGAAAATGAGAAAGAGGGAAAGATTCTGTGTCCTGATCACTAATTCAAGAGTGTTGAAAATATGTTGCATTTTTGAGATTCAAAGGTATATGTTAAAATCTCAGTAGTGGCAGAAGAGTTGTATGCTTTGGTGAACAGCAAAGTATTAAACACGAGGAGGAGCAGGGAGGGAAGGTAGTGTTCACAAGAGAACACAATCCTGAGGAATGCGGGCCAATACCTGTATCAGAACAACTAGAAATAATCAGAAGGGTGGAGGGACATATTGAAATTTGCTTCCTACGTGATTTCTGTACAATTGCTATTGTAGAACCAGTCCAAGGGAAGGTGTACTAGGCAACCAGCTCACTGCCTTCCCTCCATGCAGAAAGGAACATTCTTTGAAGCTACAAATGGAAGGGAAATTTGTAGCTGGATAATCCTCAGGACACTAAATACAGGGAATAAGACTGATTCTCAGTGGTTGGAAGTTGCCAGTATCCCACTGAAAAGCAACAGAGCCAGGAAGAATTTTCCAATGTTTTCCTGAAACATTTCTATGAATGTCTTAGTTTTCTCAGATAAAAAATTAAATGTGACACTTCCTACAAATGACTATTTTTTTAATTTTTGATTGAAATAGTTTGTATGAAAGTTTTTCTATTTGTATCAAAACAGTGAAAGCACTACATTCCAGTTTTCTATATTTAAATATCAGAATTATAAGTAGTAAAGCAAAAGCATACCAAAATATTCTATTCTGCAAATGCTGAAACACTTCCTCAGCTTTTCTCTTCTTTGGGGGCAGAAGGGTAGTTTGCGTGTGTGTGCATATGTGCCAAACCTGAAATGTCATTAAAAATACCATGTACTCAAAACTGAGATTTTGCTGTTGATGCCAGTGGAATCACCATTTCAAACCATTTCAACAAAACCATGAAAAATGAAATTTTCTGAAAAGCTTAAGTCCCATCTGAAAGAATTAATAAGAAATAATTTTACTCATTTAAGAGAAGATAGTTCTGGTCATCTTCAAGACATTCAAAAAAGACAAGAATTATTATACAAATAAGTACTATTCCTGCAATACTAAATACAGATTTTGCACATAATCTGTCCCAAACTTTACCATGATTAAACTCTAGTAAAGTTCAAGTTTATTCACCAAACTGGAAAAAGAACTCTCATGTCCCACATATCTCATATGGCATTCTTCATATATCTAAATGGAGAAGAACCATAATGAACATTTTGTAACACTAATGAAGTGTTACATCATCAAATTCAAAACATTTCCAAATGAAACAGATAAAGTAGCTCCAAAATTTCTAGCTAGATGAGTTTCACTGATCTATCTCATTGGTTAACGCAGTTTCAAAAACTAACTTGTGTCTTATAATTCAGAAAGCCGGAGTGAACAAAGGATAACAAAACAACTATTCTGAGAATACAAAAGATAGGCAGGTTCTTAGGAGCTGTCATTGAAACAATGCTTATTAAATTTTAGGGCAGGAATCAATTAAAATTTTGTTTAGGTATGTCTCTTACAAAAAGTGTACAGTTCTCTCAAAAGTTACCTATACCAGAACTATATTTACATTATGCATTCAGTAATTTCCTTATGCAAAGGAAGTAAAAGCATGAAGTTACGTTCACCATACTTCAGTATTTCTCAAGGTAATTCGCTTATGAACAGGCAAAACCAAATTTAACAAAAATTTGGAAAATATACTAAAAAGAGGAATTGGAAACAGGCATATTGCACGCAGTAATTCTTAACAAATATATAAAAGCCTTTTCATACTTTTATTGCTATGTTTGAACACAGCAGAATCAAAGCTGTTCCTAGGTATGTTGGTAAGTATGTTCTGCTACTCAGTACCAGCGCTTAAAGCTCATTGACAGTTGAGAAAAGCTTCCAAACAGTTCCAGACACGTGGTATACCTAAAGTCGAAAAACTAAGAGCCGACAGAGCTTTGATTATCTAGGAATGGAAATATTGCAATGGTTGACCTCAGATCTTGGGTTCCAGCATTGCAGCTTGTTCACAGTAAGCATCCTGGGACAGCTCACAGGAGCAGTTCTCCTCCTTGCCTATGGTTAGTGAGGAGAATGGAAATGTTTAGGTTTAATAATTATGTTAGAAAAGGATTTATGTAGATACTGGGTATCAGGTAAACTCCTAGCCTAACTGATGTAACATTCATGCAGAAATACTTTACGTAGCTACAGTAAATATGTTCAAAGCTGTAAAACAGGCTAAAGTTTCTTGTGAAGAATTTTGGGTAATAAGCAAATGTGAAAGCCAACTTGGGGTTACCTAAAAGGGTGAACAGCCTTTGAGGTACCAAACTTAAAGCCTCTTATGCTTCAAAATCTATAATATTTAGAAATGAAACAGAGAGCTTTGAAGGTGTGAAAATCCTGAGGCTTCAAGAATATCTTATTTAGGTTGAAGAATATGTTACATAAAAAGGGAGAGGGCATTATGAACACAGTCTAACAAGGAAACACAGAGTGATGTCTCAACATGCTTTTTGTTCAAACTTTATAGGAAATTAGATTAATAATGCATGAGTTGCTTCATGTTAAGGCTATTCACTCACCCACCCCCTCACTTATTTTCTTTTAAAAAGTATTCTACTTATACATACAAAATTAGATTTTTTCATTTTTATTCAACGTGGTTATAGCAGATACAGAGTGCTCAAATACGCTCAGATAAAGCCACTTTTATCGAGCTATGCAGAGCAGTTCTGTTAACGTGGGTATTCTTTTGCTTATTCCAAAAGTAGATAATCTAAGGAGAATCACAACTAAGTTATGTAATTATTTTTACAGCATCATTAGTTACATCAAAGATGCCATTAAAGTAACTTATGATAAATTGTAAGTGATACTTATCAGTTCTCTAGGGAAAACCAGGATATGTTTGGAACCAAACCTCCTGTTTGCTGTGGTGGAAGAGAACAAGATCGGGTCTAGAGAACATTTCCATCATTCTCCCACCCTTTCTTTGTGGAAAGAGGATCAAGCTTGTAATAGCTCCAGTTTTCAGCTAACAGTTGGCTAGGAGAAACTTCACCTCATTTTTATTCTGAAGAGAAACTGGCTGCAATAACCCAGCGTCTCCTTGAAGTCACCATACTTCCACCTACTCCTCTTACCAGTCAATGAGAAGATTAAAATATATGCAGTTCTCTCATGAAGCATGAGGCATTTTTTGGCACTTCTTCCCTTTAAATGCAATTAAAGTAGAGATAGAGATAATTTTTACTAGCAGAGTGCAACTGCGTGTACAACAGGGAGGAGACATCTTGAGCACAATCGCTCATGGATTATCAGAAAGTCAAAAATATATTGTGATTTTTTTAAAGGACAAATCATCACCAAAAGAAAGNATAAATTAATATAACTTTAATGAAGCTATATGTACTTTTTGTCAGAGGATATATAACTTTGTCATTAAAGTCACTGTGAACTTTTTCATTGTCTTCACTAGGAATACCATTAATCTAAAGAGAGAAAACAGAGTGCAAAACCAGCATGATAATTGTGAATAATAGCACAGGGGAAATTTCTGGCAAAATCCTTTTTTGCACCATTCCTTAACTTCACAGAGAAGTTGCATGTGGGAGGTAAGTAGGATTTGACTGTAAAAGAACTCCCTAATCACATACACTAATATTTTAAGAGGTCGCTATCTGGCACACAGGCAATNGGTATTCTTTTGCTTATTCCAAAAGTAGATAATCTAAGGAGAATCACAACTAAGTTATGTAATTATTTTTACAGCATCATTAGTTACATCAAAGATGCCATTAAAGTAACTTATGATAAATTGTAAGTGATACTTATCAGTTCTCTAGGGAAAACCAGGATATGTTTGGAACCAAACCTCCTGTTTGCTGTGGTGGAAGAGAACAAGATCGGGTCTAGAGAACATTTCCATCATTCTCCCACCCTTTCTTTGTGGAAAGAGGATCAAGCTTGTAATAGCTCCAGTTTTCAGCTAACAGTTGGCTAGGAGAAACTTCACCTCATTTTTATTCTGAAGAGAAACTGGCTGCAATAACCCAGCGTCTCCTTGAAGTCACCATACTTCCACCTACTCCTCTTACCAGTCAATGAGAAGATTAAAATATATGCAGTTCTCTCATGAAGCATGAGGCATTTTTTGGCACTTCTTCCCTTTAAATGCAATTAAAGTAGAGATAGAGATAATTTTTACTAGCAGAGTGCAACTGCGTGTACAACAGGGAGGAGACATCTTGAGCACAATCGCTCATGGATTATCAGAAAGTCAAAAATATATTGTGATTTTTTTAAAGGACAAATCATCACCAAAAGAAAGCTGGGAAATTGGTGTCATCACTTTTGAAATTTAAACAGGGGAGAAGAAAGCAAAAGAGAAAAAAGTGCATTTCTTCCTTAAAATCACAAAACTCATTAACAGAACAAGAACAGGTTTCCCGATAACCTTTTTGTTGATAAATTCTCACAATCATTAAGTCAGACAATTACAGGGATCAAAAGGACCTCAGTAGATCACTTTGTCTAGTACCATCACCTGAGGTAGAGTCATCTGTACTTAAATAAACATTTACCAGGGAAAGCTAACCGTTCTTTAAAATCTCCAGTTGCATACCTTCCTTTAGGGAAATTGTTATTTACCTGCTTACCTAACTGTACAGTGAGATTTTTTTTTTTTTTTCCCCCAGAATGGAGACATATTCTTTCAACAAACTAAGCTGATTTCCTTTTGTCCTTCACCTGACAGATACCGAGAGCAATTCAGCAAGTTCCTGATAACTGTTTAGACACTGAAAGGCCATTGCCAAGATTCCTCTTCTTTTCAACAGCAGAAAATAAATCCAATTTTTTCAGCTGTTTTCTTAAGCTTTAAATTCTCAAACTGGACTGTGTTTTATCAAAAGACTCAAAACAGGTAAATATATTATAAATTAATATAACTTTAATGANAGGTCGCTATCTGGCACACAGGCAATATTAATTAAAAAAAAAAAATTCATTTTTCTTTGTAATTAATATTTTCATTGCCAAAGCCCTCACAAATTGAGAGCGCCAGCAACCAGAATCCTTTTCTGTAGATTATAAAAGTTAATTTCCAATACATTACGTATATCATTCTCTAAATACCATATCCACGTGCATTTTTTGTGACTGATCTTAATTTTGCATATGCTTTTAAAGTCGTATTCATTAAAAAGTAATCTCAGTAAATTGACGTCAGGAACACGTTTCAGTTCGTCAATCAAACTCCTGAAACCTTTTGAGACAATTTCTTGCACATCACTAACTATACCTGGGAAATTATTGTTTCACTCTCACTTGAACTACACTCTGAAACATCAAAAAAATATTAGGAACTTACTAAGGAGAGATCCTTCACTTGAAGTAAAAATGGAGAATGCTACAATACTGCACTGAGTTTTCTAAGCTGCCTTCCCCAAAGCCTGAGTTCCAGGTGAACCTCCTCATCAGCCGGGCAGAGCCACAACACTCCACCCTTGGTCACAGGGCCAGGTCTTCAGGGTGGTTCTTCGTGAGGTAGCAAAGTGACTGACCTTCTCTGCATATACATAAACATTTCCAATTTCAAACTAGACAGAAAATTCAATGAAGAGCAGGTTTTGCTTTATTTTACTGTGAATTTCATAATGTAATAACATCAGAGGAGTTAATGTACAGCTCTATTAATTGAAAGTAGAGCTCCAGGGGTTGATGGAGCTCTTTGGTTCTTTTCCTTATTTCTCTGTAGAGAATGAACTTTGAATTTTATATTTTCAGCTCCTGTAGATTTGTGAGACAAAACATTTTTTCCTCATTTTCGCCACAACGTGATTAGGGAATAAAGGCTTTTTTTGGCTGGCTTACTCCTTCTCTTTTTTTTACATATAATGACTCAGATCAGCTAGTCAGTCCGAATACTCTTACAAGTGTCACAGCTTTCAGGCCGACAGTTATGTTCATTTTAATGCTTCCTTCTGGCTAATAAAGAAAGTTTATATGAGTAAAGTACTCATATAAAAAGTGTATCTGAGCAGTTGGTTTTCTGGAGAGGTATTAAAAAACAAGGTGTTGGAGAAAGGAAAAAACCAAAACTGAATCCGATTTCAAACAGCTTCCCATCAAGATTCGGAGGAATCCTGGCAATTTTTTCTAGATAGATCCAATGTCTATTGAAATCAATTGAGATACTAAAGGCCATTTTCCTTACCTAGTGTTCTATCAACTGGTAACTGAAGAGAGAGCATAAACAGTAATTCTTTCTTCTACCCAACACATACTCTACCATACTCCCAGACCCGCTAATCTAACCGTGAAAGATGAACAATTCAGAAATAGGCACTCCACAGCCCCAAACTGCCTCTATATGCCATTCTCTCTTTACACATCCTGCCCAATACTTTCTACTTCTGGGTATAAAACCCAGCAACAAAACTGGAGGCAGAACTCTCCTCCTAGGAAATACCTCATGTCATCCACAGGTTGAGCCATATAGAAGATACAAGCCTTTGAAATACTGGATTAACATCTGCTCAAGGCTTACGATCCATAATAAAACTGCGACTACACCTTAGATGACTGGCAGCCCAGTCTAAAAATCAAATGGAAGTATGAGTAAGGCTCCTGTAACCTGTTAACAGCAAACTGAGGCCTCTAGCAGCAATGAAGCTATGAAGAGATATAGCTTGCTAAAACAGACAGATACAAGGTGGAAATAAGTTTTGTATATTTTGTTAAGGGGCATGCCCAGTAAAGGAAAGAAGCTCTGCTTATAAATTTTCTTCAAGCTTAATACATCTTTCTTTCTATTAAATATATTGCTCAATGTTAAAATTAAGATGTTGCTTAATTCAGGTAACGAATTCAGTTTCCCTCTTTTGAAAAATCACACACAGACAAACCGTTTCTCTCCACCCTACAAATACACAGACACACTCTCACACACAAACATATATAAATTCATCTAAAAACCCGGAATTTGCATAAAATTCTGTCCATTTTTCTGCATTTCCTCTAAGTGCAGAGGAGAGTCATGAAATCTGGCTGAAAAATTTCTACCTACCTTACAAGCGGAAGAGAAAGAGGCCTAAGAAAAAGGTAAGGAACATACTGGCCACTGGGTAAAATTAAGGCACTTCAGTCCTGTATTCCTCATTTGATAGGAGAGTTCTACAGTCACAAAACACTGTAGCAGTTTTCCAGAGGATTACCGGCCTCATCTACATCACAGGAGAATCTAAGAAGTCATTGGGACTTTCTGTTTTGGACTCTATGTTTTGTTTCTTCTTTTTATGAAAAGTCACATTCTGGGACAAACAGTGTAACAATCCTGGGAAAGATTAGCAAACTTTAATTTTCCTCCAAGAAGGAAAGCATTAAACTCTACCTACGTACCTAGCTACATATTGCACCAAAGATACATGATTCCTCAGGAAATTCTCCTGACTGAGGTAGAAGAAGAATTGTATAAAAAATTAGATTTGTTGTCTGTTAACACCATATTTTATATTCAATTTTGTTTTGTCACATTCCAGGAAAGCAATTATTTTTGCATGTACAGACACAATGTTCTTTCTGAAGGGCATGGTTTCATATCTTTGTCCATCCCTTTTGATTTATTGCTTCAGTGTCAAACGAAGATGGCTGTGCCAGCATTTTGAGACTCAAAAAGGGTATCTGCTCCACAGAATGCAAATGTTAGTTCAAAGAAAACCTTTGCTTGCATTTATGCTTTGAGAAAACATATTTTAAAATCTTAGAAACCCGTTTAAATTTGAAGAATACAGATGGTTTACTGACAGTATCTGTCTGGTTATGCCATTTACCTCATTAGCTCCTGAAGGGTAACAACACAGAAAAATCACCATCGTGGTCTCCAGGTTAGTAGCAGGTGAATCTAAATAAAAATAAAAATATAATAAA
>VZTQ01005731.1:0-90506 GCA_013400755.1 Pelecanoides urinatrix
GGTGAGGTTGTCTTCTTGGAAAGGAATCCTGAATGGTTCTGTGTTCTTCACCATCTTTTTCCTTGCACTTCAATAGCTCTTTTCTTCCTTCGGCCTTCATCCTTGATATCCTTCTTGAAGATCTTTCAAAGATTCTATTCCATTCCATTCTATAGCATGCCATTGAGAATTACAGTACTCCAAAAGTATATATTGTGTTTAGGATACAGTTACTTCCATTTAATCTGCCCTGCAATTTGCTAATATATTTTGCAGACGATGTACTGTCACTCTTAAAACAGCATTTACTGTGCATCACTAATTAAGCTGGTTTAGCTATTTTAAGAGTGACACTAGAAATGTGCCATTTTCCCCTCCAGCTCTCTCTGCAATGTTTCTGCAAGGCTTTGTTTTAAGAAACTATTTACTTTCATAAGCTATCACATTAACCATGTGCCACTGTGTGGTTGTTAACTTTCTTCTCTATGTTTTTATATGTATCAATGTGTATCTCTTTGTGTGTCCAGAATATGTGATAATTGATTTACATTTTCACTGCCAACTTTTGTTCATTCTACTTATTTAAACAGTCCATATGAAAATTCTACACAGGAATCTTTGTTAGGATTTTTAAAAAAATCAAATCTGTGGAATTACTCTGTAGCCCCTTGTATGTTGTAATAAACAATTGCTTGCTCTATCTTCTTGCCGATATTTAGAAAGCTACAGTCCTGATTCTGCAAAAGGTGAACATGTAGACTGAACTTAATGCTTAGATATGTATTGAATTTTACTGATTGTGTTCATTAAAGAAAGAGCGTATGCTTGGTTTTTACATTTGTACGGAATTTAGAGTCACTAAGAGAACTCCGAGAGCCCTCTGTGTGACAGTTGCACCTGCCCCGATGAAAGACCGGGGGCATCCGGACCGCTGTGTCCTTACTTTTCACACCCTTACTTTCACGCCTTTATGGTGGCCAGTGCCAACCATCACGTACACACCTTGGGTGTCACGTATACACCTCGAGCGAGGAGTAAGAAAGTTAAGGCCCTCAGGAGATTAGAATTGACCACGGATCAGATTCGACTAGGGTATAAATGGAGCCCCGCGAGAGGGCAAGTTGAGTCGGTCCTCCTCAAAGCAGTAGGTCTGCAGTCGAGGACTCTCCCCTCGGGTAAGGACGCTGCCCAAGGAAGCTCCTCGAGGTTGAGAGCCCTCATCTTATAGGTGAGTGATTGTGCACATTTTGGATCCTCATTTCAAAAGCCAGCTGTGCAGTATTAATTCCTCATGCACCATCCTGAACCTGTGGTTTACTGATGTTATCAGCGTGTTGTACGATTTTGATGAGCCACATTTCTAGTTAGTTTTCTGCTAAACAATTCTGGTGTAAATGAAGTTTATTTTTGAATTTATCATCTGCCTAATTTGATTTTGTGAGCCTTCACGATACTCTGTTATCCTGTTTAAATTGATCCCATGAGGTACTGCTGCAAAAATATGGTACCTGGCTAAGGCATAAAACCACCCATGCTTGGCTGTTCCATTCCAAGTTCCCCAAAATAGTTTTGGTATTTGGCCTTTGGTATTTCGTATAGAAGGCTTTGCAGGAACTCTTCACTGCACAAGTACATCGCATCCAGAGAACAGCTGGGCTTGTTCCAGATGCCTTTGTTCTACTCATGGAAAAGGAAAGAAACAAGCTTTCTAGGCTTTCTACTCCTCGCCTGCAGGCAGGAACCAGCTTTCAGTGGTGTAAATCCTGATAGAGGGTTATCCTGTAGGCCCCAGTTGTGAATCTTTCCCGTTTTAAGAAAGGAGAAACTTGCAGCGTAGCACAACTCTTAGCTGAGTTGTGTTCTATCTGAGAATTCATCTCAACAACTGCAATGCCAAAGCTAGGGCAGAATTTTATCACTAATTCTTGATGACTTTGGGGCACATGGGAGGAAATTACAGCTAATTTCCCCTCACTTTTCAGGATTCGATGAATGTGTCATCTGCTTGACTTTTTTTTGTATTAATAATATTATTTTCCTTCTCTGTTTCATATTAATAACTAATTGATTTTTTCATAACCAGATGAAGAGATTGCCACTGTTGAATAACATTTTGTTTGAACGCGTTGTATCAATGCAGCATTTTCTAATTAATATTTTGTTCACTGCTCCTCATTATAACTTTTTGTTGTGCTTAACAGAAAAGACAATAATAAATTTTCCATCGACAGAAACCCTTTTGTTAAGTGCCAAAGCCATTTGTTTGCCCACAGCTGGGATGTGTTATAGTTTAGCCTTCGGAGGCACCAGGCCAGCAGTTTCCTATGGAGACCTGGAAGAGTTCATGTACATCACGCACAGAGTATGCCACATACACATGGAAATTAATTGCTCACCCAAATAAAAAAGTCTTGATTGCTCCTTTTCCAGATGAATTCAAAAAGCAAGAAAGCAAAATACTGAGCATAGTTATCCTTCTGGCACTTCCAGTGTACGCTAGCCCCTGAAATTATCATGCCATTGGGACTGTAGAACTACAAGAAGGTGTTGGCAAGCACTTTATGGAATAGGAAAAAAAAGGTGGAGGGGTGTGTGTGCCATGACCATCACATTCATGTTTAGAACCACAAGAGCTGCATATCAAGCTTATTTTCATCCTGTTGCGTAGATTGTTCTCATCTTGACGTAAGAGTACCTTTGTTTCTTTTCTGGCTTCTTTTTATTCATTGGGAATCAAAGTAATAAATTCCTTTTCTTTTACATTGATTATTAGGGTATTTTGTGACTGCATCCAATATAAAATTTGGAGCTTTGGCTTCAACATCATTTCATCACATAGCTATTTTTTACCTTACTGCATATTGAATTCATTAGAAAAGCCACCCTGGGCATGATGTGCCCAACTTAGAGTGTGATGGAGTCCTGTTTGAAAGATAAGTGAATAAGTGTGTGTAGCCCTCTTGGAATTACATCAGCTGTAACTCCTGCTTGACATCTTTCTCCCATTATTTTGTTCCTTCTGTAGCTGAGAAAAAAATTATAATTTATGTTTGTGCTTAAAAAAAAAAAAACAAACCTTCTCATTCGTTTGACAGTCAGTAGCATTGGGACTCTTGACTGCCTTCCATGCTTTTGTAAAGCTCTAACTTAAGTAAGAGAGATCTCTTTCCTTAAAGTATCCCTAGTGTATGGTGAACTCAAAGATTTACCTTTTATCTGTTTTTGAGAGTCCAGGAACATTGCACATTAGGGTCCCAAGCATAGTTTTCTTTGGAGTTTCCTCCAACTGTGCATTATTCTGTTGTATTTGGATGGAAAGAACTGCCTTGTGGTTAAGGCAAATCATGGCTCCCTTAAAGTCTCATCCACTGAGTGGTCTTACATGCATATAATTCCTCCAAAGACAATATTGATTACATTAGATTTGTTGTGGGTTTTTTTTTTATGAAGAAGGCTTTTCCTTGGAATCCACAACATCTGAACATCTATGCTCCCAGTGGGTAGCATTAGGGTGAGGATGGAGAGGAAGTGAATGGAAGAGAGTGAAAAAAATGTAGAAAAAAACAGTGCTGGCCTTCAGAGTCCTGCTTGTGTTCTGCTGCTGCCTTTCTCTTTCCTTGTCTTCTTTTTAAAGTAACACCTGTCTCTCTCCTGAGAGAGGTGAATTGATGTGTTATTTGTTTTATTCTTTTGAAATAATGTGACAAGCATTAGTCTTCTCAGTAAGATTGGTATTCAATACTTGGTGTTTCCAAAAGAGCCCGTAATCCTTATTCCTGATGGGCAGCTCATGTAGCCAATTTATAAATGACGGAAACGACAGAAAGAGTAGGGTCACTGTTTTTAAGGTATCATTTTCACTCGTACAGATTGAAGCGGAACGCGTCTCGTCATTTTTGAAAACTAACTGGACTTCTTATTTTGATTACATATTTTTTTAACCTGCTCACATTAGGAAGAGTTGATCTGGATGATTTTCTGTTGTAAAAACCCAGTGGTACTAAGGACAGCTGAGAACAGCTAACAGTCAGCTTTGACGTGTCCATGGTATAATACTGCCTAGTTATAGTACTTACCAATCACTCAAGTAAATCAGTTAAGTTTATGTATTTTTTGAATTTTGTTTTCATCATATGCTAAAACAGGAGGCAACAGATGTGTGGAAGAAGAAATTGAAATTCAAGAAGAAATTAGGAAGTACTCATAATTTTTTTTTCAAGGTTATTTACTATCTGTGTTTAACTTCAAAGAGACAAAAGCAAAAATCAGGCCTGAGAGTAACAGTTTGTGAAGGGTTCAGTCACTGAAGGAAACCGGCGGTCTTTCTCTTCCCTCAGTCATTCTTGTAACTGAAGACTGGGTTTTGTTATATTATTTGAGCTAAGCGAAATAGAGAAGGCAAAACTGATTTTCAAGTAGGCTCTAAGATTTCAAATGTGATTTTAATGCCCTTTTATAGGGGGGATATAATTGTCAGTTACTCAGTTTTACACAGCAGAGTGAGGCCATGGTCTTCTTGGCTATCTGAACAAATGTTGCAACAATGGTAGTACAAAACCACAATTTCTTTTTTTCTGCAGTTTTAGTGGTCACTTTCTGTTATTTATTTCAGAACATAAAATTTCAGAAAATCCACTCATTCAAAAGCACATTGGTTTTCCTTGGAAAAAAGAGAAACTTTGCATGAATTAGATTGCAAAAATATCAGCCCATGGTATCTGTTAATTTTTTGTTCCTAGTAGTGGCTTGAAACTGTTTTTGTAGAGAACTGGTGAAGAACAATGAGATTTCTTACTTGGGTAAACAATATAAATAAGAAGATGTCTTTGGCAGAGATTCTTTCGTATATACATTAAGGCATACAGTAAGAGTGCAGATTTCTGAGATGGAAGTTTACAGAAATAACTCAGAAGCGGACAGAAAATAACCAAAAGCAGCATAAATAATGAGAAAGATAGTGAGAGGTACAGAGATGATGGGAGAAAACCATGTCAGCAATACCTGGGGGCCAAGATCTTCTACAACTGAATAATGCAAAGGCAGAAATACATATGCGATGATAATAATAATAAAAAACTTCAAGCTTATTAATCATCATTATATTACTGTCATTTATAAAATGTTATCTACTATGAGACATTTCTTGTGTTTGCTAGGTATACCTCGAACACAGTAAAATAATAAATGATAACTAGTAATGTTACTCCATCTCCAGCTGTAGATTAGCCTCATTACCCTGGTAGGACTGTTGGCTTTCCATTATGATAGAAACAAGACCTGTGTAAATATCCAGGACTGAGAAGTTTCTAAAAGGTAGTTGGCTAACTGGCAGTATTTAACTCGTAGAAAAGATTGCTCTATCTGGACTAATACCACTTATTAGAACGGCTCAGTGCTGAGTTCAGAGTTTCACAAGGGATGGTAATAAGAATCCCAAATGATTTTTTTGATGAAGAAGCTCAAGTGTGGCAAGTGAAACAATTTGCCCTCATCTCAGAGCCAAAGCCAGTAAACCACTAGCTTACCCACTGGTAATTTGCAAAATATACATAGAAACTCTAGCAATGCTGGGGAGGGTTGAAGATTGCTATCATAGCAATGAACTTCTTGAATGCCTTTGAAATACTTCTGGCAACCTATAGAAAACTGGCGAGGGGCACCGTCCTGGCCCTTGTCTTTCCTTCCTATCGCTACACTGAATTAGCAAGCAATAATTACCCTAAGATTTTCTTCTGTTGTTTTTAATGGCTACAGTTCTCCCGAGAACAGTGTATGCAACTACGTATCTATGTAATCATGACTGTGAGAAGGTATTAGTCCTTTCCATCTTGATTGGAGTAGGTAAAGCCAGGGATATCTTTTATAAATTTGTGATTACTGATTTATGATCAGTTATGATCTGAGATATAGAGGACTTAGGAAGCTTTTCTTTCTGTGCTTTGACTGTCTGTCTCTGTATTTGCCAAACCTCTCTGTCCTTACAACTCTACTTGTTCAACTGTAAAAACTCCGATGGATATCATAGTGCCAAGAATGGAAATTATCCCAAAGAAAAAAATGTTTAAGTAAAATTTAATGCTCAAACCATAATAGCCAATATTTTGGTAAGGAGCTTGACTTACCGTTAAACACTTCTAGGGAGCTTAACTAATGACAGTAGTTCTTACCAGAAAATAAATACTGCTTGTGAATTACTCTGGATAATTATAGATGTTTATTTGGCCCCAGACCAATCAGATAGGTTCACTGTCTTGCGCAAGACAAAATTGTGTGCATTTACAGCATTGCTGCTCATAACAATATATGGCTCACATGCCACCTGGTGGGCACTCTTTGCAATTTTAGTATTTCCTTGTACTGCTCCTGGTAATTCATTCATATGCTAGGTATGTTCTGGGCGAAATTTCTCTGATCTTCCTTTTTTTGGATTATATACATGAATTCTTTGACGCTTTAATATTCTTAGAGGAAAAGACGCCACAATGGGTAGAGAGCATGTCGAACATTTTGATTCTATAGTGCCACAGTGTTATGTACCTTCTTTGCTGTAGCGATGAGTTTCCTACATGAGTGAAATCTCTCTCTATGCATTCTTACTAAGTGCCAATGCTTATCCTGACAGAACAACTCTCACTGCTACTGTGTATTACAGTAGTGACAAGGAATTGGAGAATTACATTTGCAGATCTAAAAGATTCATTAGCAGCATACTTTTATTGCCTTTCTTTCTCAGCAAACTTGTTAATTACACAAGCTAGATTATCATTTTCCCTACTGAAATTTATTAATTTTGAATGTTTTTTTGTAAGAGGAAAACGAACCATCTCTAATGGAGAGTCACATTCTCTACTTGTTGAGATCAGATGCCAATACTCTTATTCACAGTCAGGACCATCTTCATGGACTAACTGAAGTCGGCAGTGCTGCTTGAAGGTACTATACACGGCTCATAGGACTGGGTGACAAAGTCTGTTACTACCTGAATACTCTTAAAGTAAAAAGAAGAAAATACTTTCCAGCACTCTTGCATCCAGATTACTCTGACTATGAAGTAGTAGATATTTCAGATTTGTTGTTCATTGTTGTTGTTCCACTGATACTATACCCAGTATTGTGAATGCCTTTCTATACAAGTTTTCTGTCTCAGTAAGTTTACTTTTGAAATAAGAAAAAAAATAACTAGGATACGTTGTATGTGACTTAATGTTTGGGATGCAAAAAACGGGGAAAAATGGACAAAAGGAAAATTCACAACATTCATTTCAAAACGTGGACAGAGGGATGTCTTAAAGGGATACATAAATTTTTATTATTTCATTGTAGTAGAGTTTAACAATATATCTGTCCACCGGAGTGCAAGCAGGCAAAAGGTATGCGTGTGTTTTATAAATCATACACAGTAAAAATAACAATAACATTTGAGTCTTCTTTTGCTTGTACAATTTCAGACTGAGAACAGTCGAATTGCACTAGGAATCAGAATAGTCAACATCTCACAAAAATTTACCAACATGTGGTTCTAGAACTATTTTATTCATATTTTTTCTTATTTATGTCAAGAAACACCTGTAAATAAGGATGGCCAGAACAGAAGTAGGTGTGTTGTGGAAGCTGTAGTTTTTAAAGTTTTAGTGATCCGCTAAGCTAAATTTTGCTTTTGTTGTGTAAAACAGAATACTTTTAATATTTTTCATGCGAGGACTTTTCAAGATAATGGCCATAGTTAATTTTAGTATTGTAATGTACCTCTGACCAGAGTAGGAAGTTATTTAATTTTCTCAATCATTTTGTACAGTCAGAGACTTGTTCATATGCAGCATATCATTGTTGTCTGATGAGAATTTTCAGGCTATGACAACAGATTTGCGCTGGAAATGTTCACTGGTGTCTGAAGGATGCATGGTGTCTTTCTAGTGTATTTTTTTCCCTTTCATTTACTAGTCATTAGGTTTAGGTGACCAGTGAATTAGGGGGAAATAGGTATTTGTTTAACATTGGACAGAAGGAAAATTGTTGACATTCTTCACATTCCCTGTGTAGAGCAGATACAGGCTTTTGGGATGAACTCAATCCAACTTCTCAAATACCTGAACTGCGGTTTCTGTCTGATGAAATCTTTAGTCACAAGCAGCTGATGTAATAGAACACCTCATCTCTTAAAACAATTTCAGTTATGGGGTTTATTTGGTTTGGTTTGGATTTTTTTTTATTCTGGTGAGCCATGGCCAAAGAAATATCCTTTTGGGGGGACAGAATTGTTAGACATTTGTAGAATGGGGCTGCAATCCCTCATCCATCATACCTCTGTGACAGAACTGGATGGAAGTATTTTTTCCAAGAAGATGTCATAAAAATATTATTTCTTGTTTTCATGGAAAACATAAGTACTCAGAGTAATTCAAGAAGCTTTTACTTGGAAGGTTCATGCTCTCGTGCAGTTAGACAAGCTATAGAAAAAAAATAAGTACTGAACAGAATACAAAGATCTACCATAAAGTTTCCATAAAATTTTACATTGGTATCCATTTTTCCAGGTATAAATTGAATTTCTGTTGTCCACAGGCCTTCACTGACATGTATATAATGTGAATGTCGCCAGTGACCAGTTGAGTCAGAGGAGTCATTTCTCCCTTGCTCCAAACATTATGTCACCTACATGAACTAATAAATCCCTCAGGAGCAGGAAAGCTAAATCCTATGTGAACAGTTTTTTACTCTGACACTTGAAAAATACAAACTTTTGGCTTCCAAATAAATAAAAATCCAATCCCACTGTTTTCATTATGCATTAACTGATACAAGGCTTCCTTTGAAATGAATAATAGTCACAGAAAGGTAGATTGGATACCCTGACAAAGTGGACTGAAATGTTTAAGAAAGCATGTATGTAAGAACTTGCTGAACTGGAAGCTTGCATAATTCTCATGTGAAATATGCAGCTGAAGCATCATCTTGTAAGTATGACATTTTACACAAAAGCAAATGATCTAGAAAGCGACAGTTTCTGCTGAAGATGATTAAGACATATGACTAGTTAAACCAGCTTGTCTTAATTTCCGGAAAGATAAGAAGAGTTTTCTGTACAAGTGTAGTTCCACCTTTCTACAAGTGTACGTGCTGTTGTGTTTCTTGAATTGCAACCCATACTTACTGTTTGACATTTTTAGGGTTAAAAAAAATACAGTAAAAAAAAACAACTCCCGTTTTTTTCCCTGATGTGTTTGAAAGGAGGCCTATGGCTGTATTATTATAAATGGGATGATTTAAGCCCATTTCTTTTTTTTTTTTCTCCCAGCTTTCAACCATGCATTTTAATGTTAAACAATTTGTCTTGTTTTTAATCTGACTGGGACTCGAGAAGAATTTCAAGGTAAGGGGCAATGCTGGCACATGAGCAAATGTATATAAGCCAACCATAAATATATTTTGGCTGGAAGTTAAAAGAAAGTTCTTGACCATTAAAGTGTTCTGATTCAATTTTCCAAAAGGAAATAAAAAATATGGAAAAACTTAAGAAATTTTAAGGTGGAATTCTTGAAAGGGGTTGAAATGGATAGATCAGGAAATCTCTTCTGGCCTTTGATTCCAAACAAGAAATGCTTCTCCTACATATGGTCTTGCAGGATTTTTTCACCATCTGTCAGCCTGGTTACTTTCTGGATAACTAAAGTTGTGATGGATCTGGAAGCGTGTAAGTTTTTGTCAGTGCAGGAAGAGACAGATCCATGGAGCACATTTCTTATTCAGTAACCAAGCTTCATGTTAAGATACAACTGACCAAGTAAGAAATGTGTGTGTTTTCCAGATAAACTGGAAACCAGAGTTAGACAATCAGTTATCATCGAGTGTTTTCCCCAATGCTATCATAAAATATGTCCGTTAGATATAAGCAAGGCAATATAAACTCTACAGGATCATAGACTCGGTACAGCTCAGTGAGGGGTTTGGCCATTGACAATGAAAGAAAGGCAATGAAAGGCAAACTGATCCAAATGCTCTCTCTATACAGCAAGCACTGACTCAGCATAAGTAAAGAGCTATGATTTTGTTTTGGTATAACAAAGAATGTGAATCAAACACCTTTCCAGGCTCTCAAACTAATTTAGAAATACCATGAGCAGTACTTACATGCATATATTATTCTCTTGCACAGGCTGGAGAGGAAGGAGTGATTGAGTGTATGTATCCTGTCACCAGAAAGCAAAGGAGGGGATTACTGTGCATCCACGGAGGGGGGAAAAGTAAATTGTTCTGATCTATAACTGTCAGTACAGCAGGGATGGGTTGACTTTGGGGTCTTGTTAGGAAATCAAAATGCTGTATTTCTTGTTGTTCAGCAATCACTCAGAGCCAAAGATTCAGTATCTCCAGTTCTCTTATGTTTTACTTTGAGAGTTGATGATAAAATAAATGGAAATGTTGGAAGACCCCTTGAGGAGAGAGACATGAGTAGCCTGGCACATAGATTGGGTTTCTGAAAGAAGAGGCAAGGACAAAGGATTTTTTTTCTTTTGTTTCAATTTTGGAAGCAAAATTGAGATTACAATTAAACTTTTCTCACAGACCTAGAGCAGAGCACACAGAATCCCCTTGAAAAGACGTTGTTCTTTTAAAAAAAAAAGGCTTTTTTTTGTTTGCCTTTTTTTAAATTTAGATAACTTGCAAGGTGTTATTCCAATGAAAAATCTGCTAGTATGGATGGGGCCTAGCCGTATCAACATGACTATATGAATGCTTTTGCCTACCCAGTATTTGCATTAATTTGAAGGGAATCATTGTACTTTGATGGTTCTTAAATTGCTATCATTGTGGTTAGAGTCAATAAGAAATACGACACCTTCTATGATAAAAAAAAGAGAAACAGCTGGACAGAAAAACAACAAAGAAAAAAAACATCACAACTGCCTCCGCCTTTAATTTCTTGTATGAGCTGCAGAACTGTAGAGTGCCTACTATTTTTACTGCTAAATGCAGTATTTTCTTTGATTTGTCTGATGATCATATTCTTTCTTCCTATCTGTTAGTTATTTTGTGAAGTTTTCTTTGTTTTGTGGTGACTTTTTTTCCCCTTTTTTAAATTACTATTATTATTGTCATTTCTGGCTAACTACAAAAATTTAGGCTTGGTATTAACTAGCAAATTTCAAATCTGGACTATGCTTGCAAGGAAGAGGCACTTGGAGCATCTTGTATAGCAAGATTCTTCACAATTCCCAATGTGATTGCACAGTTGTTAATGTGGTTATTCTTATGTCTTCAATATGAGTGAGCCAGCACAGTATACGTGAGTAGACACGGGGGTGAAGCAGACAGCAGAATCTCTATTCTAAGGCAGGCTTCATCTTGCCCATGTTTCGCTGTCTACAGCTGTGCCAGGTACTCAAGGATCTTCTTGTAGTTAAAGGAGAGGAAATAGGCACTTTAGTGGTGCTTGACTCATCTGATCATGTGCAGACTTCTAGCTTAGGGTAACATGAATCTTATCCTAGATAACACTGACAATCCTGACTACGTCTTTGCCAACTGTAAAGGGAGACTAAAGTGACAAGTTCAAAGTTAGATGTCTATATTCAGATGAATCCTTCTGTGATTTGTGAGGGAGAAAGATGCTATCCTTTTTTTTCTTCCAACCATTTACTTGTTGTAATCCCATAGACTGCTGGCTGAGCAGCAGAGTGAGTGTTTACAGCAATCAAGGTTTGAAATAAAACGAAGGTCAACTGAGCTGAACAGAAGACTAATGAACAAAAGATACACTTTTTCTGGGAAGAACAGATTTTTCAATCAAGTTGTCAAAATATCCCCGTGAGTGGGATCTATAAATGCTGTAGGTGCTTCTGAAGCCACCTACATCCTCAGACCTGCCAGTTTTGCAGATAGCTGGTTTGCAAGAAGTGTGACTGAGACGTGTCCTGGAGCTGATGGTATCCTCTGTGCCTGTACATGCCCAGTGGGTTAATATTTTGCCAGACAACCTCTAAGCAGGCGGTCCACAAGCTGATAGAGAAGCAGCCATGTGGATGGAGAGCGCCTAGAAAGCAGGCTGTGCTGTATTTACAGCTTTTCGGAATGGTATTGACATATCCTACAACTTTTATATAGAGTGGTCTTCACTGGAGGTAGAAGTGGCAAGCAACTAAATCACTAGCTGCTGTAAGATGGGTGAGTAGAGAATAGTCTCTCAGTCTTTCCTTTGCATCGAAAATTCTCCCACGTTTGCAGGCATGTCTGTGGGTAGAACAATGAGACCTTATTTCATCATGAGGTTGGAAACACAGTAGGACTCAGTGCTTTTATCACAGCAGCACTTATAATCAGATTGCATTCCTTTTGGTTCTTAAAGAGATTGCATTCTTTTCAGTTCTCAACATTTACCAGAGAGATTCAAGGTCTTTTTAAAGTGGAAATAAAATAGCCTGCTCTTCATCTTCCTTTTGCACAGAGTACAGCCATACAGACTTCAACACATTTCAAGGTCTTTGACTGGGATACTGAAGATCTTTCACTGTTAAAAAGTGACAAGTGGTGCTATTAAATACCTCTCTGCACTCAAATTGTTTCTACCAAATGCAGAAATTTCTACAAGATAACACTGTATCACTTTTGAACGATGCACAACAAAAATGTGTGTACTCTAAATTATGAATGTTTCTACTACTAGTTTCATCTAGTTCACCTATAGCTCCATCATATTTTCTTTATGGGTGGCAAAAGGCATTAGCTTGTTAGTTACAGTCATCATGTTCCTTTGATTCCTTTTAAAGTACTTTTCACTTAGGTTCTTCTGCCTTCTCCTCTTAGAGTGCGTTTCTGATGATTAAATCTTTCATACTCTCTGCCATCTCCACCAAAGTGCTAATGAAGCACTTTCAGTTCACTTGCCCTATAGGGCAAGAGGCATAGCTTTTGCTGATTTGTCCATCTGGTTTTAAAAACTCAATTTTGTTCTTGGAGCCAGTGGATCTTGTTTACAGCAGTTGGAATATGGGTGATTTTGGACACTGCATAGATTTCTGTACTTGTTCTATACATGGATATAATATTTACTTACCTCGTTGGGAAGCTTAATTCAGTATTTGTATGATGCTTTGAAATCCTTAGATGGTGTGGAGAATAAATTATTGTTCATTCATTACATGCCACATTGCAGTAAGTAACACAGTAGTCTAAGCACCTTTTATTACCAATGCATTTATAGCTAAAAACTCATGCGCTGTTGTAGTAGTAGGACTTTGGTCTACCTAATGTGACTTCTTTATAATTTTTAATTAAAAAATTATGTAAGATCAAGAAGTATAAGTCTTTTATCAAATACATGTATTTTTTCATGTCTGATACTTTCAAAAAAGCTGAAAAGGGTCTGAAAGCTAAGTGATGTTTATGTGACCATACCTCACAGAAGGTATCTCTAAGTCACCCTGTGTTTTATAAATACTGCGAAAAGGATTTGTGCTTGAGAGGAAAAGGGACTTTATCTTGGAAGATAAATCTGGGCGACTGATAGGACTTGGGTGGCTTCTTCCAGTCTTGTTTTCTTCCAGACGAAGATTATCCAGAATGTTTTTTAATAATAAGCTTGTCATTCTATAATACATATTTGTATTTTACTTCATATGTACATGATTACTTACATAATATTATGTATTTGTTTGTGTGAGTGGGTGATAAGTATACGTATACATTCTGCTCTCCAAGAGATGATAGAACTGTATGGTGGGCCAGTACTGAATCCCCTGACGTGTAAATAAGGCATCTTACCCACAGGTTCCTTCACAGTTCTGTGGTCTCTCATTTCAGATCACTTTTTGGGGTTTTTTTTAACCCTCTTTCCTCAGTTAGGGAGCTTTCTATTCTCCAAACTAGAGGAAACATGCACAAAAAGTTTTTCATGTGACACCAGACTAGATGGCAAACTCAGAGTGCGTTATGGTGCTTGTTGCAAGACTCATCACATAGAGGGTGATTATTGTCTCTCTTAGTTTCACGTCTGTGCCGACAGTTTAGCTGCACGTGTCCTACTGTTGTGTAGCAGGACATGTGATAGTTCATTGCGTTGAACTGTCGATTGCAGAAAAGACTTCAAAATCACATCTTCGATTAGATGTTTCCTAACTCCAGGCAATAAACCCAGGCTGTTTTGCATTGTATAGATTAAAATCTAGAGATGTTAAAACCAGAACACAGCTCCTTGTAAATTAAGCTGAAGTGGTCTTTATGAAAGGCCTCTGCACTAGCAAATCTAATGAGAGGCTGCATGTCATTAAGGGTGGTCAGAGAGCTCTTCACATTGTTTGCTTTTTGCTATGCCAGTGCAGAAGGAAGAACGGCAAAAAAGATCGCGGTGCAGCCCTGCAATTTGTGCTTTGATTTCATGCCCTTGTCACTACTACTCAATTTTTTCCTGATTCTGTGGAAAGAAGTCATTTCATTCTCAGTTTCATCCTTACTTTCAAAATGGCTACCTAGATGTCAAGAGCAATCATTTGTGCTCACAGTATTTGTGCGTGCACTTACGATGTACATGCATGTATGGTTTTATTATGTGCTACTACAGCCTGATGACCACCTCCCCTGAAAGAACATCAGACTAACTGTGGTGGGACTACTCTGAACAAGGAATGAATAAGCCACCTCTTTTTCAGGATATAACTACTACAGCATAGAATTTATATCAATATGACAATAAAATAAGTAGTGGTTTTCAGATCACCATACCAGTTAGCACCCAATCTCCTTAGTTCACCAAAAACCTATACTGTCGATTTTTCTGTTTAAAGTAGTAGGAGGGTTAGTGGCTTTAATGAAAACCTCCAACTGGTGAATGGGAATATTCTTCAAGGCATGTGATACAGTAGCTCCATTGTGAGCTGTGGGCTGATCTGATCTGGTCAGGCTCGGTTGGAGCTCTTGCACAGCTCAGAAACTCCACTGAAGTGCAAGCAGTTACTATGCCTGCAGAGCCATGGCAAGTGACTCCCTAAAGTTAGCATAAAGCTCATCTAACGCTTTCAGGTTTAAAAAAAGTTGCCAAGTTGCCAGTCTTCGTACAGTTGGTGTTAATGCCAGGCTGTCTTTGTTAGAAATTAGAAGCCTAGCAGAAAGGAGGAAAAAAAAAAAAAAAAGAGAAACACAGGAGATGCATAGGAAATTATCTGACAGGCAGGTGTGCAGACAGGCAAAATAATACGTATTTATCTTTTAGGTGTAATCATATTCAGGTAGTATGCAGAAGCTCCAGTTATGATTGACACCCTGCTCTGTACTAGGTGCACTGTAGACACTTAATAAAAAGCCATCCTGGAGTCAAAATGGAGAATTACTGGATCTTCACATTTAACCGTAACACCAAGTGCTTACCACAATCAATTGTATGAAAGAATTTATAACATGGTTCAAGAGGATTCTGGATACTCCTAATATTATAAGATAGAGTAAATGGTAGTATTTTAAAGTACTTTTATTGTCATGTATCCTTATGCTATCTGTAGTAGGAGATGAAGGTAACTATGGTTTATTAGTGTGGTAATTGAGATTGAATGATGCGGACAATATAACAGGGAGACAAACATATATTTACTTAGAATGCTTAAATGTTTCAGTAACTTTAGTGCATTACTCTGCTAACCTCTTCCAATCTGTTAAATATGTATTGAGTAGATAATGAGGCTGTATCCTCGGTAGCACAAATTATTTAACATAAATCAGTGGTTTAAAGCTACTAGTTGTGAATTGTTCTAAAACCTTTACCAAATAAGTTCCCAAGATGAGGGCTGTAGATCACTGTCAGTTTAAAGAAAGAAATCTGGTCAGCTTATGTTGACTCTTTCCTGTGTTTCCAGCTGCTAATTTGCATTAAAATATGGCTAAAAATACAGCAATTCTGTCCTAATATTACTTTGCTGTGGAAGTATTTACTGTATTCACCGAAGTGTTGCTATGTACTTGTGTCCTGGTTTCGGCTGGGATAGAGTTAAATCTCATCCTAATGCTGTGTTTTGGATTTAGTATATGAGAAGAATGTTGCTAACACACTGATGTTTTTAGTTGTTGCTAAGTACCTGCTAGTCAAGGACTCTCCAGAGGCTGGGAGGGAGCATAGCTGAGACTGCCAGCCCAGCTGGCCAACGGGGCATCCACACCACATGATGTCGTGCTCAGTATATATGCTCAGCAGGTGGTGAGCAATTGCATTGTGCATCACGCCTTTTGTATATTCTATCATTATTTATTCTTCTTTGCCCTTTTCTGTTCTATTAAACTGTCTTTATCTCAACCGACGAGTTTTTCTCACTCTTACCCTTCCGATTGGCTCCCTGTCCCACTGGGGAGGGGGAGAGGGGGGAGCGAGCAGCTGCGTGGTGTTTGGCTGCCTGCCGGGTTAAACCAGGACAACTTGTCTTGCAAAAGCCTTCAGGTCACATGGAGTCTCCTCATCCGGGCATAAAGGACAGTATAAGAAGAGCTGACAGTCTTTTCTCTAGCATTTACCTTGCAGGCTGTGCATTAGTGAAAGGATGTTTTTTTTTCCCCCACAAATAGCAGAAGGAAATGTTCCAGATTGATTTTAATTTCTCCTTTAAAGGTGACTAGAAATATTGCCAACATAATTGCAATAGCTTTTGATAATATTACTATAATTCACTTTGTGTGCATTTTTTTCAACATAGACCTTCTCCTGTGCATCCATGAATTGCCTATGAAATGGTCTAAACTGAATTAAGAAAAGACTATTTCAGCACAGGATTTTAAATGTACATTTAAAATACATTCTCAGTAAAATCTGTTGTATAGGCTGATAGTTAAATACAATGCAAGTTTAATGTAGATGCTTGGAAAATAATTAACATCTTCAGTGTTATTTTACACACTTATGAGATGCACAGTGTCTGTCTCTTTGTACAGGCACAACTTCCTCAGGTATCATAGATATAAATATAAGGGATAAAATCCTATCCCTATCTGGTTCAATAGCAAAACTCCTTCTGGTTTCAGTAGTACTAAGATTCCACCTTACTCATCCAAAGCATGCCAGACAAGACTAGGATCTAGAAAATACTATTTAATGTATTTGCCATTTAGCACAAATCTAAATAATGTATAAAAAAATAAAGTTAATATAAAATATTATTGCTATTGATAATAGCAATATATAACATTACTAAGAAAGAAGGCACCTATGTGATTTTAAAAAATAATAAATAAACTGAGAGAAAGAAAACTTCTAAGACTAGTGAGTCAAAAACTTTGGTCTTTATTCCAGAATGAAATAGAAATAGATTCATCAAGGGGTCAGTCTTCCAAGGACTTAATCCATGTTTTAAAAATTGTCTACATGTTTTTCAGTGCAATCTTCTCAGGTGATGAATTTGGCGAAACCCTCAAATGACCGCTGTATTCAGATGGCTATTACTGATCCCATCCCATTTTCTTGTGCAAAGAAAATCTCATCCTGCATGTTTTATGCACATGACATACAAGATCCAGCTGAGCTTCTAGTTGGGCTGGTTGCATTAGTAGGAGCCGCAGGTTGCTCCATATAGCTCCCTAAAAGAGTCAATTTCCCGAAATAGGTATGTTCATGGATATAACATTTCCAGCTTGGAAAAAAAGAATAATAAAATAGACACCATATTAAAATAATTTGTCTCGGTGATTCTCAAATGTTGTTTCATTTTTTCATTAGTAGACTTTAGGGACAGTAGGAATGCAAAACTATTTTGTGATATAAAACCCATCCAAATAAATTAACAAGTGGTGCTTAAATGAGAGGAGGGAAACACGCTTAAGGTGGGGTTCGAAGGTAAACTCAGAAGAAAGACATGAATATGTAGAAAAATACTGTGTCTTGGAGGTGAGAATTATTTTGGACTGTTCAAGTGGATGAGTAGTAATTAAATTATATTTGTAAATAAACAGATTCTTCCATTTCTTCAAGGAGCATTAAACTGGAAATGAGCTCAAAATAAGACTGGTGATTAGTGTAAAACAGTTGCATTTCTGACAGGTAACCACCATTTCTGTTCGGTTATTTTACTCACGATGCAGCATAAGAGTGGAATTCAGTTCTATTTGCACATCTATAAAATGCAGATTCAAGCCTAGTACACGTCTGAGACATATGGCACGATTTTTTCTTTGTTTTAATTGTCAAAATTTTTCATTATGCAGTGCAGATTGATAGAAACCAAGATATCCCAAAGTACATTTCTAAAGGTAGATGCTATCTTGAGCACATGTTTAGACTACAGAAGATGTAGGGGCATGAAGCTGAAAACTTCTGAGCATCTTCTATTTCTTTTGATGTCTGTATTTATGAGAGTCAGGGCCACAATTTCTAATAGTGACATACTGAGCATTTTGAGAGTTTAGCATTCCTTTTTAAAAACCACCTTTGTTAACAAAGCATGTAAAGAAAGAACTAGAACCATATTTTGCTATGATTACCTATATGATTTCCAATTTTTTGTTTGTTTGTTTTAGTACAACTACAACAACAAAATGATGGTCAAGCCAAAATGCATTCACTTGAAACTATAATGCTGTATTTTTAGCTGCATGAAGCAAGAAGAAGATAATAGATCTTTTCTGCAAATGCACCCTCATCTTCCTTTTTAGCTACATTAGGAAAGTTAGGAAAGACATTCTTTCCTTACGTTTCTAGAAAATAAATATTTTCTTCAGGTCTTTACAGCTTTACAGGCAGATGACCAAAATTTTCATGACCCATGTTTATAGACAGTCCCGGTAGAAAACCCCATGTTGTTCTTAATAAACCCAAGACTTCCCTCAGTAATAGAGCTGTCCGTTATATGGCATTTAATTCCACGCATATAATCATAAAGTCTTGTCGTAATTTGAAATACATTGTATCTGTCTTTCTTGTGTGAAGTCCTCATATCTATCATCCTAGAGACTTGGATGGAAATTCCGCTATGAATAATTTTTAGAGCTCTGCCGTGCAAGGGGTCCTTGGCAACTGAAAATATAAAAGGGAAAAACTATGTTAAAATGGTAGTTTGCGAGGAATAAAGCAGCATGGCTTTTACTTTTCAATAGTAATTCAGAAGTTTCAGGTTCTTTATCAGCTTGCCTCATTTTCTTCTGAATCAGCCCTAGCTAATCACTTTATTGGATGCCATGGTCCCACCAGTGTTTGAAATTCTTAATTATCCTTTCTAGCTTTCTGACACTGTGTTTTTCTTCTTGACATTCGCATACTGTAAATATAGCTCTGTCCAAGATGAATTCCATTTAGCAGACAATGTTTGACAGCCCTAGTAAATTCAGAATGATCTATTCATTCATCAATATGTGTGTATAATTTCCATTAAGCTCAATAAAATTTGTGTACAGTTGTAATAACTAGAGTCTTTTAACACTTTAGTGTCTTACTAATTGTCAGGGAGGTTTCACCAGTAGACTGAGATATCTCCCCAGGTTTTAAGGCTCTGGGAGTGTTGAGTTGAAAAATAAGGAAGGATTAATTGTCTTAGGGGAGTGGCTTTGCTGGAAGATCCTCCTCCTGCACATCTTGGCCAGTGTGTCTGTCCCAGTCTGCTAGGACGCTTTCCTAACTTATAGCGTGTGGAGTACAGGTTGACCCAAGTTGCAGGCACTTGCCAGTTGCAGGTTAGGGGTGCTAAAGCTTGCCGTTGCCCTGCTGAGACTGCAGGAGTGTCTCACTGCTTGCTTAGAAACATCCTTAGATTTACACTCTGGAAAGGAAAGGTTAGGAGGAAGAGTATAAGACAAAAGTATCTAATAACTTCATATTGTGCCCTAACACAATTTGACCGTGTTTTCATTTCAAAGGTTAATATATTCCACTTGGATTTGTTGAATCATGTAAAGCAATATTTCAAAACATCCTCCAGGAGAAAAAAAGAAAAGAGTATATAAATGATGGTTACCTTACTTTATAGGACTAAAAAATGCCTGAAGATCTTTGTAATGATTTTTGTGTGACAGAATCAGTCAATGTTAATGATTTTGCAGGCCCCAGTTGTGGTAATATTAAAAATAATTGCTGTTGCTACATAGTTTAAATATTTTATATGGTTTTTAAGGACTGATCCTATTCCGAGGTGGGGAAAAATGCAATAATCTGTGCCATTTCTTCCATCTCAAACCACAAGGAAACTTTCTACTATTACCATTATTGAGACATTCATCAATCAGCCTGCTGAATCTTCCTGTTTTGAATTACTTGTCTTATCCTTTATTACTATTTTTTAAGTGCGTGCCTACTTGTGAGCAATTTGAGTATGCTTTTGAAACCCCCAATTAGCATATGCTGAAGAAGTGTGAAGTTTAAACAACTCAAATCAAGTCAGATTTTTGTCCAGTGGAGGACTTCATTAAATGGGTGATATGCAAGTATATATGTATAAAAGTATAAATAGATGATGTGCAAGTATATTGCTTTTGTTGTGCTTGTTGGAAGGACCTTAAAAACCAGAAATTTACTTTGCAAAATGGTCTGCTGAGCTTTTCAGTACTTACTCAGAGAAGCTATTTATTACTTACTCAGGTGAATAATAAACGCCAATGAATACTGAACGGGTTGCAAGATCTCAGAATGAAAGCAGTAAGATTTTTGGCATGTCATAGTCAGAAGTTTTTCTTTTTTCCGTTACTATATGCAGTCAGCTTCTGATAGTGTATCAGCACTATCGCTTCTGCTGTAGCTAGAGAACAGAAAATGTAGGTTCACAAATTTGAAAAATTGTGGGATATAGAGCAGGAGGAGAATAGAAGATATTAACAAGAAAGAAGTTATGGAAAGAGGCAATTTTGAACTAGTTTAATGGCAGTAATTAATATTTGGCTCTTAGTTAATTCCCCAAAAACTCACATATCCTCATGATTACTGAACATGAAAAAGTGCCTGTGGGTATAAGGAGTGGGGAGGGCACGGCAGAGGGCTCAGGATGGTGCGGAGAGGAGGTAACAAAGTCTCTACGGGAATATTTATTCTTTCAAAAACAGAGATAAGTATAATAACACTTAGCATTCATAGTGCACTTTTTCATTCCACATTTGCTACAGATATATTGGCATTACTTCTATGAAAGCATTTAAAATATGAATGTATTAATAGTCGATGTGGATAAGGCAAGGGAGGGAAAGGGTCAAGGAGGAAAAATTATGGCAGCTGGACAAGATTACAGAAACACTTTTTCCCAGGACTTAAGCTTTGTCCTGAGCCGCGCTCAAACCTCTAGGCCACAGCTCTCCTGGGATATCAGATATTACGTATGGATGAGTTTTCAAAGTGACCTAAAAGACAGGCACTGTACTCCCTCTGAAAGGCAATAGCGTTGAGGATCCTAATATCCCAAGGCCTTTCTGGAAATCTCAGCTTACATACAGTCTTAACCACTTCATCGCACTCACTAAATAACAGCAGATACTTGATAACAGCATGTGTATTAGTCACTGAAAATAATTTATCCCTGCTTTGGGGCTCATCTGAAGAAATTATACCTCTCCATATCTCAGCCTTCTCTGTAGAACACCTGAGAAATAATTGTTTTCATTTTTCTTTGCCTCATTGATTGTAGAATAAATAATCCATGAATAACTCCCCACCCCCATTATTCTACCGTATCTGGTGAGCAATAACTTGTGGTTCAGTCTGTTTAAGGGCAATTGCAGGAGGGATGGAGAGGGATGGAAAAAAGCAGTCAGACTCTTGAAATCCCTAAACCATAAGGGTAGGATATGGCCAGGTTGTCTCAGTCATCTCTTGCAGGCGAAAACCGTAATGATACTTTAATGCAGCTTGCTTCCTGGCTCGCTCTCGGAGCGAGAATTAATTACCGAATGAAAACAGCTGCATTAGCGGCTCCTGCAGCCCCAGCTCTCCGCAGGCGGGATGGTGCTCACCCCCCCAGAACTAGGACCGCTCGGAGGACTTGCCTGCTGGCCGCCTGGCTCGGATCCCGGCAGGCTGGAGCTCGGGGAGCCGCTACCATCTCGGTGTGCGGGGGAGCGGCGGGGAGGGAGGCNGGTCCTGGAGGCCGGAGGGGCGCAGAGGAAGAGGGAGGAGCTGGAGGAAGCGGAGGGAAGGGGAGGGGAGCGCTAGGGAGAGGATTTTCCCTTCTGCTTCTTTTTTTCTTCTTCTTTTTTTTTTTTTCGTTTTGTTTTCTTTTTTGGTGGGGGGAGGTTGCTGCTGCTGGTGGAAGCGTTTCCTCCTGCTGGAAGATGATGAATACATGAGGAGAGAGGCTGTGAGCCTGCTTCGCTGCTGCGGGAGTGTCTCTCCCTCCCTCTCTCTCCCTCTCCCGGCTCCTGTGTGAGTGTGTGTTTGGCTCCCCGGCTGTGTGTGCGTGTACACTGTGTATATATATCTGAGCTGGGAGGTTATTGCAAGCTTCTCTCAGCAGCGCTGCTCTGTGCAGGAAGAAGGGCTCAGCTGCAGTGGTAGCATCAACAGCAGCATTAGCAGCACCAACAGCTTTTTCTGCCTTTCTCCCTTCCCTTCATCTCCATCTCCCTTTCCCTCCCTCCCCCCACGTCTTTTTGGGGATTGCTTTTTTAATTTTTCTTTTTCTCTTCTACAATCCTTGTTATTTGATACTTTGTGGCTTTTTTTTTTTTTCCCCCCCTTTCCTCTGAGAAGGAGGCACAAACACACACACGCTCACAAACACAGAGAAATAAGGGAAAGAAAAGTACCGGGACTTATCCTGCTGCTGCAGACCCAGACGTAGCAGACGAAGAGGGGGGTTGACTTCTACCCCAAGGTAAAGCCCTGCCCTCTTTACCTCCTCGCCACCTCCTCCGAGAAAGAGAAGGAGAGAGAGAGAAGGGGCCAAAGTGGAGAAAAGCAGGTCTTCTGCGGCTGGCATTTGGAGTACAGGGAGCCAGGAAGTGAAGGATGGTTGTGGTTACCCGAGCTGGCTGCAGGGCAGCTCTCTTCCTCTGGATTTTCAGCAGCATTAGCTGCAGAGCCAGGACTGCTCTGCCTGCATCTCGTAAGTACCCTTTTCTAAGAAGCATGCACAATTATCAGCTCTGCAATAAACCAGAGGGGAATTCCCACAACCTCTGAGAGGTTGATTGTTTTTTCTCTGCTGGTGAATCTTGTGTTTGATTCTCTGTGTATTTGTATGTGTATGCGTGCACTGAGGTTTGATACTGTTCGCAGTGCTCCCCATCAGATCTTCCTTAGTGTTGATGATTTCAGTGGTAGCTGGTGTGGAAAGTTGAAAGACCTGCTCTATGATATAGTCTTGGTTCTGCAATGGAGCCAGAGGGGGAAAGGAACAGATAGAAGCTGTTCAAAGTTTGGGGGTGATTTTTGTTTGGTTCATTGGTTTGGTTGGGCTTGGTTTTTCCCACCTTCCTCAGAAGGTATGCAATTTGCATTTGGAAGTACTTCACTTCCACAGCTGTGAGGGAAAACAGGAGATGTGAGCAGTTTCCATAACTAGTGTTTTATCAAGGAGCAGCAAGAGAAAATTTTGTCTCGTTTGAAGAGGAAAGAATGATGGTGAGTTGATGAGAGGGAACTGAGCCAGGACAGCTTTTCTTGAGAGTGAAGTTTTGCTTCCCATAATAAAATGAGCAAAGGTATTTTAGAGGAGACCAGCAATTGCCCCCCTAGGGAGGCAGAAATAGTAGAGAAATGATCAAGCATCTGCTGAAATGCTGAACTTCAGACCGGAGGAGTGCAGAGCACCTATACAGAACCCAATTCTGCTATCAGTGGAAAAATGACAACATACTCATTGATTTCAATGGGTGTTAGATCAAACCTTCAGCATTGCACTGAGCTGTAGTTTCCAGCAAAACATTTGTAGGTAGATGTCAGTGTTAAGTATTTAGTTGTTTCTCTTCAGACCATGTAAAGCATTTGCCATTTGCAGAGTATTTTTGAAATGCATACTGAAATGGAGCAGTGCATTTTTATAGAATCGTCAAAAAAAGACACTACTGTTGACTTCCTCTGCTATTTATAGAGGAAAGAAATGTCCTGAGATGTTACAGATAGATGTATTGGGATTGTGTGTATGTGAACGGGGGCGATTCCACTGACCAAGCGGGGAATTGTCGTAGAATGTAATGTATATACTGCATAGAGATCTATGTGGATCATTATATTTATTTATTTGTTTCCTTGGGGGCGGGAATGAACAATGCTATGATTAGGGAACTGGAGCACTGCTACACTTTCTCAGTGGGTTTCTATCTGTTATCATCTGATACCTATTAAAAAATAAAACAACGTTATTGTTCCAGGATTTGCTTATACTTAGACATGTATTTGTGTGTCAACAGAAAGCATACAGCAGTGTCTGCATTGTATCTAGGTCTCAGAGGCTATAGGATGTTCTGTTATTTTTCTACCTTTGATTTAGGAGAAATACTGATCCTGAGGTTTACTGCTTAGTTTTGACCGGCTATCTAATTTTTCTTCTGAATGTTATTTCTTCATGGTCGTATCAGGCTCTGCATAACAGGAATATACAGGGGGAAAAAAGAACAGAAATCTGTTCTTGGAAAACAAAGTTCCTTATACTGCTTTTCTATAATAGGATTTCTGAGGGGTTTTTTGTCATTCAGTAAATAACAGCTGTAGTTTAACTTGAAAATTACCTACAATGGGTTATCTGATTACCCAACAATCAAATCTTTAACTTCTGAAATGTTAGTTGAGAAGTTAATAGTTGTAGTAACATCACTATAACCAGAAATTCCATGAATAAAGGATATATATAGCATTAATTACAATTTACTCATATACATTCCCATCTTGACTTTTTTTTTTTCTGATATTCAAAGATTTCTTTATATTAATTCACCTTCTAAGAGCTTATACACTACAGTCCTTATGTAGCGTACAGCATTTCATTTCTGACTCACTTCTGAAAGTGAAATGGAGCTAGATTTGTTTACTGGAAACAGAAATATAGTTAGAAATACACGTCAGCCTTAAAATTACAAAAGGATTGTTCACATTGCAGTACATGCTTAAAATTCTTGTAAAGACATGCGGGTGCTTGGGAAGTGGTACCACGGTAGGAACTCAAGTGCTGTGTCACAGTGTTTTGGTGCACCACTTAACTGGGTATTCTGTTGCACGCTTCGGTATACAAACTGGTCACTGTGCTGTATTTTCTGGGGTGGTTTGTCACTTTGTGTGCAACTGATTGTGAGTGGCATCGGGGAATTTTTTTCTCCTTTGACAAGAGAATGCACTTAGCTTTTTATCTCTTTTTTTTTTTTTTTTTCCCCCTCATCAGTTCATTTTGAACATCATATTGGGAATACTTCTGAAAGAATTAAAAATTGTGTGAAACGCAACTTTGATGTAAAATTGATTTCCAACCACATTTTGATTTTCTCCTTCATTGCTACTTCATGTTTTGACTTTGAAGTAATTAACAACAGCAAATTTATTCTTTACAATATTTTTTAGGAAGTATGCAAGATTCATGGTGTACAGTGAATTACAAATCCCTACATATGAGCTTGCTATTCAATATTTTCTTACAGTCTGCTTGTGCTGACATAGAAAAAGATACAGTTTTCAGAAAGAATAGCATTGGACATCACTTATGTGAATATGTTGCATCTCAAATGTTAGCTTTGCAAAGTCAGTAAATCTATCTCTGTCATTAAAATGATGTCTCATACACATACAAATCAGTAATACTGATTCAGAAGTGATCGTGTTGAAAGCTTTGACTCTCATTCAGTTTTATCTCAAGATGAAGTGGGTGTTGAAAGCCCATCTTGTAGTACAATAAACAAACACCGTGGTACAGTATCACACACACCAATACTCAGATCTTACTGTAAATTTTGTTCATAGTCATGTTTTTCATACCTTGGCAAAAAATTCTTCATATTCCTGTAATTTTTTTGAAATAAGCATAGAGGGATCAAAACACTCTTTAACTTCTGGAATGAAGGCTAATGAACAGCTCAACCAGGAGAGGTCATCACAAGATAAAAAGTAACACAGAAAATACAAATTTAGTGCTTTATAGTCTTCTACATGGCTTAAAGATGGAATTATAAGAATATTACTATGGGTAGACTAACTTTCACTTGCGTTCTTATTAAAAAACACACAGAGCAGTGACCTTGTCTTCTTAATGAGAATGTTAAAGGGATTCGTCATAGGATCACCTGCTTCTCTATGAAAGCAACTCACTTAAAAAGTAATTGTCTTTCACAGCTAGGTTTTATTTTTGGTTGTGTCTGTTTATGTGCAATGCAAACCTGATCAGTACAGAACTATTAAAACTTCTAGTTCTGAAACTTGTCATGCTTTTGCCATAGGTCCCATACCACTGCTGAAGTTAAAGTTTAACCCCATTTTACAATAATTGATGCAGAAATCAAATGAAGGGCAGATATAGTAAATCATTAAGATCTGTGTATAAGCAGAAATATGCATCTTTTAGCTCTGACTGCATAGCACCCAGACTTTCCTTAATAGCTTGGGTAAGCGAGAGAAGTATTAAGGAAGTGTAATGTCCCTTTTGAAAGAGCAAGGCGTTGTACAAGAAACAACTTTTCGGGAGTTCTGGACTATATAGAATGAGAGAATCTATCCTGCTATGGTGCTTGAATGTTGGGTATGTGGGGATGTCATATATTCTATTAGACTCATATTCAGGAATAGTTATCTTCCAGGTAATTTTTCAGACATAAAGGTATTTTGTGAAATCTGATCAATTCCAGTTGTGTTCCTGTTTCATCTGATTAACATTTCTTAGTTTAGGTCCTGTTGTCTAGATGTAAACTCAGAGATCCCACAGAATTTACTTTCAAGTATACCAAAACATTTTCATGTAGGTATAATGTTTAATCATTTTTTCTTACCCCTGGGTGTCAAAGCACTTACAAATATACTAAACTTTTAAACTGAAGGCCTAAGTTTCCTTTAAGACCATAAAATTTTGTAACATTAAACATATGCTTTCTCTTTTTTTTTCCTTTAGAACACATTAGCTATAAATTAGACCAAAATTTACGTCCATCGTTATATAATAGTACTGTTATTTAATGGGCTATACATCACTATATAATAAAATTAACATTCAACGGGCAAACAACAGTTTGTTAAATGTTTATTACTTAACAACATTGAACTGAGTTACTCAGGGTGACTTTTTAAATGAATATGCTTTTCCTAGAACAATACACCTTACGTGTAGATGAAATAGTAATAAATAGTCTGCTGTCATTTCCAAATTGGTGACAGAAGCTAAAGCCTGCGTCAGTGCTGAAAAGTCAAAGTTCAAAGAGTCCTTAACTTCTCTGTATGCAACATTGCTCACAGCCTGATTGCAGACATTCGTCTATATACAGAAAGTCTGATTGAAAGTTTGATGTGGTCAGTGGGCATTGAATCAATTGCAAATGTCATTGAAATCACGTTTTAAATACTGGTTTTTGCTTGGGTTCTTTTTGCTTTGCTTGTGGTTTTAGTTCATTTATTTTTTTAAACTCTGGTGCAATAATATGGAATAAGACACAATAAGTGCTTCAGTAAGTGGTCCAGTCTGCAAGAAAGTTTGAAAGTGAAGTTAAAGAATATTAATTGAAAACTTGTCTCTGTGAACATTAGCTGTTTCTTTTGCAAGGAGACAAGAAGTATTTTCTGATTTTCTCTCATTTTTTTACTCAGGTACTTTTAACTCATTTGAAAGATTATTTCAGTTGATGCAGTTGTGACAGGAAATTCTTTATAATTAATACATTAATCAGACGTTAGAAGCTGTAGATCTACTTGGATAACTCACATGTCTATAGATCTGAGACAGACAGTAAGTTTTCCTATAGGTGTTCTTTAGGAATTTCAACTTGGATCTTTAAATCTTACAAAGCATCAGATCTCATGTTCAATGTTTAGTAATTATAGCAATATTTAAGACTTTGTAATACTCTTAATGCTTGGGGTAGTAACAAACCATGCACAAACTATGGAGGTTTTCTACATTTTCTTTTTCTGCATATGCCGAAGCTGATCTACCTCTGAGCAATTTGACTCCTGGGTCAAACGTAAGATAACTAGTTAAATCTTGAGGTGTGTCACTGCCCATGCCTGTATTCCTAAACACCAGTCACGCTCCGTCTTACTAATGTACATGGACTTGCAACTGTGTTTCAGTCACTTCAGATAGAAAATGTTAGAGAAGCAACATCAGTCTTCTTCATGAGATGAAACTCTGACTTTTTCATTTTGTAAGTCTTCAAAATTTGAAAGAATAAATTTAAAATTATAGCAGTGTTTAGAAAGAGGTAATTTGATCAGGGCATGATTTCCAAAATCCACGTGAACATGGGATCCTTCTTTGAAAGATCAGGAAGATCGGTGGGACAAAGAGGGCAGTCTGGTGACTTGAGTCTTTTCCCACTGAAGGAAATAGAAGTTGTGACACTGATTTTAAGAACTGTGTGGTTACATTTTTTGTCAGTGAGAAGTTCATGATTCAGTCCTTTGATATGAGATACTAGAATTTATTAAAAGGTTCTTCAGACTTCAGCCTTGAACTAACATTGTTTTTATCTTTATTACACTTCATTTATTCAGCTACTTTATTGGCATTGCATAGGTAGATAATCTGAGACCACCAGCTCATTGCAGAACATGTTAAATCTCTAAATTTGGTGGTGTAGGAAATTGCGGTAATAAGTAATCAATACTTTTGAGCCATTTGCAGTTCCAGCTTTGAAGATATCATAGGTATAATAAAAGCATTCCCAAGACTGATGTTTGACATTTACAAAGAACTCGGGCATATCTAGGTTTTGATAGCTCTGCAATTTTACAAGCAACTTTACAAAGTTGAGACCTTTCCTGCCTGAGAAATTGTCTTAGTATTCATGCACTGCTGTACTAGCTGGCCATTTCCTATTTGTTCCTTAAGTTTGAACAACTGATAATTCAGAGAAGAAAAGGATATTGACATTCACATTTACCTCTTTCCTCTACCCAAAAAAGTCTAGAGATTTTTTGGCTTTACAATCTCCTGTAGAAGTGGTTCTTTCAGACATTTAACTTAAGTGATCGTGTTAAGCCCACTGAGGGACTGAAAGATTTACTTACACTCACAGTTCATAATTTGATGTTAATATTTATCAACATTTAAAATATTTATCAAATATTTTATTTTCAGCTGGGTACACACTCTAAAAACATGTTTTAAATAAATCAATGAGATCCACTCAACATAGCTAGGAACTTTGTGGCCGGTTTTGCATTTGTATCAGTAAAAGCTCAGGTTGGATTACAAATTTAAATGCATAAATAAAATAAGCAGCTAAAAATACCTTCTAGTTGCCAGGGAGCACTTGAACTGTTCTAACCAAAGGATTTTCCATCCCACAAATGAATGTGATATTTTGGAATGAACATTTATTATTTATTTCTTTAGAATATTTGAAGTTTAAAGGGAAAGTAACATTTTCTGGTAGAAATTTAATGACCTGTTTAGATATCTGTCTAAATATAACATGAACATTCTGTTTGATTTTGTAAAACTGCTATATCAGTTAATATTTTGTAACCTTTGCTCAGGGAAATCAGCTGTGCACATGCTACGTTTCTCTGTACTTTCTGTCTACAATGTAGGAATTAACTGCTTATAAGCACTTTTTACATCAAATCTAGAGGTGTGCCACTGTCCATTTTTTTATCATCTAAATGGTGATAAAGCCTTGGCTATGTCTCTGATTGCTCAATCATCTTGTATACTTACACCGATATTTATTGTGAAGCCAATGAAAACCTGGAATTTAGAGGGAAGGAATACAGAAGAAGATCAGCAGATGAGCTGAGGAGACTGCAAGGGTCCATTTCCGTAAGGGGCAGCAGAAAGTCTGTGACGGAAAGTTTGCCAGAGAAGAAAAGGAGGAATTACTGCCATAATGAATGGAAGTCTAAAAGTATATGGGCTTAATGCAATGGGATGCAACACAGCAGGCAAGGGAATTGCAATATATTTTAGGTTTTCATGTCTTTCGTGTCTTAAATCCATACTGGATTTAAATGTCACTGGTATAAAGTTCTTGAAATAAGTTTGAAATATAGTTAAATTGGGATGTGATTTTACTCCCAGTTACATTTATGGGAATAGTAGCAAGACTACAGTTTGGGAGAAACACTATGTATTAAAACCAACCAACAAACAAGAAAACAAAAATCTTTAATTTACACCCTGTTGACCCAGTTTTCAGAAACAGTTGCCTTGTTAAGATCTCTAGACTCTGCCCAAATTGTCAATGAGACATAGAACGGGTTTGTACCTGTTCTTTTCTTTTCCCTGAATACAGATAAAAATTCAAATATCTTTAAAAAGACGAGGAAAAAAGAAAAATAAGGAAAATAAATTAATTTTAAAACATAATTATGAATGAAAACTAATGGCCTCCCAGCATTGTTCTGGACCATGAAAAAGAAAGGCAGGGGGGGCTGAAGAGAGGTTGTCTCCCGCACGATGACAGTAACATGTTTTCTTTCTGCTGAAGAATGGAGTCAGAGTAGATTGCCCCATCCACAGCATTAGCATTGCATTAGGAGAAGAGTGAGCTTCTGTGAGAAAATGGAGTCAGAAGCGTATCCTGCACAGGGCAGGCTCTGCTGGCTACGTGCTCCCAAGCTTTACTCTCTAATGTGCTTTCCTTCGGTTTTACATCCAAAAAAATTATGCTACGGGGCATCCTGTCAGTTATATGATGAATGTCCTACCTGCTTCTTCCCTGGTACAGCCAAGCTGTTAGAAATGATAGCGGAATTCCCTATAGAGAAGAGATGGTATCCATTACAGTTCCAACCTTCTTTCAAAAACACACACTGCCAGACCACACACCCATTTGCTTCTGCTCTTAATTTATTTGCCAGTTCTCACATACCTCCTTTCTCATTTTATTAATTATCTTACTCGCTGCTCTCTGCCCTCTTCCCACCCTTTCCTCCAGCAATAAACTGACTCCACTGACTTCTCTTGGATTTTCATTGATTCATCACCATATCGAGTAGTTTGCTGAGCCTGAAACTAAGGGAGATTGTCTTCATTGATTCCTGATTAATTCATCCGTATGTGAAAGCTAGGTACACAGGTAATAACTCAATTGAAATTCCTTCACCACTTAATTGCTGTGCCATAATCCTGGCATGTTAAATCAAGTAATCAGATATTACAAATGAAGTTAGGATTCATTTATTAATTTTTTCCAAAAACAATTATTTGAATATCATTATAAGGAATGGTTTTATTAGCTCTGTTTATAATTATCCATAAAATGCACTTTCAGTCGTTAGGTCAGTACAGTGCATATATATTATATATATGGAAAAAATCAGGTCAGAGGAATGCTGTGAGTGAATCATGGTCCCAAACCTACATATTAATAGCTTCTAAGCCCAAAAAGGATCACTGAACCCAGCTACGGTGATATGGTAGGTTGTGTTACTACCTTCATCTGCTTTACACATCATAGAATCATAGAATCAACAAACCACAGAATGGTTGGGGCTGGAAGGGACCTTCAAAAATCATCTAGTCCACCCCCCGTGCTATGGGCAGGGACATCTTCCACTAGATCAGGTTGCTCAAAGCCCTGTCCAACTTGACCTTGAACAGTTCCAGGGATAGGGCACCCACAGCTTCTCTGGGCAACTTCTTCCAGAATTTCTTCTTCCTGTCTAATCTAAATCTACCCTCTTTTAGTTTAAAATTGTCCTATCGCTACAGGCCCTACGAAAAAGTCCGTCCCCATCTTTCTTGTAAGCTCCCTTTGAGTGTGGAAAGGCCACAGTAAGGTCTCTCTGGAGCCTCTCTCTCTTCTCCAGGATAAACAACCCCAACTCTCTCAGCCTTTCTTTATAAAACAGAGAAGCCCTCTGACCATTTTCATGGCCCTCCTCTAGACCCTCTCTAACAGGTCTATGTTTGTCTTGTGCTGGGGCCCCAGAGCTGCATGCAGTGCTCCAGGTGGGGTCTCAGGAGAGCAGAGTAGAGGTGTAGAATCACCTCCATGGTCCTGGTGGCCACAGTTCTTTTTATGCAGCCCAGGATACGGTTGGCTTTCTGGGCTGCAAGCATACATTGCCATCTCATACCTAATTTTTCATCTGCCAATATCCCCAAGTCCTTCTCTCCAGGGCTGCTCTCAATCCCTTCATCCCCCAGCCTGTATTGCTACTGGAGATTGCCCTGACCCAGGTGTAGGACCTTAGACTTGGCCTTGTTGAACTTCATGAGGTTCACACTCTTCAAGCCTGTCCAGGTCCCTCTGGATGGCCTCCCTTCCCTCAAGCATATCAACTGCACCGCTCAGCTTGGTGTATTCCACAAACTTGCTAGGGGTGCACTCAACCCCACTGTCTATGTCATTAATAAAGATATTAAAGAGTACTGGTCCCAATACAGGCCCCTGAGGGACACCACTCATTACTGATCTCCATTTGGACATTGAGCCGTTGACTGCAATGCTCTGGGCCTGGCTATCCAGCCAGTCCTTATCCATCTAACAGTTCATCCATCAAACCCATCTCTCTCCAATTTAGAGACAAGGGTGTTGTGTGGGACCATGTCAATGGCCTTGCAGAAGACCAGGTAGATCACATCAGTAGCTCTTCCTTTGTCCACCAATGTACTCACTCGATCATAGAAGGCCACCAGATTAGTCAGGCACGATTTGCCCTTGGTGAAGCCATGCTGGCTTTCTCTAATCACCTCCCTGTCATCCATATGCTTTGACATAACTTCTAGGAGAACCTGTTCCATGATCTTCCCAGGCACAGAGGTGAGGCTGACTGGTTTGTAGTTCTCAGGGTATTCATTTTTACACTTCTTAAAAATGGGTACAATGTTTCCCCTTTTCCAGTCACTGGGGACTTTGCTTGACTGTCATGACTTTTCAGATGTGATGGAGAGCAGCTTAGCAACTACATTTGCCTGTTCCCTCAGGCCCCTGGGATGCAACTCATCAGGTCCCATGGACTTGTGTACGTTCAGGTTCCTCAGATGGTCTTGAACCGGATCTTCTCCTACAATGGGTGAGACTTCATTCCCCCAGTCTCTGCCTTGAGATTCAGGTGCTTGAGAGACGTGTGAAATGCAGTTGCCAGTGAAAACTCGAGGGAAAAAAGTTGTTGAGTACCTCAGCCTTCTCCACGTCAGTTGTCACCAATGCCCTGTCTCATTTATGAGGGGGGTACAGTTTCTTTTGTCTTCCTTTTCTGACTAACGTACCTTTCAAGCTTTTGACACATTTCCTCCCAGCATTGAACGTCTCAGTCTGGAACTATGTTCTTTATCCTAGGTTTATGACTTTACACATGGCCACATTAAAATGCCTAATGTTTCCTTTTACCAGCTGACCTAGATGTCCCAGGCTTGTGACATGTGTAAACTTCAATTTCAAGTCATCTTCAGCTTCAAAGAGTATGCATTTTTCTGCAGTTCAAATAATAAAGATGTTAAATAACAAAGGGTTGAAAATTAGATTAGCACTGGTTCTCACTGGAAACCACTCATTTCCTTTGTTACAGTTACATTTTGAGATACTTAGTATGTCACATCTATAATAATCCTGTATCTTGCTTAAAATAGTGTACACTGCCAGTCAAATGCCTTCAGAATTCGAAATGCATACTATTACAGTGTATGCAGAAACAGATATAAATGCATACATATGCAAATTTGATGTGATTCAAATTTGTCATCTGAGCAAAAAAAAAAAAGCCTTCAGAACATCAGGATACTTTGACAAAATCTATTTTTTATAAACCCATGTTGATATGCACTAATTAGATTTACCTCCTTTAAATTTTTATTAATCAGGTTCTATTATTTTGTCTAGCAGCAGTGTTAGTTGGAGCGGCTTGTAATTACACAGGTCATCTTCTTCAGTATCTGCACACCGTACTTTCTTTCAGTCTTTGGAATTTCCTTGGTGTTCCAAGGGTTACTGGAAATCAGCAATAACAATGCTCAGAGACCTTCTCAGATACAGGTTGCCCTGCTGGTTTGAAACTGTCTAGCCTTGTTAGCTTCTGTTTAACATCTTCCTCAGTTTTTATTAGAATGTAAATTGTTTTGTTGCCACTCTGGGACCTGACTGTGCAGTCTTGTTGGTTTTCCTAACACTGTATGTTTTTGTCTTTTCTACATGATTGGCAATTTCACCACTGGTATGTAGCGGTCTTTTGGTATGTATCCGTTTGCTCCTCATCTCCTCTCTCGTCTCTTTTTTTTAAAGAAAAAACAAACCTGCTTTTTTTCTTTTCTTTTTTCTGTTTTATTTTCCTTATGTTTTCTGGGCATGGATAAATTAAGCCTTGTATCCTGTTGCTTGTAATTTTTCTATATTTGTTAGATTCTGATTTACAGAATCACAGAATGGTGGAGGTTGTAAGGGACTGCTGGAGGTCATCTTGCCTTGCTCAAGCAGGGTCACATAGAGCAGGCTGCCCAGAACCATGTCCAGAGGGCTCCAGGTATTCAGCAACCTCCCTGGTTCTATCTCTTCTCCAAGGAGATACTCCACAGCCTCTCCGGGCAACCTGTGCCAGTGCCTAGTCAGCTCACAGTGGAGAAGTTTTCCCTGATGTTCACATGGAACCTCCTGTGTTTCGGTGTGTGCCCATTGCCTGACAGGTTCCTGCCCAGCCTGTTGAGGTCCCTCCTGACAAGGGCATGATCCTCTGGCATATCAGCCACTCCTCACAGTTTTGTGTCCTCAGCAAACTTTCTGAGGATGCCTATCATCCAGATCATTAACGAAGATGTTGAACAGGACTGGACCCAGTATGGACCCCAAGGGTACATTGCTCCAACTAGACTTCGTACCACTTTCTGGGCCCGGCCATTCAGCCAGTTTTTAATCCACTGTCTGCTAATGCAGCCCATACTTCATCAATTTTTCTTTGGGGATCTTATGGGAGACAGTGTCAAAGGCCTTACCGAAGTCCAGGTAGACAGTTATCAACTGCTCTCCTCCATCTGCCAGGCCAGTAATTTCATCATAGGATTTTATCAAGTTGGTCAAGCATGTCTTCTCCTTGGTGAAGCCATGCTGACTACTTCGCATGATTTTCTTGTCCTTCACATGCCTGGAAATGGTTTCCAAGATGAGCTCCTCCATCACCTTCCCAGGGACCGAGGTGAGGCTGACAGGCCTGTAGTACCCTGGTCCTCCTTCTTGCCCTTCTTGAAGATAGCAGTGACATCTGCTTTCCTCCAGTCCTCAGGCAGCTCTCTCAATCACCATATTTGTTGTCAAGCATTTGCTTAAGTGTTTTTAAACAATCAAGTTTTTCTGTTTGAACTCTTAAATCCTGAAGAGGTCTAGCAACTACTGCTACTAAATAGACTTAATAATGGATTTATACCTCCATCAAGGAGCAACCAAAATATGTCATTAATACTAGAAACACATATACAGAAAACGTTTATTTAGAAAAAGATCTAGAAGACTAACAAGAGCCCTACCCAAGGCCAAGCTCAGTAGGTCAGCTGTATTCAACTAAGCATTTAAACAAGTGCTTTAAAATAAGCCCCTGACAACATCCAAACATTCCTGAATAAGTCTTTGATAATCATAAATGTTTTATTAAATTCTTGCTTGAAATAGGACAACGACATACATAAACACCTATTAGAACCAAAGTAAAATACTACTAATGACTATTCAGCTACAATTCTCATTATTGAATGATAGTATAATAGAAGTGTCTGTTCACTATATTGTTGATGTTAACGACCCTAAATTTCAGATATAAATTTATCATTATTAGAAGTTCTAATTCTGACCTATAAATTAAAATATTGTATGCATATAATTACATCTTTAAATATTTTATTTTAAAATACTTATTTTTGCTAGCCTGGAAATAGTTGCACCTAATTTAAGAAAATATAGATTAATGTCTTTGAAAGAGAGTTTCTGAAATGAGCGAGCAAATAGTCTTCCCATATACATGTGCATATGGACAATAAAGAATCCTGGCAACAGTTCTGGGCATAAGGTCTAGTGAGCCTATGGTAAGGTCTAGGATGGTGCTTTTTTTGGGGAGTATACGTCAGGCGTTTGTTGACGCCTGGCATGTGATTGTGAAAGGCTGCTCCTCACGGCAGCGGATGAGGGAAGCCCCAGGGTATCGCTGCTAGAGGCAACCCAATGCAGTGTCTGCATGGAAGCGTCTCATCACTGCAGAACAGTCCAATCTGCACAGAATGAAATATGACATATGGTTACACACCGATGACTTAACTGGATGGGCCAGTGTATCAGACCATTCTTTTTAGACCATAGAGGTGTTATGCTCTGTTGTATAATTAAATACATGCATAAATTTTATTATCAAAACCTTTTTATAGATCTTACCTTCTCTCATACTGGTGTACAGCACCAGTAATTACACTGAATTCCAGCAAAGTTCTATTGGAGTTATTTTAGTGTACCAGCGATGAGAATTTAGTGCAGTTTAATTAGAGATTTCTCAGTTGTATTCCAGATACCACTATTTATCTCCAGTAGCTCTTTGAAATTAATCTTTCTGATTTTCCATATAAAACTACTTGTGCTGAAAAAAATAGCCTTTGCAACTGAAAGACTTGAAGTTGTCCAAGTCCTTTTTGTGTAATTTAAACTTTTAATATTTAACCATGCCAAGGCATTTAATTGAATGACAGTAGTTGGATCTTTACAATAGGAAATACTGCAAGTACTGTGAAATATTTTAGCACCTCACTTATATCAGTCATCTTCTCTTTGAGGATTAACATTGATCACAAAGTTATTTTCTGTGGCCATATCTTGTGTAGGTGAACACAGATGTAGTTTTGTGGCTGACACCAAAGGTCTATGCACTTCATTTTTATTGTCTTCAGAAAGCTTTCTTGAGCTTTCTGGGAGACTCCCCTGTAATTGCCCTATTTAACTGGAATTCATATACACACACACACACACGCACACACACACATATATGAACTGACTGGAATAGCAGGAAGGTATTACCGGACAGTGAAACTTTCATGAAGAGAACCTTCGTGAAGCAGACCTTTTTTTCTGTTAATAAAGAAGGTAGATAAGATAATGTGGAAATGTTGACAAGTTACTGGCAAACTATCATGAATAGACCTGTGTAGACATATGTGTAGATAATGAGTTCTTTTTTAAAGTATAGCATTTTAAAGCACAATGTATTTTAGCAAAATATAAAAGTTTGCTGTTATTGCACAGTGGAATATATTAACAAAGACTGTCCACTTCACCTAAAAATATATCAAAACAAAAGAGTGTCCTAGATTATACAACTCCTATATTCCACTCCTTTAAAAAGCTACCGGAGGTAAACCTCAAAACAAATGACATTGATGCAACAACAACCAACCAAATGTTGCACAGAAATCATATCTTACATCTGCTGCCTTCTGCTGGCCCACTTTTCATTTGAAAATATGATTATCCTCATCTGATCAAATTACAGGCTGTGGAAGAAAGGTGCTACATTATGAATTCCATCCATGAATTCCATCATCTTTCTAATTTTTCTATGTGACATTATTAAGCAGCAGAGTCTATGAGGCAACTGAGCGATTCTGCTTTTGGGGGTTTTGACCAGGAAGTAATGCATTTCAGAAGAGTAGATGTACATCAGTTGCACAAAACTCATTAGTAAACTTAGAGGGTGGTCCACTCTTTAAAAATTGTGTATTAACATTTTCTTCCACCCCTTTAGAAATTCATTATAATTTTCTTTTTTTCTTTCCTATGTTTACTTCTTTCCTGCTGCATAGTGGTGGGCTTCCTGTTGGTCACCTGGAATGGAGAAATGAAAGGCACATGGTATTTTTGGTATAGAATGACTCAAACAATCATTTTAAATAGAAACATCTGTTTCTTCCAGATGACAAGTGCTTGTACAGTGCCCGTCAGAATGATTTTCTAGTCCCTGACTGTAGGTCATAGGCGCCCCCCAAATAACACCCTATGTATTGTAACACAAAAGGGACCCAGATTTTGCCATCCTTATTCATATCGAGTGTTATCTACTGTGGCAGTAGTTCCACTGCTCTCACAGGGTAATGTATTGGTCAAAAGGGATCAAAATGGCAAAATGTATGAATAATTTCCTAACACAGTCCTTAGTATTAAAGCAGGGAACACTGTTCTCTGTTCATGACTTAATGACTAAAAAGGGGAAGTTTAGAACTCTAAAATGAAATCTTAGGTTCAGGTTTGTTGGATGGAGCCTGGAACAATATAAAAATAAAAAGTCCTGTTTGCTTTAAGTTATTTGTTATTGGAGCAGAGAAGTATACAGAGATGCAGGGACATGTTCTGCCAGGTGCGCAGTGGTTTATGCTAATCTGATGCAAGCTGGGCAGTTTTCCAAGCTAACGAGAGCTCCAGGGCGATTTTTCCTCTGACACCCCTGTATTATCAGCTCCTGAGGAAGCTCTTGCAGTTACATGGAGCCATGTCCTCTTGTGATATAGGTATTACTTTTAAGATGCTGCAGGAGTGTTCCCATAGCCCATTTTCAAGCCCCACCCTTAGAAAGAATGGAATGAAGTAGTGTTCATCGAGCATCCTGTATTCATCATTAACAAAAGCCAGATTGTGTAAAATAAATTAGTTCTAAAATACCAATATAGAAATTATTGTTAAGAAGGTTATAGAAACAAGTGAAGGAAAAAAATGGAGTATGTTTACTTAGCATTTGACTTTAAATGGAAATAATGAAGAAAGGTTGAAGTGTCTCTTATTTATATTTTCAGAACAAGACACTTGAATCTTTTTGGGAAAAAAAAAAGCCTTGTGATTCAAAAATTATTTAGGGGGATTTCTGAATAGATGTATGAAACGCAAAATTTAAAAAAAAATGAAAAATTCCAACTCGATTTTGTCTTTATTTTGGAGTTGTTTTCTTTACTGAAATGTAGTCCTTTCTTTCCAAATTAAGCAAATGGTTCCAGAATCTCAGTTCCTGTATTATTTTGACTGTAAGGCCCTTTTTTCCTTTTTACGTTCCCCATTCCAGAGAGCTATTCTACTTGGAAACTCTTTTGTTCTTGGAGGTGATATGAACGTGCTTTCTGCACATTACCCTCTGCATGGCTGACGAGGGAATGTGCCTGCTTTTCTCCAGCATGAAAACTACAGAGCTTTTGCTCCAGTTTTTCTTCCTTACCTATTTGTCAGTGGGTCATTGAACAAATAGAAGCTGAAACAACATCAAACAGATCAAAAAATCAAAGCTGTGCTCAGAAAGAGTCAATTAATTCCAGAACAAAGATCTACTCAGTGAGGCTGAGAAACATGTGAAAATAAAGGCCTCTTTTCATTAGATACATCCTTTGGAAATCTTCATTTATTGCACTTTAAGTAGCCCTTTTTTGTTTTTAAATGATGAAGGACATCCGGGTGGAATATGCCAGTGGGAGAAAGAAAGAAATTTTGACATAAGAGGCAGAGGATAAACTTGTACAAGTAAAGTTATACTCAAATTTTAGCTTTCCCTTCAGCCTGCTGGTCCTTTACCATTTTGTTATTTTTCCATTGGGAAAATTTGGTACCAGTCATTACTTCTTTAATGAAGGATTCCCAGGCTTGTGAGATCTAATTTGCTTGCAAAATTATGGGGGAAAAGAATGGAGTGGTGATAGTGCCCCAAATAATCCCTTCAGATGTGCAAGCATTTTCCAATAGTTTCTCTGTGAATCATCTTGAAAGTTTTTGTAATACAGTAGGATGCTGTTCAGTAGTCATGCCTTTGTAAAAGGGCGATGCTGCTGCTTTAGCCACTGCAGATGTTTAACTGCAATAAAGCGAAGTGACATCTTTTCCTCTATTTTCAGCAAAATTAAAATACATTTTCAGTGCATAGCAGTCTCTCAGATTTTCTCAGTGTCAGTCACTATTAATCTCTTTAGATGGAGCCATGAAGACCACTCCTATTGTCCTGCCAAATGTGCTAAATATGCCTCAGCACTGAATGAATGTCCAGTGAGAGCTTGATCCTTTTCCTGTTGGTTGATAATAAACCATCACTGACTTCTGTGAAACTACCTGTGAATCTCTAAATTTTAGTGGGTGATGTAGATATCAAGTGAAGGCAAAGAGCGGAAGACAAAGACGTGATGGTCAGTTCCCCTGTTGCAGAAGCAGCTCGGGTTCCCTGGTAGATCAGTCCTCTGGGGTAGGTAGGTCAGTCAGTCAGTATGGGGGTGGGTACGTCCGTCAGACCAACGCACAATCTCCACAGACCAAGAACCATCAAAACACTGGTGCTGGTCCTTCTTCTTGCAAGATATAAAGGAAAGGTATCACTGGTAAAGGACACATTGAAGCACGTTGACACTCTCAGAATTCTGGAGCCAGACAGCATTTGGCAACACGTACTTGGATGATATCCTTTATATTACAAAATAATTTTTATCTTACTGATCTTGAAGAGCTTTGAGACATTTCTCTTCTACAACTTACTACTTTTAACGTCTGGCAAATTCTTTTCCTGGGGGATAGTGTTTCCAAGAAAGATATAGGAATGACGGAAAACTATTTGTTATGGACTTGCAGAGTGTGTGTACTATTTGCTTATGTCTGTCTGACTCATATTTGCGTTGAACTTACGCTCTGTGCCAGTACAGGATCGATGAGATGCAGTAATGCTGATCTTTCCTCTTGAATAAGCCGCTGATTTAAGTGGGCACTGCTGTACTAAATGGACATAATATCAGCATTAAAATGTAGGTTTTTGTTTATTTAAAAGTCACTTTCAGATTTGTTTTGTAACCAATTGCAATAATATTGCATACTGTTCTGTCTGACTGAAGTAGCAAGATTTTTTCTTGTCATCAAATTTTAATTGATAGTCCTAAGATAGTAAGTAGGATACTAGTACAAAGAAATATAGAAAAGAGAAGTTGATAAGAAATGAAGCCATTCAGATGGCTGGCAGTGTTAAAGATAGATAGTAATTATCCTCCTCTGATAGTTCTATGAAATCTGATTGATGTTTCTCTGAATGTAGTAAATGAATCATGTTATTTTTCCTTTTTCTTTTGAAGTTTTTTTGTATCTTGCTAGTAGATTCCTAGGAACCATTGGTGCACTATACCGTGAATTAAAGGATGGTAGTTATGTTAACTTATTTTCTGTCTTCTCTTTTGTTTTCTCCTTCCCCTCTGTCTGCACAAATACCGTCTGTCCCAACCAGCGTATGGACCATTGAAGTTGGTTTTCTCTGTTGGGTGGACAGATAGGGATTGAAGAACTGTGAGCTTTAAAACCTAACTGGTGGACAGAATCCTGCTTCTTCTCTTCCTTTGCCTCCTCCCCTGCTGCTACTGAAGTATGTAACATCTCTCCCCCTCCTGTTTGATCCATTTGCTGTCAACCATTTATCAACCAACCCCTTTTGCTTCTGGTTCAGAAGGTAATTATAGAATGGTTTGGGTCAGGCGGGACCTCTAAAGATCATCTAGTCCAACCCCTGTGCCGTGGGCAGGGAGACCTTTCACTCGATCAGGTTGCTCAGAGCCCCATCCAACTTGACTTTGAACACTTCCAGGGAAGGGGCATCCACAGCTTCTCTGGGAAACCTGTTCCAGTGTCTCACCACTCTCCTCATAAAAAATTTCTTCCTTATATCCAGTCTAAATCTATCCTCTAGGAAGGCTAGGCAGCAGCAGAAAATATGGTCTTAAAGAAGCTAGAGGAAGATGGTTGTTGGTTTCAGGCATAAGGAAGTAATATAATCTTTTCTGACCAATTCTGGCCTGATCCCTACTATTGCTTCAAACCAGAAGAGAAGATTCGTTTGGATTTTAGGGCTGGTAGGCATATCTCCCTGATTTCTGAATTTAATAACTTGCTATATCATTAAGTCAAGTCCCATAGAAATGGTTCTCCCAGTCTTCGCTCACCTCTTTCTCTGTATTTATAAATAATGTTTAGTTCAGAATTCTTGTTGTCATAGAGAATATTTGTATTCCAAATTAAAAAATCACTCCTCTTTTGTTGCTGAAGATTTACCTTTCGTGAAATACCAGCAAAAGTGCTATGTCCATTGTGAAGCATGTTCAGAGATGGGAGTTGATTTTATTTTTCTCCTCACTGCGAAAGGAAATTGCTTTTGGTTTTATATTAAATCTGAAATGTGTAGCTCAAACCGTGTAGTTTTCATCATGTTGTGATGCCATGTGTGTATATCTTAAGAGGTTTTTGTAAGGGGCAAAAAAGTTTCCTTTCTCATAAGTGCAAGGCAGTGCTTATCATCTCACAAAGCAAAATCTACTATAATATCAAGGAAACTTTCTGATGGAAACACAGAATGGACTGACCTTACATATAAATGTTGACCATTTATTTAGGCTGTATTGACCTGAGAGAGGAGAAATTATCTTGCAGAAAGAAAATTAATTTGCTATTTCTTTAACTATTTTCCTCTGGAACATAAGCAGTTGATAGTAAGAGCCTTTTTTTTTTTTTTACTGACCATATTTCAGTCTTAGAAAAGTCAGTATTTTTGTTTGTCTTGAAGAATATTGTGAAAAGTCAAGTGAAAGACTGGAATCATTGTGCTTGAAAGTGCCTAGAGAAGGAGCTCTTCTGCTGGATTCTTGAAGGGTTTAGATCTTGGATATTAACTTAGAAATATAGCAGACAATTCACTATACCATGTGTCTCCTTGTAAGTAACCCTGTCTAGTGCATCAAGATCTAACCCAACTCTCAGTGAAGACAGGCTTTTGAATGTAACAGCTTACCTGAGTACTTCACTTGGGAGCATGTATCTGATTTATACAGTTGTTGAGTCCTGCAAAATGTCGTTGAAGACAGTGGGGACCAGGTAAGCCAATTTTGACATTTTGAAACAGGGACACTCAGAATTACAGGCATATCAAAAAGACAGACATATCAAGAAAAAAGTCTAATGCGTGAGGATTCTGTCGACAAAGTTACGGCATAAAAGTTCCCTTTAACTCTTCTGACCAAATCTAGAAAAGGAAGATGGAACCAAACTAGGAAGACCTAGAGATGGAAGTAAGTACTGAAATTTCGAACATGACTCAGGTTCAAAATTCAGTGGAGTGAGGTCACTCTTTCTAGGTCAGATATTTCCCTGCACATATTCCTCAAAACACTGCATCAGGATCTATTTGGGCATTTTTTCTGATGTGGGTGCACATACAGTGTCCCTTGTGTATCATATACACTGTATAGTGTTGATACAGGAATGCATCCCTCAAAACGTTGTAAGATGGCATGGTTACAAGTAGCAGCTACACAAAAAGTGCACAAGTAACTGAATAAAAAGAGATAAATGTAAAAAGAAACAAAATAATTCTGAACTATCAACTGAACTATAAATAAAATCGTATCATAATTATGAGAAACCACAACAATTGCTCCAAGTCTGCTTGTAGGAGTAAAAAGAATTTATTGGCAAATGTCTCATTTATGCAGAGCCACAAAGATAAGCATAGTGCTGAGCATTTCTCAGAGAATTTTCAGTGGAATTTCGGTGGCATGATTGGCTTTTTATCACTATTCATACAGTTAAGACAGTACTCTGCTTCCCAAGAAGAAAAATATTATTTACAAATATAGCTTGTTGTTTGTACTTATAAGTCAGTGTATGCCATGCTTTGCTTTAGTATCTCTGATTACAGAATGAAATGAACATACAGCTATGAAGGATCTCATAGTAATTCAGAATATAAAGATGTAAAAGCTTCTAATAGTACGCAAACTGTATATATCAAAGGAAAATTGTTCTGGTGTCAGTTTTAATGAGTTTTTACAGTTTTTACAGTTACTTTTCAGCACTGGTGTTTAATGCTTACAAAGTTTTGTTTCCTTTCTTTCCATCTTCCTTCTCCCCCAAGCAGACATTTCAACTAATTTAAATGAAAATAATTATATCACGTTCCAGGAGATTCTTATCCTTTTGATTCTGGCAGAGGAGCAAGAGGGGAAAACCAGACATCTTCTTCCCATATATTCCGGAGGGCAAATCCATACTAATATCTGAGATGGACCCATAAAGAGTTGAAAAGATGTGGATACATTTTGCCTGATGTTTTATGATAGAAGGGATGTGGAGACCTTACGGGCAAGGATCAGAACTTCTTTCTGTATCATGTTCTTGACATTTTTCAGGGGAAGATTTAATGGACTAGCAGAGACATTTGCAACACACATGTAATTTGCAGCTGGGGTGTGTAAAAATCTAGTATGGAGGGGAGCTCCCTTAAAGCTGTCCAGAAGCTGTGGGTGAAGACAGAGAACCTGGAGCTGTTTTGGTTCCCTGCAGTTTTTATTGGCACATTACGTGTTTTGACCACTTTCGTAGATATACATGGAATATATATTCAAACCATTTGTAAGAATGAGCCTCAAATGTACATCTGGCCATGTGTTATATATGCCTTTAATAAGAAGAGGCAGAGTGGTGTGCATTAAACAATTTTTATAACACAACTGATGGCAGCAAACATTTTCAGTGATGGATCTCTCATTTCTTTTCAGTAACAGTAATGTTTTCATAAACCGTATTAAAATAGTCCAGCCACATTGAATATGGTGAAATATCTCTTAGATTGTTAAGGACCATTTATGAAATGTGACTTTTGTAGAAAGGCACCACAAATACTTTCAAATGAAGAACCCAATTCAGCCACAGATTCACTCTTCAAATACAAGCTTTGTATTGTTCTAGATTTGTTTAAATTGAATTTATATGCATAATCAATCGGGCTGCCAAATGGACTTCATACCTAACGCCTGAGTTTCTGGGAATAACTCCTCAGCTAGTGTAATTTCTGTGACTCGGGTACTTTCATGCTTGAAATAATAATGGACCTCACTCTCATAAATGTGGCAAAGATAGGGAAAAAAGATAACATTAAATTAACAGACATTGAATTCTAGGGACATAATAATAAATAAAGACAGACTAGCAACCTTACCCAGGGTTGAATTGTTAAACATATGTTTGCTGATGATTTCAGGGAACTAGAGGTGGAGCGAGAATGATCCAGTGTGCTTCGTTGTCTGGCCACAAGACCAGGGAGAGTAAGAATTTGGACATTTAAGAGCTTATTGACTTCTGCATAATTCTTCATTTTTCAGATCCATCCTAAACAAATTTTTTTTTTTTTAGTTATTGAGTTTATTCCTAGATAGGTTGAGCCCTTCAGAAGTTAGGTCTTAAGGAATTTTAGTTCCAAAGATTACATTCTGTTCAAATCAGAGATACAGATACTAATTTATCTAATTGGTACTGAACGATGAATTTCAGAATATACAAAATCTGACAGTCTTAATCACCTGGTTAGAGTTTTTTAAAATGGCAGCAAGTTAAGCCATGAAATGAATGATTTGAATGGCACATAGAAGGTAGAACTGTCAGTTAATTTTTAGTTTTCTTTGACTGTTTAAGTGTGACTTTTTGGCTGACATCAGATGTATTTAAAAAATTGTGGAGCTTACAAAGCTAGAATAGTATCCATGAAATTGATTGACTAGAAAGTCAAACTGTAAAGAATGGATAATTTAGAGTATAATAATCTTGTATCAGAATGTCTTCAGGTCTTTAAAAGCTATCACATGTATTTAGACAATTTGAAGTACTAGTCAATATCTTTCTCCAGACAAACTATAAATTATTTACCCTCTAGTGTTCATTAAAGCATCTGCACTTCCAGTCCATAAAATCAGCAGAGTAATATGCATCTAACATTATTTTTAGTAGTTATTAATACATGTTCAGTTACAGACATTTCAGTTATTGATCTGGAAGTCAGAACTACTCATGTTTTGCAATGGATTGTCTGTCCATATCTTTGTAATTTCAATTAACGTTGTACTTGACAGATGATCTGATGATACTAGATAACACATAATCTGAGCGCTATCTCCAGAAGACCAGCTTTCTTCAAGCATTGGAACTTATAACAGGGTTCAAGGGATGATTTAGGCACACAGGTCACGCTGAAAAGTCTACATTTTTTAATACCTGGTGTTATTTGTATATGATACCTAATTATATTTTCATTGTTTGTTAATACCATAGGATATACTGCTACATCACAAAAATATTGCACATACATATGTCAAATATTACTTACTGTACTTTGTGCTAAGTTTTATGTTTCATACACTAAACAAGTAACTTGCTATGAGCGTCTTTGATAGGCGTTCATTTCTGATAATCCCCTATGGTGCCAAAATTTTGCCAACTTGGAGAGCAAAACGTTGGAGTATCTTGGCAAGCAGACGTATCGGCACAACGTGGCACATACTGTGAAGCAGCTAACTGCCCCGTAGCTTCACTGCTGTGCAGTGCTGAGGAGGCAGCTCTGGGTTGGTGTATGTGGAGTAACATTCTGCAGGTAAACAAAATGTCCACTTACAATGTCCACTGGGCAGTAAACGTCCATGTTCACTTGTGGAAAAGTGATCTCGAAGTCCGTTAAAGAATAGGATAAAATATATTAGGGCCAGTTTTACTTTGAAGGGAACACAATGCCTTCACAGGGAGCCAGGATCACAATATGCATAACTCAGATTGTTGCTGAATTATGTGACTGCTCATAACATCAGTAAGGACTTAAGAGATATACCTAATTGATTGCTGACATTCAGATGTGCGTAGAATATACATGAACCTTCCAGTCCTCAACTGCAGATCAAAGGCCACTGGGTGACTTTACTAATTTTGCTGTTAATTCAATTTCTGGGAGCAAGGGAACAGTTCATGAGAACTGCAGTTTGAATCATCAGGCATAATATTCTTCATTCCAGCCACAAGAGGCTGCCCATTTCTCCTTGAGGTTCTTGGCTGGGTCCTAGCCGCAGTGGGGCAGCTAACCCATATTAGAAGTGCAATGACTTGTTCTGTGCAAGGACGAGGGTTGATACCGTAAAGACCTGGTTGCAAAGAATTGAGAAGTTTTAAGCTGATTGATAAGAGCTTTAGGGCATACCTAGGACTTTTTTCCAGAAGTGATTATAAAACGGTCTGAAATGTTTCAGTGAAAGTTTTGGCAAGGAATTGGCCAGACACAGACCGAGAAGGAAATTGTGAATACACAGGGGGAATTTTTAGCTTCCTTTCATAAAGGTCAGAGCTGATGTCAAAACTAATCAGAACCCTTAGGATGTGCTCATTTGATCAGGGACTGGATATGCATTGACTGACACTAAATAGGGGATTGTTCACTGTAAGGGAACTCCACTGGGGATTTGGGAAAGCAGGTCAGCTAACCTCAGCCGCCTCCTTTTGGCAAGCAACCATCGCACGAGTTCTTTCCAGAGGATGTCCTAACAAACCAGAATTAAATAACCAGAATTAGAATTAAATTTGGATGCCTAACCTAAAGATGTCTTCTCAGGTATCGTGTTCTTACTTGCATGTGCAGTAAATAAATACGCCTGTTCCCATCTTTTTCACATTCATAAAGGGGTTATACTGTCCTGTTCTAACTCCAGACTGAGAGTCAGCTGAACGGGTTAGGGGTTTATACCATGACTGACTGGGTTCCTGCTGCATAAACTGGTGAAGGTGTAACCAAATTAAACCCCATGTTTTGTATCTTGGCTTTTTTTATTGCATGTGTGGGCTATTAAGTCCTCAAGCCATCTTTCAGTACCAGTATGTCATAGTTCTTAAAAAAAAAATCCGTGTAAAAAGATCTCTTAGTGAGTGACTTTCTAGCAATTTATAGAACAAACAACATTTTCCCCCAGGCAGTTAGTAGTTAATTTTCATCTGGATTCTTATTTTTTACAACAAAGCAAGCTTCTCTTTCAAATAATAAGAGGGACATTATGCTTCAGATCAGTTTTTGTACAAGAAATAAGCCAGAAAATGAATCAAACCACTATTTTGCATTCAACAGATCATTTAGTAAACAAGCATAGAAAATTAGAACCCTATTGATATGATAATACATAACTACAACTGTACTATTTTCTGGATCACAAAATTTTAATTAAAAATGGTAGAATACTAAGCCAACATCACTCTTACTCCCCACTCCTCTTAATTACTGAGTGTCATGGAATTTTGTCTTTTTTGTCAAATTTCTACTAAATTAGACCTGATCATTACAACCCCAAAGTGTATAAAATTAAGCCCCTGTTGATAAAATAGTGCAGAAGTAAAAATACTACTTTCCAGAACACCAGCTTTCGATACCACATTATCAGATAAACTTTAAAAGTAATTTAATCTAAAATTAATCTGTAATCAAACCAGGAAGTTGATCTTATCTGAATCATTCATTTTTAAATTAGTTTTCCCATCCCCACCCCCTTCTTACATAAATTGGCTCGTCAGATAAACAATTTGTCAAAAATCAAATAAATTGTTTTAATCCCCTTTCAAAAAGTTTTCAGAGAAAAGAAATTCAAAAGCATATCCTAAACTGCACTTTGGCACCATACAATTTTTTTCTTTGTAGCCGAAGAGATACTAACTCTGAATGGGAAGGCACAGGTTCATTTTCCATTGTCGTAATATTTCCCTTTCATCTTCAGCATACTGACATCAGTATCATATTGTGATGTCCAACTTTATGATGACGATGATCTGGGATTTTTTTCTTCTTTTTAAATTATAACAAACGTTTCTTTATTCCTTATACATAGCATAGCATCAAAATGGACAATCTTCATATATTTACTGTTGATGGATGGCATGTGATTAAAAGATGTTCACAATGTCATCCAACTATTTTGCAATGGAGGAAGTTTGGATGCCTGGTGAATTAGCGTTGAATGTTACAACACTCATCTTGTTACAAGATTCTTGTGTTGAATGTTACAACAATCACTTGATTGACTTCAGAGTGTCTGCTTTTTAATGTAGCTAACACAATTAATGTTTTGATGCTGATTTAAGAAGTAAATGTACCCTTCTGCAGCATGTCTGTATGTGCTGGGTCTGTCTGGAACGGAGTTAATTTTCTTCACAGCAGCCCAAATGATTCTGTGTTTTGGATTTGTGACTAAAACAGTGTTGATAACACACCAGTGGATTCGTTATCATTGAGCAGTGCTCGCGTGGGGTCAAGGCTATTTCTTTTTCCCACCCTGCGCCCCCATCCCCTGTGAATAGGCTGGGGGTGGGCAAAAGACTGGGAAGAGACACAAGGAGGAGGAGGTGGGAACATTCATGGTTATGGTGTTTGTCTTCCCAAGAAACTGTTACTCATGCTGAGCACACAGCTTTTGCTTCACCTGTTAAATTGTCGTTGTCTTGATCCTTGTGTCTTCCTACCTTCCTTCTGTTTTCCCCCTGTCCTGCGGGAGAAGGGGGATCAGTGAGCGGCTGTGTGGTGCTTGGCTGCTGCCCAGGGTTAACACTTAATGCTGTATTTTGTTAGGTTGTCAGCTCAGAAAAACAATACTTGATATATTCCCTACTTCCTTCTAATATTTAACAAAAGCATATGTTCCATCATGCCTTAAGATTAGTTGGTTCTAGTAAGTAAAATAAGTAAGTAAGTGAAAGATATACCAGACTCATTTAGATACTTTAGGTCATAGACATTTATTACCAGCTCTTTGCAATGCCTCAGTTCTGTTGGGCTTAGAACAGTTTTGCAGTGCACAGAAATATTTTTTATCATATTATGAATAGCTTGTCAGAAGGAAAGAATAGTTTATTTAAGACTATATTCTAAACAATACTCTGATTTGGAGGGGTTGGGGTTTTTCCCTATGTGAAATACTAACTGCCGTGTAGTTGAGACAAAACAGTTGTTATAGATTAAGTATGTTGTACTTGAATGGTGACTTACTATATTGATGAAATTCAGGACCTAATGTTTCAAAATGGACAAAAATCTGTTAAAATATATAAATCTCTGGCAGCCAGTTTGAACAGTAGCTCTGAGTGAGATGAAGTCTAGTGGAATCACCATGGAGATTAAATGTACCCTCATGGGGGTTTGCGAGGCATATCTGGTTGGGCAAAGCATACTACTAAGATTGTCAGCATGGGTTCAGTGAATTTAAGAGAGTAAGTTTGTGCATGCGATTAGGAAAAGAGACACTTGTCATCCATGGGAGACCTTATGTCCTCCTCAGAGGCTGGTTCTGCCCTCTTGTCATAGTGACTGTACTTCAAAGTCAAGTGGCTTGGTAGGGTGCCTGATGCTAAACTGAGTAAGAGTGTCTTTGATGACAAATCTAGGTCTACTTAAATGGAGGGGAAAAGCAGTAATAAAGACAAGGCAAAAGGAGCATCCACTTGTCTCTTAAATGCCAGTACCACTTGTCACTGAGTTGGACTGGAAAGGGGACAAATGTGCTTGAGGCCTGTTTGCTGGTGTTGCTATGCTGGCGGTTGGGAAGACAGATTCCAGTGGTGCGGAGTGGTTGGACCTACTCGGCTGGTAAACAAATGGACCTGGAGGAAAGAGCAAAGTGAGAGCGGAGTGGGTGCATGTATTCACCAGGAGAATCAAGACATCAGCCTATTAGATTTCAAGGAAGTTGAATCCATCACCTGTAAGTGTGATCCAAAGCACTTCTGAGTTAGTCTTCTCACTCTTTTCATGGTTAATCTTTGATCTAGATGTCTGTAAGACATCTTTTTTGTTTTCCTCCCTCTCTAATTTGCACTAAAGCCAGGCCGTAGCAACAGAAGAATGGGGGGAAGAATGAAGTGAAGGGGTGTAAAAAATAATCACTGCGTTGCTTGCTTTTTCAAAGTACTTGTGATTAGAACTGCTAATTAAGTACAGCAGAAGGGCTGTACTTAATAAAACACTTCTTTTTGCACTTAGAATCAAGACCATTGAATCAATTGACACCCAAAAGATACTGCTTGCATTAAAAAACAAGCAAACAAACAAACAAAAAACACTATGTGAAGAAGTTATAATGTGGAACATGTATTTTGGTGAAACCAAACTTTTTTTATTTTCATATTCCAGCATATGATTAAAGCAGTTTCCAACATTATTTTGGCATGGAACTTGACCTACTTTCGCACTTCTAAGTTTTAACAGAAAATATTACTTGTATTCTGTTCCTTCTTTATAGAAATCTACGATATCAATCTTTAAGAAGATTGCACTAAGCTGTAACTAGTATGTGTGCAGTTTAACTTATAATAATAATTTATAGCTGAATAATAGCATTCCATGATTTGGAATCTGGTAATAGTGTATAGACATTGTGCTCTAAGCAATAATCATTACTCAAGTAAGCAGTACCTGCAAAGTCATCCACACTTGTGTAAATAAGAAATTACCTACATTTCTAAGGAATGAAGGATCAAATCCATGCATTACTTAATCATAATACCTTCTTACACTATTTAAGGCTTTTTATGCACATGCTGCAAGGGAGTAAACGGAGATTAATGAGGTACTTGATTTGCAAAAGGCATATGAGGCGGTAAGTCAAGTGGATTGGTTCCCACTGTCCTTTTAGTATCAGATTGCTAGACAATATCATTTTTGCCCAAAACCCTCTTTTCTTACTGTCATTCAGCTTTTCTTCTGCTTTCTAAAGTGTCTGAAAGAAGGACCTGAAGTGTTTTTCTTGGGAGAGCAACCACTTAAAATGCTGAACCTGAAGGTGTAAAACTAAAAGATTAATTCTAATGAATGGTTTAAAATTGAAGTATTAATCTTATAATTGTGGCTTCTCTTTCAGACTTTAGAAAAAGTGTATGTATCCATAGACTTGTCTAGGTTTTTTTTTCAGTAATATATAGTATATAGGATTATAAAAATACTCTCTCTCTGTACAAACCTTGCTTTGCTCCCTATTAATGTTATTTTTCACCATTACCTCCCTTTGCCTGACAGCAAAGTCCTGTGACACCTGAAATTGAATAGTAAGTGCTGACACACGAAGGTACTTTCCAACTAAATTTATGGCAAATGAATGAAGTTTGTAATGTATTCAGCACAAACTGGGATAAGACAATGCCAGCCCTGAAGATCCTCTCTGTTAGCTAAGACTGTATAGGTAAAAGACTAGTAGTATTCTCAACAGCATTATAAGCACATCCCCAGGTCTGTTTCATCCTCTTTTAGGTGTTGAAATGGTAGCAGTCCTATTCTCTTTTTTTTCCACTTCTGAGCAAATGAATGATTTCTTTATGCTATAGATGAAAATTATTTAGGTGTTTCAAGCCACCATAGTGGCATAAGAGATGAAGTAATTTTCTTGCTGAGCACATTGGTGAGAAAAAGAAGGGTGCTATATAGTAAGAAGAGAAGAATAGATTAGGGACAGGACAAATTACAATTTCGTATTTAGATGCTACTGAGATTTTGTTACACTCGGGTTTAATATCTCCCCTTTATCAAATTATGTTGACAGACAAAATGGATTTTGTTCAGTTCAAGGGTTATTAATGATTAAAAAGTTCATCGGTCCTTAAGAGAAGTAGCATTTCTTGTAGGTGATTCTGTTATGGAGAAAATATAGTCAAACAGATACTAAAATTTAAGGCATAGCACAAAAATGTATATGTTTCATTGACTTTCAGTGTGCCATGTGTTCCTCACTGTCTAGGATATTAGAGGAACAATGGTGATATTGATTTTATAAATCAGGTGGAAATGGGGTTTTGACACCTATCACCTACAGGTTTCTTTGAAAGTCTTCAAAACCTTTGACATTTTTGGAAATAACCCCCTAAAGTTGGAGCTTCAAAGCATTTGAAAATGAGCTTCAGTGAATTAGTCTGAAAACTCTGCTGTGGTATTTTTTCTTTTTAAATGTGAAACACTAATCCTCAGACTGGAAGGAAACTCATCCTCTCTTTGCTCATGCTCTTTTTTAGTTTCACTTCATATATCTGTTATATATTCTATTCTATTTTACTTAATACTGTAACATAAATATGTTTTAAATAGTTTTTATCAATGGTATTCCCAAAAGTGAAATAATGCATAGTGCTTTTTTTTGTTTAATAATGTCATCTCTTGGGCCATAGTCAAACTTCTTGTCCTCTGCAGCTTACTGCCCTGCCTCAAGGTCTGTAAGTGAGAGTGTGCCATGGGTGTCTCGAGATCCACTCCCGTTCTGAATTCCAATTCTTCCATCTTTTCCTCTACTCATATGTCATGTTTACTACAAAATGTCTGGAAAAAATCATATTGAGGTGTGGTCTAAAGTATGCAGTGATTCTGGCACCAAAACATTGGAAACTCTTAAAAGCTTTAAAGACAGTGAAAGTGCAATACAGCTGTCTCTCCCTCTCTTCCTGCCACAGCCTGCCAAAAGCATGCAGTAGGTAAGTTAAACAGTTTTGTTTAAGAACAAGAAGTGAAGTGGTTTGTAGCAGCTTGAATCTGTTTGTGCAAGCATAATTGTTTACTGAAATTCTTTACAGTACATTCCCAGGGGCTATGGAAGTTGGTCCAAGAACAAGCTCTGCTATGCTGCTGCCCCACTCTGCCGTCAGTATCAGCTCTTCTCAGACAGAGAAAGAAGGTCTCTATCTTCCTCTATCTGAAAACAATTCATAGCTTTCAGGAGAAGAGCATTTTTCCTTGCAGGAATGTAAATGTGGGGAATACAGTGATATAATTCAGAGGAAAATAAAACCATTGTAGCCTTCATAAATTGAAGTGTTTGGCCACTAAGTTTGAGAATTGGATAAAAATGTTGTAGCACCAAACCTCACTATTTATTCCTCAGTCAGCTTAATCTGTCTTAGATTTTTATTCAGATGCTTCAAACATATGTCTCCATCCCAAAACCGTTCAACGGTAAGAAGCTTTATCATTATCTGTCCTTTTCCATGGTCCTTATGATTCTTTACCACTTTGAACCTGCCACTTCAGGATGTAGGATAACAAAATTTTGAAAACAGTGGCACAGCATTTGTTGCATTAGCATGCAAATTAGCTATCATTTTTCATGAAAGTATTTTATTTTCCCAATTGACTTTTGATGTTGGTCTTGATCTTAAATGTAATCTAAGAAGAAAAGAAATTGTTTTAAAAACTATTAAGTTTATGTCATAAAAAACAAACTGTATTTAGCAAATGTTTTGATGACTTTTTTCATTTGTATGTTTGTGGGGGATCATTTTTATAAATACCTGAATATCCATGTGATTTTCTATTTCCAACTTACTTCATAGAAAGAGGTGAAAACACATTGGAGATTTTCATATTCTTCTGAGTGATACTCACCATGTACATCACCTAACAGCAAGTCAGAATTGATTCACACATTTCCTAGGCATCCACTACTGTTCTCTCTAATGATCATCATTGCTGCGATCATGGTCTAATTACTTATTTTCAGTTCTGATCTTTCCTGTTTTTAAAACTGTTGTCTACTTGTAGAGAGTAAACTGACTGACTGGTGGTTTTTATGGAGCACTTGCCCTCTTAGAAATCCTGTTTCATATATCTCTGCATGTGAAGCACATACAGTGTGCTTCGCTCTGAAAATTCAAGCTCTGATATTGGAGGAAAGAATACTGAAAAATATCAAGGGGGTACTGAGTGCAGCTTTGGGCTTCATAGTACAAGAAAGTCATTGACATACTGGAGCCAGTCCAGCAGGACACCAAGATGTCTGATGTCTGAATGCACACGATGTAGGAAGAGAGGCTCAGAGAAATGGTTTTTCATAGCCTTTAGTATAGAAAGCTAAAGAAACGTAGATATTTCTATTGTATTCAACTACCTAACGGTGGAGTGCAGAGCCAGGCTCTTTCCAGCAGTAGGAAAAGAGGCAACAATCCCAAGTTGCAACAATCAAAATTCTGCAAAAATACAGGAGGAAAAAAAATTACAAAAAGTTTCATAGTGCGAGTAGGAAAATATTGGAACAGATTGTCCAAAGAGTTTAAGGAATCTTTGTCCCTGGAGATACTCAGTATTCAACTGGACAAGCATCTGAGCACGGCCTACGTCTGCATACTGGAGATAGCTGTATCCCTGCAAGCCTGCCAGCAATGTCATTGTGGAATTCTACCTGGGCTTTGTAGATACAAAACAGGAGGGCAGAGGCAAGGGGGCGAGTCAGGTAGGACCTAAGGAACAGAATGGTTGTGACAAGGTTACTGGAGAATGGGCCTGAAGACCCAGACGGGGAGTTTCTCCATGTGTGAGCTCCATGTCAAATGGGACTAGGAAAGAAACACAGCTAAGCTATCCTGAAGTCCCTGAAAGTTTGCAAGAAAGGAAGCAAAAGCTTTGTCTAAGAAAAATGCAAACTGCCATTAGAGTGACGAAGGGCTTGCTCACCACCGGCTGTGGTAAAACCTTAAAATGCGCTGAAACCAACTGCTTACCTGTCCTTTTAGTAACGAGTACACAGGGTTGTTCAAATTAACAATTGGAATGTATGGCACTGTGAAGTAGGAAGTGTATTGGTTTGTGCTAGAACTATTCCTTCTAGACATCTACAAATCCTCTTGTCATCCCACACTCATGAAACACAAAGGAGACTTGGAGGGTGTTCCCTATTAATAATGTAGCTGGGAGTATGTGTACATGAGGACTTCGATTCTGTATTAAAAAGGGATAAAGGAGCATTAATAGTGCTCACTTCTGCACAACCCTCCGATTTTTGCCTCCCTGGAGAACTGTACTTTTCTACCTGGAAACAAGGTGGAAAACACAAATGCGCAGTTGTACAATTAATAATATGGCATATAAATCAGGCTTCCATGCTGTTTCCTTCCAGTTTGTGTTCTGAGTTTATGCCAGTGTCTCCAGTGCTGTTGATGTGTATTTGGTTCCTAAAGACAAAGTAAGAGTGGACAAAGATATTCAAGATGACTCTGCCCTATTTCTGCTTGTTAAGGGCTCTGAAGATAGTTTAGGGAAGTTGATTTATTTTACCTCAGGTGCTCCCTGAAGGAAATTACTGCTAGGATAACACAGTTCTTTAAAATACTCTGTAGCCAGCAGCTGTGTGGCTAAGTAGAACAGTTTCAGCCTAATATTTAAGGAACTGTGAATTTATGAAGCAACAGTGATGCTTCTATTAAAAATTAATATCTTTTCCATGAGAACAGCAGCTAAATTTTTGCTGGGTTTTATATTAAACACACATAGCATTTGATTAAAATGTTTGAAACATCTAATATGTTGCTTTATTAGTTGGACATTTTTAATATCCTACTTAGCAATTACCACCTTTCCATGAGTGCCATTCAAAGAGGGCTTAGTAAGCGTGATCCATGTCTGTGTCGATACGCTACTTTGTCTTCCATCACTGATGGCCAACAGTATTTTTTCTTAGAAGACTTCTAACAGTAATTAATGTCATCTCTACAATTGTAACTTCCCATTCAAATATTACAAAATAGAAGTCAGATTTAATGACTTAAAAACCAAAAATATATTTGCAATAAAAATTTGTAAATAAATGCACCCAGACACATATCACATAAAAATACTGTATTCAACTTGTAACACTCAGTTTGAAATAATAATTCACCTAGATGTCTTCACCATCTGCACCAAAATAAGTAGCAGCGTCACTACTTACTATAAGTAGTGGCTTGCACTCAAAATCTGGCTTAAGTGGCCCTTTATTTCAGTGTGTCAAATTGGACTTCCAGGAATACCTGAAATTTTATGCTTTTTCAGTTTCTGATTTTAATTTTTCCTATACTTTGACAAACTCTGCCACTTTACAGCTATATCCAATGAAATAGTAACAATAACAGCAATATCTGCTCTACCAAAGCCAAGTCTATAAAAATTTTAATCAAAACAGAGCAAAAAATGGTTCTCTCCATGTTCTCTGCTGCTTTGACTAACAATGCTAATTAATTTAACTGATTATTAATTTATTAATTCATTTCTTAAATTTAACTGCTGATGACCAAAACTCAGAAACTTAAGAAACTCAGATATCCAGGTTAAAAGTCTGGTGGATGGTAAACTCACTTCATAATTAATGTGGAAATTCTTCCAGTGCATCTTCCCACATGAAGTCGAAATTGGTCTCCTGAGTTACTTATCTTTCTTCCACTGACTGTATCAGAAATCTAGCTAGACTACTGATTTAGGCATCTTAGTTAAGCATCTAGAGTTGCTGATATTAATATAGGCTTAATATTTCTGGTCAAGACAAACAAGCAAGGAAAAACTTCAACTTCTTTTGGATGCCCCAAATACTTTTTTCCTGGTTAATTCAAGCTCAGCATTAAAGTTTCAGGTGCGTTATTTTGTATCCTACTAGCTTTATCTTATTAGCTTTATCCATGCATACTGAGAAGTGTCAAGTTTTACATCACAGCAGTGACCTCACCATATTTCAAAGGAGAATGTAAATAAAACAGCGTGTATCACTTCAACATAGACTCATTGCACAAGTAAACTGTTTCTTTGCAGAAGGCGTAAATATTTCACATTTAGACGTAGCGATTTTTTTTGGCATCTCATTGCAATACTATTTCATGTTGAAAAGTCATCTTCCCTTTCTTTTCTTTCTCTGCCACAACTGCACTGTGGCTTTTCATACCTTTGGTAGTCATGTCCAGATTTAAAACCAATGGGAATTTTGCCATTCAGAGCACAGAAGGTTTTGGGTCATCAAAGGTGATGTCCTGTGTTCATGAGCAACTGTTTCATACAATTTCATTTCTAAACAGATGAAATTTGAATAGTTAAGAACTTCTTTTATTTATGTTTGATTTTACATCAATGAAAATAGGACTTATTTAGTGCATTATGTGCCCAGGACATGCAACAGAGGCCTATATCTTGCAAACTGACTCGGGACGCAAAGATCAGCCGGTAAAGATCAGTGGAGTCTTGCAAGCCAGCAGTGACATTAACCTACTCTTCCTTGAAGCTGGTTTTGGCCTATCTGTTTTCTGGCACGACTGGTTAGGCTCCCTTCTGTCTTCAGGCCCATTCATCTTACTCTGCTAGCTTAAATGGTTAAAAATGCACACAGATTTGGATTTTTCTCTTTTTTCCATGGAGAATTCTCCTTAAACTGAGGAGAGGTACATGTAAGGTCAGGAGAGACACAGTCCCAAATAGTGATAGATGATGAATTTGTTATCACCACAGTTCTGCAAAGAACTTGATCTGGAAACAGAAGCAGGGCATAAGAAATTAATAATCGGTTCCACTAGCAGACCTTGAAGCCAGCCGGGCCCAACACATAATCATGGTTCCCAGACTGACAAGCCATTCAAAGTGATTTTTTAAGAGAGGTTGTAAACTTGATGCCTGTAACTGCTCACAACAGTTGCTCGCAATTGGTCACGACAGTTACCAATCTGAAAGAGTTAACATTCTTTTTACATTCCATAGGAAAGCATAGCAAAAGTCTTCTCTCTCTCAATGAGATAAATCTCATTTTGATGTTTCTAAATGATCGCCAAGTGAGATAATCTCTTAATCATTTCTCACCGATCTCCCAAATGACAGTGTATGGGCCTTATCCAAAGCCTGGTGGAGTCAATGAGATTTAAACTTCCAACAGGTTTTGCATCAAAACATCACTAGGTCATTATAAATAAAGCCATAAATTCCAGTCTGTAGTAATACCGCTCACCACCTCCATGTATAGCACAAGTGTAAAACATGTATTTAAAATCTAATGAGATTAATTTAAATTAAACCAGATGTGGCTTTTTTTCCCCCCAAGTTAAAAGGGGTTCAGGCCCACACTTTGTGTTTTTTACCACATTCTCCTGGCTGAGTTGAATGTCTGCATTCTCCCCTCTCTTGGCTGAAGCCAGTGCCCAGTGTAGAAGAGAGTGTAAAATTTAGGGATAATAAACCAGCAAGAATCTGATTGTGTGCTCAAGTGCTGAAGTGATCCTTCAGGGCAGAGGTCCTGAGTTTCAATCCCTCTTCTAAAATTGATGGTACATTTTATCAGATCACACTTTAATGTAAGATACAGAAAGTTGTTTTGGTTTGGTTTGTTTTTTTTTCAGAGTGAATCATCTCCTTAGTTCTAAACATCTCGTCTCCTTAGTTCTAAACTTAGTATTTTGCTCAAGTGAGATACTTGAGACCTTTTCTGGATCTAATTCCAAATGCGCTGAAAGCCTAATCACAGTCTTGCATAATAGCAAGACATTATATTAAGCACTGTTGTCTACATTAGAGGATGTAGGCTATTTAGCTGTATTAGGAAAATACAAATATCTGTGCTACAAACTTTACTTAGCAGAGATCACCTTAATGAGCATTACAATAATATTCTCTTCATGTTTAAAATGATGCATTATAATCCCATAAGTACTGTACTTCTACCAACCTGTGAATTATTAATAAGGTGATAATCATGTTAATGAAGCTGCCTTATTAGGTCTTGATGGATCTTGCTAACATGCCAGTTAACTGTCTGTTGATGTGGAGGGGAGAAGTGCTTTTTTGTGCTCGGAAAGGTACTAGGGAAGTTAATATTTTCCTAATAGAGTTTATTGTGACTCTAGATTTTTTTAAAAAAACTGCTTTTCAAGTTAAATATTGTGATTGCCCGATTGAAGTCCTGCTTGTCAGTTTTACATGTCTTTAGGACACATGAAGGAATGATGGCATAATATAATTAATAGGTTACTGTAAAATAAACCCTATTACAAGTTAACCATAAATTAGTAACTCAATATATTAATCAGTAATATGACCACTTGAGGCAAATCTCACTTAAAGCAACAACAACAACAAACCAATAAAAAAACACAGACTGCAACTGCTTATTTTCATTGTCCTAGATATTTCTTCAAGCATGGTAATGTTCTGGGATGTCAGAGAATTACAGAGGGAAAGAAATATGTCCCTGCAACTCCGAAATAACAAACAGCATAAAGACTGAGTCAGCTCAGTTTGATAAACCAAAAATCCATCATCCATCTCTCTCAAATCTTAATGCAAAAAACCCAAACCACATTAGCATATTTTTTTACTTAGAAAAATAAGGCTGTTTATTTGTTTGTTTGCATTTTGCATCTTTAATACTGAGTTCTCTCCAGCAGCTTAAAATACACGGAATAGAAATCTGTTTCCATAACATTTTCAGTCCAATTTGCAAACCTTGGAGATGCGTGCAGTTTGGATTTCAGCTTCTAATACATGTCTGTCTGAAGTTTGAGGAATTTATCTCAAAGAAACTGAACTTCAAGAAATCCATTACAAAACTTGTAAGAACTAAGCAACTTTCATCAGCTTGAGCTTTCCATATGTTGTAATAGAATTTATTTTTTATTTCATTATTTTTTACAGCTTTATCCCAGGCCCCTTGGAACAGTAATTAGAATGTATTTGAGGTTGCAGACAGGACATGCTGAGAAACAAGTATTATTCCGAGTGTAGCAAATTTTAATAGATTTTGCTGCTGGTTGTTGGAACACAGTGGCTTTTGTACATTGGTGGATAACGTACAAAACGAGATGCCCATTTTGTGGCAAAGCTACACTAATGCCAACATTGGTGTAATCTGAAGCAGCAGGACATGTTCTTATCAAAAGGACAGGGATATCATGATAGGCTGAAATCTTGTGTGACACTGAGATGCTACAGAAGAGGGGTGATCTGATCTTGGAGACAGGGCCTGAAATTCCTATTTCATAGAAATTAAAAAAAAAAAAAAATCTAAATAGTAACAAAAAATGCAGTAAAATTTTGCTGGTAAAACAGAATTTCTGACATTTTGTTTTGAAAAGATTAACTGGCATAACGTTTTCACTTTGTTAACTATTATTATGTTATAATTGATGTTCAAAATAGGCCAGTGTCTGCTAACATGCCGAATGACAGTTAACATTAAGGAGAAATGGCGGAATAGTGGTGTACAGAGTTTCTTCCTTCTTCCTTTCCTCTCCTTCTCCACATTATCGAAGTATCACTACTCCTAAATCTTCCCAGTAACATTTCTTAAATCTTATTTTGACCACTGAATGAAATATATTTCGTACAGTGATTAATAACATTGATAAAATGACAATAAAAAAGTAATCAGGTTAAAGTTGAGAGGAAAGTTTCTGCTATTTTTTTCATTAGGTTTTTATTATGCAAAGATGCAGAATGTTCTGCTTTTCATCAAATCAGCAGTTTCTGATGGAAAACTGTTCCAATTTTAATCACTTTTTTGCTAGGTGGTTACAGATAATCCTCTCACCCAGTCAGTAACTTGCTGTGTGCTGATTAATTCTCTGTCAGAAAGGTCTGGTTTTTCTTCACCAAATAATTTATTGAGCTCTCTATGAAATGTCTTTGAAGACTTCGCCATAGGAAAAAAATGTGAAATCAGTTGCTGCCTAGGAATCTGTAACTAATGAATAATACTAGCCTGATTAATGTCAAACTAATTCAAGTCCTGCAACTAGGTAGCTGAAATAATTTTTAGTTCTTCAGGTACAAATTATATTTAAAATCCCTAGAGAGTTTTTAATAATGCCAAACATCAGTGTCTTACCTGTACAACATGGATCTCTAATGAAACCCTGCAATAAGCAATGAAAAGAAATATGATTTGGACTTACAGTTATTCCAATGAAATTTTATTTTTGTTTTCTAGAGTTAATCTTTTCATGTGCACTCTTACACATATCTACAATATGTTCATAAAGAAGCTTCCCTTAAGAAAATAATTTCAGAAGCTGATTTAGTCCACAGCGGGTGGCCAGCCTTTTTTAGGGCTGGATGATTCACGGGAGAGCTCATTCCTCCACACCACTGCCACAACAAGTCTGATGGAACTGGCTGCTAAGAACTGCCCGGGCTGTGATTGCCGCTGAATCGGTCCCTAAAGAGTCACCACCTGGAGCAGAAAAGTGTCACAAAATGCTTAACACAATTTCAAGCTGTATTAGCTGTTTAGTGACAGCCAGCAAAACTTCATGTAAAACACCCATTGAAACCCTTTTATCTGTTTGGGAACTGCTTCCCACAACTAAGCCTCAAGCTAGGAGGCTTCTAAGCATTATTAGTGTGTTGTAAGTACGCTATTTAATATTTTTTTCTTTGTGCTTATTATTGGGTTGGTTTTAGTTTTTTTTTTTGCCTGCAGCCATAGCCACATTTCAAGAGTAAATGAAAGAACAGCCCATATATTTCATGTTTTGAGCTTAAGTCCATAATGCCTATTACACACCCTCCCACCATGTATACTGGAACTCTGCAAACAGTAATTTGTACAGCATCCCACTGCAAATTAGTTCTAAATCCACCTAAGAGGTACATCACCTCATCAGTGAAAGTGCTGATCCAGTAAAAATGCTACAAAATGTTATTTGATGTAATTTGTGATATTAGTGCTGTGTCAAAAGTCATTCAAAGTCGGTTACAGGGACTGTTGGAAGGCAGTGACCTCAGCCGGCAGCTCTCTTGTGTGACTCTGAGACGGTAAAGCCTTCTTCCACAGTCACTTCTTAGTGTTTGGTTTGGTTGGGTTTTTAAAGTGAGGTTCCCTGGTAAGGCAGAAGGAAAAGATGTGCTTATAAAGAAAGGTGGATGGCTGAGGTGTATTATGCATGTCTTTCTGTTCTTTCCTCATTAATCAAATACTGAGGGATACATTTATCTTTGGAGGTGAAGATCTGCATTACTTTTTCGGCTAGTTCATAATATAGTCATAATCAAAAAGGAATTTAATGCATGAAATATGCAATTTAAAAACTATAAAGAAATTAAGGGTTGACTACACTGCAAAGAATCCCTTCTAAAATTATAGACAGGTAATTTTGTACTTACCAAAAGATAGTATTTGGGCCTTAACTTCTGAAACAAATGGTTGGAGTCTATGAAATCTCTAAAAAATAAAAGAAAAAAAATGTTTTAAAGCATTCAGGGATAATTTTTATTTTCATTATGTCACTTGCTCAACTCAGTTATATTTAAATGCCATTCTGTGTTGCACATTATGTAATTTATAATCTCATTTTCTTTGCTGTACAGAATACCTGGATTTCTTTGTTGCTATGATCATTTTAGATATGACATTTTGAAATATTTAAGCATGTATTGTTTTGTTTAAGTATATGTTATGGATGTAAATTAATTTTGGTGGAAAATCTAGACAGGAGCTTGGTCCTCATGTGGGGAGGGGGCTCAGATAGCGAAAATCTTACGTAAAAGGAGTAGGAAAAAAATCTGTTGGTTCCAATGGTCCATGTTTTCCCCTGGAAAATTCCCGCAGTGAATTCTGTGTATCGAAGGATTACAGGCTGAGCCATCATTATTTGCAATTCTTTTTTATACTCCTCCACATAACTTAATGTGAGATCTTGTCCTGGAAGGAGAAGCAATATGTTTTTCATTCCGAACTAACTGGCTGGCCATAATTACCATTTCAGAATTAGCATGTCATGCTGCAGTTGATCATATTTTTTAAGACACTTCATTAAGTCTTGAGATACCTTTTATATCTTTATGTATCTGAGGTGGCATTGAAAGATTGAGCATAGAATACGGATATCTGAACTTATTTTAACTGAGAGAGTATGGATATTGGAAGTTCTCAAAACACAGCCATTAATACTCAATTATTTACCTTTTTGATAATAAATTGAACTATGCCTTTATCCTAGAAAGGGGTGAAGAATTTGCCTGTTAATTTTGGGGCCCCAATGTGCTGGTGTCCAGCCTAAGATATCTTAAAAGAGACTGACGTAAAGTAAGTACTGCCTTTTACATCTGGGCTGCCCATAGGATACTTCAAGTTGGGCATCCAGTATCAATAGCCATTCCAAAGAAAGTTGGTCTGGTATCTACCAAAGCCGTCCTTTGCCTATTTCCTCTCTCTTTCACTAAAGCTGGGTTCAATTTGAGAATACAAATGCTAGGCTAGCAATAATTTCTCTTGCCTTGGCCATACGAGGTAATGTATTGTATAGGGAGTTTTCTGATTACTTTGCCTTGAAACAACTTCTTGTCATTGAAGGTAAAAAGTGTTGACTTGAAATCATTGACATTTACATTAAAAAAAGAAGCAAGAAATATGGCCATTTAGCTCATTTTCTTTGAAGATGGAGGTGTTAGGGTTCTGAAAAATAGCTGTGAATGCTGAACAGTTGATTTGATTAATCATTAAGTTAACAATAACTTGCTATTTGTTCTATTAAGAAAAGTAGGAGTCCATTTTTGTTGCTTTTTTTTTTCATACAGTTCTTTAACTTGCCTACATTTATCTTTTAACTTTTGACAGTGTCTGGAGTCAGAAAATGCATTCCATATTAGATCTTATATAAGTATTATTTACAAAAGGTAAGATTCTGGGCTTTTTGTCGGATGCATTTCAATCTACACAGTCAAAAAGACAACAAAAAATAAACTGTTTTATGTTCTACAATTTGGATTCCCACAACTAAAATCACTACAGATTATGCTGACCTGCATGTTCCTGTGATTTTTGTAGTCTATCACTTTCTGCTGTACGCTGGCTTTCTTTAGTTTTCTTTTGGAGCTGCTTGGCAGAAGCATCTCCATTCAGAGATAATCTGCAAACTACCATTCATATTCTTGACTCAGATCCAAACTACAGTTACTCTGTGTGGATGAACTCAAGATACCCTGTGTATGACTGTAATTAATGTTACCTATTACTCCCTGTTAGTACTATTGTTGGGTTGTCGTTTTTTTCCAGTAGGAGAAATTGGTGACAAATTAGGTTGCTTTTATGACAATCTGTTTCTTTACAATTCTGTAAAAGTGCCATGCTTTCCTGAGCACTAAGCTAAAAAATAAGGATGGATGGATGTGTTTTCAACATTTCTTGTCCTTTTTACATTTACACAGTTTCTCTCCAAGTCAGCCCTGCACTCAGATTAATACGAAGATACTTAGAGCTTTTCAACTGTTCTCTCTTTTGGACAGAAAAATATGCTTTGCTTCCTTTTCCTGAAATCTAAATGGAATGGACATGGTTAAACTTGTACATTTCAGCAAAGATTATTTTAGTTTCTATCCCGGTAATGAAAGGAGTGGTAGCAGACCATCTCAGCATTGGCTTATTAACCTTCATTTTATATTAAGTGCATAACAAATAATTAAAAAAAACCAACCCTGCCCACATTGTGAGAGTAAAGGCCAATGTGGGTCTGTAGGTGAAAGGAGGACATGTGGAAGCTCCCTTTAGCTTGCGAGGGGGGCAGGAGGAGGAATGCATACATACCACAGCATGGCGGAAAGAAGTTCAATTCTTCTCACCCCATGCATAATTTTCATTCACGAAAGAGCTGTATCAGCGCAGGGAGAAGAGAGTAGATCCCTTAGGCTGTAAGAGACACAATTACCTTTGTGACAGCAGTGAAATGGAATTTTTCATGCAGAAAAGATGTAACTGAGAGTAGGAATTTTAAAAAATATGTGCTTAAAAGCATATTGTCCAATAAAATTTGGAATTTGCAAGAAGAATATGCTGAGGTTTGTGCATGTATATGACCACATTCTTTAACATTCATTTCTATAACTGGATACAGTTTAGGCATACATAACCTCACTAAGTTTATTGCTTCTTTTAATACTGTCTAAAAGCTGTTTTCTAAGATTCTACGGAATTGACTCTAAAAGAGAGGAAAGCAATGGAAGATTATTTAACAGTAAAATAGTAAAACATATTTGTATTATCCAAAAATAAAACCAAATATTTTATACTATTGCTTAACCATAAATCCATTCTAAGCAATATTTTTTATTTAAGTCAAGTAAAGATTTCACAGTTCTGTGACTTCAATTTTTTTTTTTTTCATTCAGATTTTCTGAACCATAAAACTTCTGCCCAAAAGGATTTTTTTCCCAGGAATGTGATACTTTTATAAGGTATTTTAGAAATGTAAAAATGCAGGGGTTTGTCTTCTCTTAGAAAAGTACTGAAATAATTATTCCAAAATAATTCTGAATTCTTAATTCAGTATAGATTTCACATCCATGGTCTGTTCCAGAAGAGTCTTTATAATCCACTGTATGGATTAAGATTAAAATTGATTAAACAAAATTAGGAAAAAGAACTCTTATTCTGTAATTGGCATGTCCATACCTATAATGGTAGTCAAGTAGCAATTTGATTATATTATGCAGTAAAGAGAAGCCTTCAGCCCAGAAAAGTAAAGAGAAACTTACTTTCACTTCAATTGAAAAAGTGGTCAAGATTGATTGAGCTGTTTTCATAGTTGAGATATTTTCATAGGAACATAGCTCGGGATCTTCTGATAGACCCATGTCTTTTCTGTTTTGTCATCTATTTCCTTCAGCACAGTCAAGTGTGGGACATCTGGAATACACTCCTGTGTAAGAGACAGGGAAAAAAATACTGCTGGGCAAAATGGAGCAATGATTATTATTCTGGGGAAGAGATGTGCTTGCTTTTTGGTATTAGGTGTGTAGTTCCATAATGGCATCTGCTGTTGAATGCAGACAAGGTTATAGGCATCTTCGTATCAGTTCGGTGTGGTTATTTCTATTAGAAGACAAATAAAGGATGCATTTTGATTTAATAAATGAATATGGGATACAGTGCTTCTGGCCTAGGTATTGGCCTAAATCAGTTCTACAATTGAGACCTTCCTGGCTTTTGCAGGTGTTTGAAACTAGAGGCGGGACTCTACATCTTGGCTTTTTTTGTCAGGACAGTGATAGAAGTGTTGACACACACTTTGCAAACAGGTACAACTGCAGATGCTGTGGGTGAAACTGCCTGGAAAAAAGTGCCTACTGCCACTTCAAATGCATGCAGACATCCAGCTGCTGCTACAGAAGAGGAGGTCTCCACTAGGTCTCATATGTCTATGAGTTCAAGGTGGATGCCTCTGAACAACGGCATTAGATAACCATGGTTAGATGTGTGAATAGCATCCTACAAAATATTGTATCATTGTATTTCAAGGTTAGTGCATCAAGTTTTTCTCCAAATCTCTATGGAAAAATAAAAGCTAAGTGCTATGGTTCAGATTTTTCACAATGCTTATAGACATGCTCAATCTTAAACTATTGTTCAAGATAATTTCTATTTAATTAAGGTTGAGTGTTTGCTTATATTGACTGAACTCAAGGACATTTAAGTGTCTATTGAAAACTAAATATGTGCTCAGCTGTGTTGTGGAATGCTCAAGGAAACTGCAGTTCCTTAGACTGAGAAAGAAATAAAAGGCAGTTTCTAGCTAGATGGACAGATACAAAGAAAGAAGAACCACAATCAAAGTATGCTTAAAAAAGTGAGGGATGTGAGCCTAGCAGTCAGAAAACAGGGTATAAAAAGAATTCACAAGACAAGTCTAATGTTTAAGTGGTGATAATGGTTAATTTTATAGAAAAAGAACAAACAAAAAAATGCAATAAAAGACAATGAAGTAGTGTTGATGTAGAGAAAAATGTTTAGGTCTAATGGATTTGGCAAAACCAGAGGGATGGTACAAAGTGCACAAGGGGGATTTGAGTCCTTGAAGTCACTTATTTCAGCTGTTGGGACAGACAGGAGGTAGGGACGTATAACAAACATATAATGCATGTATGGATTCAGATTTTGCTGAAAGAAAATAGTTTAAAAATTAGGACTGACCAGTACAGTCCTCATGAAGCCAGCTCTTCCATCCACCTGCACCAGAACTGCATCATTCCTGTTAAATTTTTAAAACCTTTTTCTTAAAACTTTCAGTAATAAAGGTTCAGGGGTGTCTTCAGGAAATCTACTGCAAAGCTTAGCTATCTTTGTGTTCAGAATTTCCTCTTCATTCTTAACAAAAACTAGAACAGAAGGTACTGTAGAAGGAGGATGACTGGAGAAGACATGCAAAGCATGTACTTCATAGGTGGGGATGCTATAAGAAGAGATTCAGTTTTCACCAGAAATAATACAGCAATGCTCACAAAAGTGAGAGCTTTGGGCCCCTCACGACAAGAAGGNAGAGTACAAGAGCTCAGTTTCTACTTAGGTTCAGAAACTGCCCTGAAATTAGAGGGGAGGAGAGCCTGCGAAGAACACTGATTCTGCAGTCATTGTTATTTGAATAATTAAAACATGTTGTAATACTTTCTTAAAACTTTCCCTCAATTCTTAGTTGTCCCTGCATGGCTTTGAAATTAAATTCTGATTTTACCTAATGCAAGGAAGTTGTTGACACTTTGAACTTTTACTTAAGGCCTTATACATGTTGGCTTACTGAGGTAGGGCCTTTTATGGAGAAAAGAAATTATTCTACATGGATGGCTGAAAAGAGAACTGAGACAAAGGAGTTAAATACACATTTAATAAACTGCATTTTTACTCCAAACTTTTAAGTTGAACTTGGTCTCTTTTATCCCACTGCCACCAACACCAGAAAGAAGCACATCATTAGCTGACTAGAAAAGATCAGCCTTTTCTGTGCTAGGGAATGGTTACAAAACATTCTGCAAATAGTCAAAGGCAGGCGATTGGAAAAGTGAGAGAAGATGATTTTCTTCACAGAATGTTTCAGGGGTGATGTATAAAAAATTCCATAGAAAACTTCAGTCCTTGAAGTGCTTCTGGTTTGCACTTTTGATCCATCTCAGATGGGTAGCAGAGTAACTTTTCACACTGGAGAGGGGAGGCAAGGTCCAGTGCAGAAAGGATTACCACAATAGTTTCCCATGACAAGAGAAAAGTCCCGTTGAGACAGCGTAACGATAGGAGCAGGGACAGCTGGGAGGCAGGAAATGATAATTAAAGCGGAAAGTGGGGGCACTTGGGAGGTGGTTTTGCACACTCTGAGGTCTAGTATGATTTCAATGGAAAGGCAGTGCAACTTAGTGGTTCTGCCAGCCTTCTGAAGACCCTTCCTCAAAGTGCATTTTGCTCTTCACTAAACAATCTCCAGCCTAGATGATCTGAGCCATGAGGTCTAAGCCATGATGGAAATCAGGGCTTATCAGAAATCAAACATTATGTTCGTGAAGCATTGATGGCTTCAGAATTTTTTGAGGGCAAAACAAAGAAATTTTGAAAAATGTGAGATTTTTAGGCAGGAATAATCAATAACTTAGTGGTTACAACACTCATCTGGGATAAAAAAATCTTTGTTGTGCTTGTACTCGGAACAAAGACTTAAGACTGGATCTCCTCTCAGGCAGATGCCTTAGTCACCCGTCTAGAGAGTCAAGCTACCTTTCTAGCGGCATTCATCTTTGTATAACAAATGATAGCCTCACAAACCCAGAATGGGAGCTAGAACATATGACTCCGTAATGAGGTGAGTAGGACAGCTACCAATCTGCAGGAGGTTCAACGCCTCTGCAAATCTGAGCTGAATGCCTCATCTCTTACTTAATAGCTAGGACCTAGCAAATTTTCACCAAAAATTCCCTCCCGGTCTTGAGACCTCTTCTGACAAAGATTTCCTAAGAAACAGTGTACTCCTTGTACATATATCCTCTTAATTAATTCCTGAATATAGTTTTGACTTCAACAAATCATCATTTTCCAATGAAAACCTGTTCAGTTGCAAAATTCTCAACCATTTCTAAATCACATACATTCTCCGTTTTAGGGAAGAGGAGATATGACTTTTCCCTACGCTGCCCTTCGGCACAGTTCTTCCTTCCATGGGCCTTAGATCATGTGAAAGGCTGTGAGGGATTATGGCTGCCATCATTTTTCATTTGTCACGGGGAGCTGAACAACACCAAAGCTCCAGGACTTGAGGGCAAAAGAGATTCTGAGATTCCTGTGTGTAATAACCACAACTTCATCTAACCTTTCAGCCAGGGAAACCAGGGCGAGCAGCTTTGCGCAGCCCCCACTAAGGACAGCCGTACCTGCTCCACTACTCGTAGATGAAGAACGGTGCCTCCAAAATTAGGGAAGTAGTAGATTTGTACATCTTGTGCTAAAACACAGCATAAAAAATGCATTGCTATTCGAAAACGATTGTTTTGAGGAAAGAATATAGAAATGTAATAAGGAATCTAGGTAATTTCTAGAAGTAACACAAAATTTTCCCCAAATGTTTTTTTTGGGGAGAGAGAGAGGTTTAAAAAAAAAAACTTTTTGTCTCTGAAGCTAGGAAAAATAAATGAAAAAAAAAAAAAAAAGAAGATGAAGGTGTGATGATTACTAATGCATGACGTTACCTAGGACAGTCAAGGAATACAAGATTTCTTAGCAAACCAGACCTTCTAGGAGAAAAAACAATTAAACAAACCAACAAAAAACCCTAGCAGCAAATCAGTAAGACAAAGCTATTAATGTTCTTGAGTTATGAAATTAGAATAGCTGGGATGGACAACTGGGGGGAAAAAGGATTAAATATTAAGAAAAAAAAAGAAAAATGGAAAACTCGGCATCAGTTTGTTTTTAAATTAATAACAAATTGGTTACATTGCTAACTACTATGCCTAGTAAACTAATTGAATTCTAATAACTTATTCAACATATTTTGTCTCTTCATCTCTCTGGTCTCTGGAAGGAATGTGAGGAGAGTACTATGAAGTCTAAATTATTGAAGAAAAAGCATTTGCTGAACACTATCAGAAACACTTCTCCACTGGTAGCTATTCATAGGCAGTTTTTCATAATTACTTCATATTTGAAATTGTAGAATTTACATCATATCTTTCTGTTCTCTTATTTAAAGATTTATTCGTTTCTCAGCAGCTTTCCTATGCACAGATTTATAAATCTGAATTTAAAATTCCTTTTCCATGAACAATTTGTAATGCTCACTTGAAGTTCATTGTTTCGGCAAAAATTCCTGTCCTAAATTTATGAGCTGTTTGTGCCCTCAGCTCAACATGATAGTTAATCAGGTATATTACTTCAGTGGGATCATATGGATGCTTCAAGTTACATGTACTTCCAAGCTTTACTGATTGGGGATCTAAGCTGAGACATGCATTTTTATTATCATTATCATCATCATTATTGTGTATTTGATACACATCTTACTGTGGCATGTATTCAGTAACCAGAGTCCCCTGGTTTCCTATGCTGTAAAAATTCAGGGAAAGAAAAATGTCCCTCCTGCGCTAGCATGCCTTGGTTTTTTTGGTTTACCTGTGCATTGCTTTTCTCATAGCAAAGTTCAAGGTCAAGCTTCTTAGCATTAACAAAATTAGCAAAACAAAATCTTGATACCTGAAGAGAAGGATAACATGAATTGTTCTAGGTTTAGCAAGCTCAGTATTGATGGCAGCGGTACAGCACTCCCTCAGACGCCATCCACCCGAAAAGTTCATGGTGCTGAAAATAACATCCTCGCCCAAGGAGAATCGCAGTTACAGGACATAATCCATACGTTGCTTTGTTCCGCATCTGCTTCCGCTCTCACTGGCTTTCTAGGACTGTGGCAACGTGTGCATCTGCCTGTCCCACTGAGACAGATGGGCCTGCCAGGTGAAGAAGGAGACGTAAATTAGGAGCTCAGCTCAGCTCTAGCCCGTCCTGCTCCGCCCTGTGCACCCACTGAGCTTTTAAAGAATATACTTTAAGGAAAAGGTTGTGGGAGAAACTGTCACACATGTGACCTGATTTATACAAGCTGCAGAGAAGATCGGTGGCAAAGATGAGAAAGCAGTCACATTGATTTCTGTATCAGTGTCTGTCCCCTATGTGCACCACATTGCAGCAAACTCTTCTAAGATTGTAACAACAGATGCTAGGGCATGTTTCAACGGGAAAAGTGACTTTTCGTATATGGAAGTGAAAGCATTGTGTTTGAATGCAGAAGTTCCCCCTGAAAATGCTGGCTGGCGATGAGTAAAAGAGCAGACTGCTCAAATACAGACCTGTTATATGGATTTTTACTCATTCTGAATGAAACTTCATTCAGCAGTAACATTTGGTTTCAGTATTTCTGTTTGCTGTACATTTATACTATGATAGGCTACCTTATGAAACTGCAAGATTTTTTAGATATTTTATTGCTAATTATTGCTGTGAGTATATTTACTACACACAAAGTTATTCCTTGGTTGAGTTCAGTGAGCTAAAAAATGTCAAATAACTTCATAATCTTTAAAGTTCATTTGAGATGTATTAGAAAAATGTTCAGCAAATGTTAATTAACAATAATCTAGCCATATACAATGCAGTTTGATTACATTTACATATAGAAGAAAGTCTAATGCAAATGGCATCATCAGATACTTCTATTGATGCTATACTGAACACAGGCTGTAGAAAACATAATTTTATCTCCAAAACCAACAACTTGAAGACATCTTGGTACATAATAGCTCCTTGCAAGCAGATTATTTGCCCTTCAGTGCGGATGTCTGCGTTTACCTGATTACATTCACTTTGGAGACCCTCAAGGTGACTAGGTTTTTAAAGCAAATGAAGAAGAAGAGTGGCAGGATTTGAGATATTTCTGAAGAAAATGTCTTTTTTAAGGTACTTCAGTCTCATTTGGGTTTACATATTTCTTTTAATGCACGTGAGCCTCCATATTAGTAGCTGACGGATTATATCTGTGCATTTTCAATAGCAGTTTCTCACAGTTAAGAAATTCTGCATTCATTCTACAGCAGCATTCCTATTCATTTCATGATGAACACTACAGGGCATTTTCCTGTGTCTGCCAGTCCAGAGACACATATGAGAATATCAGTAGTTGGTGAATGTATATCAGCAGCACAGGGAAACTAAGCGTCTCATCCAAAACTTGCTGAAATCAAGAAAAGTCTCTCCCTAACCTCAGAAGGCTCCTTCACGCAGCCTCAGAAATAACTCATAAGCTCCATAATAATTTACCCAGTTCCAAAGCAGATTAAAGTGACTCTTGTATACTTTATTCCCCGCTCTGGACTTCGATTGCCTCAACCTTCACGCATTTCCTGAATGGGTCCTTTGGTACTGGAATACCCAGCTGTCCACGTTCAGGAAATGCAGTTCCAGGCACATGTTGAAATGCAGGACCGCTACAACCGGTTCCTTCTAGAGAACATGCATCGTCATAACCTTGACGCTCTACTGCGCGTGGCTTCACTGATGTCTTGGCCGAGCTCCCCCAGTGCTCCTAGGGCTGAGCAGCAGGCACGGCTCTCGAATCGCACAGGCTGGGTCCCCGCCAGCCGGGTTTTTCACCTCTGCAGCACTGTCAAACTTCTGCCGTCGCAGAGAACAAGCTAGGGCGCAGGCTGTGATTCCCACTTTGCTCATGTGCAACGGAAACAACGTTGGTCATAAAATCCACCTTAGCTTATCGTCTTTCAAGGTATAATGCTTATCAAAATGTCTTTGGATTATGAACCATAAAATATCGTTAAGTCCCTGCTATCGTTAAGTCCTTCCTGTTCGAGATCCCTACAGTGGATAAACACCTACATGTTTATAGACAGGATAATTTCAGTACCCTCATTCATAAAGAATTTTTTTATGGATACTTTTGCCAGTGTCCGTATCCTTAATGGCAAAAGTATGGATACTTTTTTTTTCTTTTTTTTATTAATTAGTGCCCATGTTTTTAACAGAGTTAAGAGTATTATGCATAAAGAAAGAGCAGCATAACTGTTAATTTTCCCAGAAAACATACAGACAGTTGTGTGGCGTGGAATGAACTGGAAATTGTCTCTCTACCAGCATGATGGGATTACACTTCTTCAAAGAGAAAGAGAACATGCAGATACAAAGCTATACATTGGCATTGTCAGATGCTGCTGCTCGTAAGGTTGGCTTACTCGTATAATAAATGTGGTAAGAGGCCTGTGCATGACATGTAGATATGAGTATTGCTGGCAGGGGAACCTTCTATGTGAAAATACGACGTTCTTTGTTCTGATAATGCTGAACTTTAACCAGAAGCTATATATAAGTAATCCTATTTAAAGTAGAACTTTGAATAGACCTTGGTTTTGAAATATGAAAAAAAGGAGAGAGAGTTGTTTGGAAGAAAATCCTGTTCTTTTGTGGTTTGTGGTTTTGAATGGTTTTCTAATGATTTTACTTCCAAATATAGGCTAGTTATGAATTTCAAAACCATTTAGGCTCTTTCAGGTTGATTTTGGGAATCTGATTGACCAGAAGAAGCTAACATCATCTTCGTTCTTAATTTAAATTAAGAATCAAAGGGTTCATGTCTTAGAATATTTTGGAGACACTTTCCATGAAAAAAGTCAGGGTTTTTATTCTCATAAAGTATCTTAATGAAACATCTCTGACTGATACTAGTGATTTCAGAAAAGGAGCTTTGAAGAGGGCTTCTTGGAGAAATTCTGATGGGGGATTAAAATATTTTGAGGCAAAAAAACCCCAGAACCTCTTGATATTACCCCCAAAATGCAATGATGATTGCCTGCAGAAGACAGCTTGCTCCTCAGGCAGAAAGTGATGGTATCACATTTTACTTAGCATCTGCACTCAAGGAAACTCTCCTCTCAGCAAGTCCATTGGAACTGATTGCTGGACTGACAAAAGCACTGGCTAATGTTTCGGCCACACTTCAGGCTCATTTTTGTTAGTGGAAGGACATCACTGTTCAGCATTTTTATACTTGTCTTTTTTAACTAAAAAGGTGCATATTTTAGTATCTAAAAACAATAAAGATACTTCCAGTTAAACAAACAGTTTCATGTGGATATAGTACTAGCTGGGGTGGAGTGGGCTTATGGCTGAATACACTTTCATTTTTATTGACTTGTGTTCTCTGCAAATTAAATATATCGTGATGTACTACTTTGAACTGTAGTGCTGTATTTCAAGAGGTCTACCTCAAGAGTAAAGAACGAAGCGCACTGTTACTTAGTCTCCTGCAATTTGGGCAGATGCTTTAATTGCTATCAGATTTAGTCTTAACATTAAAGTCAATCCAGGAGTTGTTTAACCTTATTTTCATTGGCTGACTTGGATAGAAAGGTGATATTTGGCACTAGAAGTTACAGTGCCTTCCTATTACATGGCCTGCCTCCCAAAGCAGCCTCACCAACATTTCCAGACATGAATTCAATACAGAATTTTTTTCTCTATATGTCTTAACCTTCCTCATAGTTTGATTCATCTGACTGGCTGTGCCTTGGTTTGTTCTCATTTAATAACATGTAAGCCTTGTGTGTATCAGTTGCCACCTAAATATCTTGCATGAGATAAGCTCGTGGTGAAAAAGGTGAGAGAGAATCATGCAGTAGTTCAGAGAAGAACGATAATTCTGGAATAATCAAGCACAATTCCTCAAGAGAAGCAGTTTTTTCTATTTTCTGAGCTCTGCCTGGCTGGGTCAGGAAGGGTGGGCACTGTCAACCATCCCCATTTCTCTGCTTTTTAGCTGACTGGCACTGTAGGTAACAGCAGTGGTTTGTGTGGCTCTTTTTTTCTGTGCTGTTGAAGGCTTCTGTCAAGAGACCCAAGAAAAAAATATTTGTCAGGCTCTTTCCTGCTCTTGCAGAACACCAGAAGCTGAATTAGGATCTTCTGCTTTCTCATCTTTCTTCTGCATTTTGAATGCAACAGACCACATGCACGTGGAAGTAGTTACAGCGAATGCAAATAGCCCTTGAAGTATAAGGAGCTGTTTTCTGAAAAACACAAAAATAGGTTTCCATTAGAAAAAAAGTAAAAGCTTTGGCAATTATTTAAAATTACTGTAAAAGCTGTAAGGTCAGAATCTAAATAAAGATTCTTTTTAAGTAGTAGGAATTTGGTAGTGGGAATGCTCATTATAATCTTATCATATTCATCACTAGTGTAGAGACTGCACAATATTTTCATCTTTAGGGTAAATTAGGCAAGATACTGCTTCTTTTTACAGAAGAAATGCTTCAGGAAGATGCCAACAATCTAAATTTCACTGAAAAATGAGTTCTAAATACAAGCAAAATAATTTTCTTCTTTCAGTGAGCTAGGTTTCCTAGAAAAAATGCCCAATTTTTTTTAAAGTATGAGTAGTTAGAGTTCTTGTGAAATATAATCTTTTATTGCTTTTTTTTTTTTTACAAGATTTTTGTTCATGCAAGATACTATCAGCGAGCAAAAGATCAAAGATATCTGAAATCCATCTGATATGGATATGATCACATTTACATTTTTCCTATAGTTTTCAGAATTTAGAGGAAGCTGAGCCTGCCAAAAAGCATTACAGTCAGATTCTGCATNTAGAGTTTGTAGGGGTTTAATTTGATGAGGAATACAGTGCCATTGCACATTTGCCGTATTTAGTACAGTAATCAGAGTACTTAATTGGGGGGGGGGGGGNCAGAACACCAGAAGCTGAATTAGGATCTTCTGCTTTCTCATCTTTCTTCTGCATTTTGAATGCAACAGACCACATGCACGTGAAAGTAGTTACAGCGAATGCAAATAGCCCTTGAAGTATAAGGAGCTGTTTTCTGAAAAACACAAAAATAGGTTTCCATTAGAAAAAAAGTAAAAGCTTTGGCAATTATTTAAAATTACTGTAAAAGCTGTAAGGTCAGAATCTAAATAAAGATTCTTTTTAAGTAGTAGGAATTTGGTAGTGGGAATGCTCATTATAATCTTATCATATTCATCACTAGTGTAGAGACTGCACAATATTTTCATCTTTAGGGTAAATTAGGCAAGATACTGCTTCTTTTTACAGAAGAAATGCTTCAGGAAGATGCCAACAATCTAAATTTCACTGAAAATTGAGTTCTAAATACAAGCAAAATAATTTTCTTCTTTCAGTGAGCTAGGTTTCCTAGAAAAAATGCCCAATTTTTTTTAAAGTATGAGTAGTTAGAGTTCTTGTGAAATATAATCTTTTATTGCTTTTTTTTTTTTTACAAGATTTTTGTTCATGCAAGATACTATCAGCGAGCAAAAGATCAAAGATATCTGAAATCCATCTGATATGGATATGATCACATTTACATTTTTCCTATAGTTTTCAGAATTTAGAGGAAGCTGAGCCTGCCAAAAAGCATTACAGTCAGATTCTGCATATACAAATAAACTGTAAATTAACGTTTTACCTAATCTGCACCCGATTTATGGATTTCTACCAGAAGGGGGTGCTTTGAGCAAACTGGTGCTCAAGAGTCCTAAAGAGAAAACACTGAAGCCTTTTATCATTCCATGGCACTTGATCTTCCATGTACCCTTTCAAATATTTTAAATATGATATACATATCAGCCTATTTTCAGTTATCAAAGTGTCTTCAGTCTTTGAGCATGTAAAAAGCATTACATAAAACAAATGAATTAGTTTTGGAACTAGCTAAGTCTTCAAAAAGAACTCGTATGTTAGATGAATGAAGTGTCATGGAAATATTTACTTATTTCAATTGTATTGCTAAGACTGTAGCTGAGAATTTTTTCCCAAGGTTTTTCTGGTACAACTTTTTCTCTTTTTCCTTTCCTTCTTTTCTTTNAAAAAAGCCATTAAGCACAAATTACCTCTAAACTACCATTGAGTTTGTTTGTCAGTGCACAATATTAAGCAGTAGAAGTTGAAACACTGCCAAAGACTAGTTTCTGAGTTTTGAATTATTAGAGGTGTACTGTCAGAGATGATAAAGTATATAAAAATGATCAGTCAGTTACTTTGCCAGAGTGACAGAATATTTTGAACTCTGCCCAGGAAAGCCAAACACGGCCAGATGTATTACGGGTGTTATTTAGATGCAATTGAGTTGCACTTCATAATGTATTCTACTACAAATATGCATTTTTATTGTATTAATAAAATATAATCCTTCTTCCAATGTACTTTTATATCAGTTCTGTTAATAGTGGGGCTTTAAATATACTGAAGTATAGCTAGAGCATATTTGAAAAATGAAAATAAGTAATGTTTATCTTCAAGCTGTAATTAAGGTTCATGTAAAGTTAATCTTAGGTTTTCTACACATGGAATAAACATCTCCACAAAGTCATATAGATACAAAATGAATAATTAACAACATAGATAAATTCACTCTTATCACAAACAGACTAAAGTAAGAATAAATGCCCCAATCAATCTGCATGTGAATATTTTTTATTACTTTTAGAAATGTAAATTAGAATTGCAAATATTTTCAAGCAGTAGTAGAATCAAACACTATGTGTCTCTTTAGGAGTCTGTGAGGAAAACATATCAGGCAGATTGTTAACACCTGTGCTGTTTGCCTTAAGGGAAGTGGGGTAGGTAAGCCCTTTTCAGAGAGAGATTGGTTTGGGGTTTTTTTAATATTTTGGGGGAAGTTGCAAGTGTCCTGTTCATGTAAGAAGCAGATAAACAGATCTCAAAAGAGACAGAAGAAACTGCCTAAGAATATGGATGGATTTTGCTACTCACAAAGTTGGGTAAGTCAGCTTAAATCAAGCCTGAAAATGGGTGTATGTGCAAGGACCCAGTGGGCAGGAAAACAATTGTTTATAAATGCCTTCATTTTGGTGTGGTTTCGTGTAGTCAGTTCAAGTTAGTACTTAAAGAATGAAATAACCTGATTTTAATTTCAATAAAAGCAAGCTATATCTGATTTTAAAAGCCTTTTGGTCTGCTTTGGGGCACTCCTTGTAAGTAAAAGATCTAATAAGGCCAGCTCAAGGCTTTGCCTGACTGGGAATCCTACCATGTACACTGTATTGTGAAGCAGTGGATTAAAAAATTACTAGACAACTGCATTAGTGTTAACAGTAGGTATAAAACAACAGGGTTTGTTAGCTCATGAAATGCTACTTCTGGCAATTATTTATTTGTTAATTTATTTGTTTTTATTTGTGGAATTTATTATTCTTTGGGAATTGAGGAAGGTGAGTGTCTGAACCCTGGAAGGTCAGAGTATTCCTACTCCCCTCCATTGCAGAGTACGATGAACTAGGAGTATGGGAGCAGGGATGATCTCAGTTTTCAGCAATCGTTTGATTATCACTCGTTCTTAAGCCACAGCTTAGCATGCTGTCAAGCATGCAAAATAGTACTCTGTTCAGATTTTACATAATAACTGGGAAAGGAATACGTGAGCTCCCTGTGCCGTCCAGAAAGTGCTTTGGAGCAAGTAAAGGTTAGACTGAACACAGCTAGCCAGGGAGCTCTTGGCTTCATGTTCACACAGCGCGGCTACTTTACACCCTGCTCTTGGTCGAGTCACTTGATCTCCTTGTGCCTCAATTTACACTAGTTTGCAAAACTGATTAAGAAGGGGAACCTCGCTGCAAACCAGGTGCTGTCATTGAGCTGAGCCCTTCTGGGCATATGCCTTACAAAAATTAACTAAAATTTAAGGTAACACGCAGCTGATGAATGATGCAAGGATGATGGATGATTTCTTATTTCCATTCTAAATTCTGTTCTTTTAGTAAATTGATGTCATCTGTACCAGCTAGACCACTGTGTTCACCTTTGCAGCTGCTGTGCTTTATCACAGCTTCCCTTTTTGCTTGGCTCTGTCCCTTTTCTCTACCAGGCCTGAAGTGGTGGCCTTAAGAAATTAAGGGAAAAATGGAAACTAGTAATGGTAGAATGAATTCCCAGTGTATAATTTATTGGTATTTCTATGGTGTGGGCAGAGTGCCTCATACTTTCAGTAAATTAAACAAAACAAAAAGGTAGGGGAATAGCGTTATTTCCGTTTCCTCATCAAGTGGTTTGCTGTAAGTTGAACGGAAAGTCCTTGGCAGATGATGGGAAAAAGTGTTTCGGATTTCTGTCCTGTGCTTAAACCGTGCTCTCACCTTTTCTGTGCATCTTCTGAATCCTGGACTGTGAAAAGTAGAAAGGGAAGAGTAACTATCTTGTTTTCATATCCACCTTATATTTGTGTGTTCACTGGAATTGCCAAATATTTCTATACAGAGTTCTGCTGCTCATATTTAACTACAGGCTTTGGAGTGGTCACACAGCTTGATAATCTATAAATGGGGAATTAACTGTCAAGAACTATAAATATTTTTCTAAGAGGGAAAAATAAATATGGGTTTATATGACAGATTTTAATAAGGACATGTTTTTGATTGTGAATAGCTCATTATAATTACATATATTCAGTGATTTTTTTTTTTTTAAGTTATCATCCTTGACTAAATATGTTGGCATAAATATGGGCAGTTAGTGTTCTGTGTCATCATTTATCATTTATATAGCACTATAACTGTTAATGGTCCTTTATAATGTACAGAAGTATACTAAACAAGGACCATAACTCTTCTGTCAGGAGCTTATGAACTCTGAACCAAATATTTAGACTGGTTGATGTGATGTTCAGATAAGTCCTCTTTTGTATGTTGCTTGTATACTGAATTGTGTCATAAAATGCTCAGTAAACTAATCTGCTGTAGCAGAGCTTTTAAACCTAGTTCCAAGCAGGTAAGTAGCCCTAATGACACTCATGGAACTTCATGGTAAGGGGCTGTATATGTACACGTGTGCATGAATTTACCTGGTATATAGGGCAAAACCATTCTGAACTGCCCCAGAATGAGATTTGGGTAGTCAGTTCCAGAGATGATTTGATATTGATATTGAATAGAGTTGGGGGCGTGCGAGAAAATTCTTGTGAGTGAAGGATAAATCTCATATTGACAGAATCTTTCTTCTTAATCCTGTCAAGAAGGACAACAGGGGTCCTAGCTCTTCTCTCCCCCTGCTAAAACTTCAGAGGCAAGGAACCTTTAAATCTGCCTCCCCTATGCAGTTTCAGTGACTGGACAACAGGGTGGGACCATCATTACTGCACTGTGCACCTGTACAAATGACACTTGGTTATTTTATTAGGAGCTAGGTATTCCTGAGCCTGGGGGGGTGACTTCCCCTTTTTCCTTCCCTTCCCATCACTTTCTTGAAGCATTCTCCATATAGATGTCATATGCATGAATTTTTATGGACCCTAGCCCTGCTTTATTGGTGACAACATGGGAGAAGGAGGAAAGAAAAACAATAAAAGAAATAAAGAAAAAAGGCAGGCTACCAAACTTGCAAGCTGATGCTTAGACAAGCATCCCAGGTATTTTTGTTCCTCCCTGCAATTTGCTATTCTAGAAACCATCTGAAATCTTAGTATTTCAATTTTAAAATCTTTGTGGTACTGTTATATCGTGCAAAATGCAATCTAACATAGGGAGGTTATTGGCGTGTGAGGCTGAACTGGGCGATTTCAAAGCTCTCTTCAAACTATGTGGTTCTGGGACTGGGCACCTACACTCGAAGTGGATTGACGACAGCAGCGATACTCAGTATTGTATTGTAAAAGACTGCAATTCTTCATAAGCTTCTTCAGACTTGGCTAACCCAAATAAGTGCTGTACCATATGCAAAGTTTGCCATGCTGGATACGTTGAACAGACCCATTAGGAAAGCACCATTGGTAGCATCCTTCTATCACAGAAGCAATCCCTATGCTTCTTTCCTTCTCATGACCTTTTATGTTGTTGTTGTGACATGACTTTATTTTGGTTAGTATTTCTCTGAACTGTTTATCTGCAATACAGGGGAGGAGCTAAATAATTGTCTAGGTGCATCACTTGAGTGCATATAAAGAAGGAAAAGCCTTGCTAAAGAAAAGTCTCTTTTTGCTAAACCAGATTTCAGTTTTTCAGTAACATAATAACAATATTATAGTTGATACCTTTCCTTCCCATATCTGACCTCAGTCTTTTTTTTTCCTCTTCATTTGTACCGCTGTGTTGGGGCACAGGGAATCTAAAATTTAAGAGCCAAATAGGATATTTTAGTTGTTCTGCCTTAGCATTGCTCACTTTAGTTTCTTGGATTGACAGTTGTTTAATTTTTTTTCCCATAAAAGAAGTCCTTTTAATATAAAATAAGCATTGCTTATTTACTATAGCAATAAAAAAAATGAAGAAAATTGCCAGTAATAAATTTAGCTACCAAGCTACAGGACCCCCTGTGAGGTGTTACTGGAAATCTAACTGTGCTCTTCTATTTTGTAAAAATAGTTCAGCCCAAGTATCTCACTTCCCACATTAATGTTAAATCATCAACTAAAGAAGTAGCTCTGGCCCGCTTTTTTTTTTAATATATTTTATTCCATGATGGAAGTGCTCTAAAAGGAAAAAAAACAGAACAGCGCCCTCAAACTCATTAGTCAATGAGGTGATATTGTAGTGAGCACACTGAGACTCATCAGTGAGGCCAAAAGCCTGAGTTCAGGTTCATTTTCTACCTGCTGAAGAGTATGGCACAATCCTGCACCTCCCTCTGGAGAAGTTCTAAAACTTTGGAACTGGGTCACACTTTCTGGGATATTTTCCTCTCCCCGTTTTGTGACTCTACTCTTGGAAATTCCCTCCCGAACAAACTAACTGAACAAATGTCATTTGTTTTCACATTGGTTTTAATGAAACCATACAGTTTTTCTCACCCCATCCCACTTCTCTACCCTGAATAGCCATACTGCCAAAGATCCTGCAGCCTGAAACTTAAAGCAGCAGTTTGTCCCTTCCCATCTGAGTTTGGGGCCACCTCACCCATACACTTTCTATATGCCAGACAATTTTTTTTTTTTTTTTTAAATCTCCTCTTGACTTGGTCCTGTATTTGCAAAATGGAGATCATAATACTGTCTAATCAAAATGGGCTGGCTGCCAAATGTAGCCAACTGATGTACACTGCAGCACGCAGGGGTTACTGTGAGTAACAATAGTCCATTGCAAAGAATCCTGGCTTGCTGTTTCATCATCGCCCTTGAACAGCGCAGTGGCTAGTCTCACAGTGAGAGTAGCACAGGCAAGCTAACTATAAGTAAACAGTAGAAGAAAACAAAACAATAACAAAAGGATAAAAACAATTTCTGGAGCCTTCTGCTTAGTACTAACATGATTTTTTTTTTTTAATATTTTGGTTGAGTTGGCTTTCAGTGGCATTAAATTTTCCTAACAGCATGTTCTACCAAACACAGTTGAGTTTACCCTGTGAAAGGCCTCAGAAAGACTGTTTTCTTCCACCTGATAAGAGTTTGCAGCGTCATTTCCCAAATGTATCTCGGTGCTCAGCAAGAGTAAACTGGAGGGGTTGAATATTTTACAAAAGTACATATTTTACAGAAGAACAGAAATCTGTTCTAGTAATGCTTCATTCTTTGCAGGAGAAGGATGGTCTTAAGTTTCTCATCATGAGAAATGCTTTGTTAATTTTTAAGCTCTTCAGATAGAAGGGCATGCTTCATGATTATCTTTGGTTTGGCAGAAAGCGTGGATTCTTTTATTGGTTCAGGAATCATAAATCACATGAGCTTTTATCTAGTTTTAATAAAATACTATGTCTTTATCTGAAATGCTGGCTATGGAAGAGTTCAGCGAGATGGAAAGTAAGATTGTTTTGGTGAACTCATTCTTATAGATCTATAAATATTTTACAGTGACCTTCAATTTGCAGAGCAAATATTTTTGTCTCCCTACATGGTGGCACTCATAGCTATTGTGGTTCTGCTGCATGGCAGAAGGGGAGGGCTCAAAGAACAGGCAGTGATGGGTCTCCACTACCTTTTTCTCTAAGAACAGGTCTGCCCTGAAAGCTGAGGGTGTGGGGTGAGCTCATGGCCATAGGCAGCTTATACCCAAGCAGAAAGATGGGTGTCTCACAGTTATTTCAAAACTGTCTACTTGCCATTTTCTCCTGCGATCCAGCTCGTAGGCTGCTGCGTGGAGGGACCGCGGTAGCCGGCAGAGATTAATTTCAGCACAATCTGCAACACCCTGAGCGATCTTTTGTTCACAGCTTGGGGTGGAGTCAGTTAGCGAGAGTTTTGATGAGCTAGTTATTGGGCAGCAAGATTTGCTTATGTGATCCACCAGGAAGGTATTAAGTTTTTATTAAAAATGCTGCAAGGTCCATTGAGAATAAAGCCAAGCAAATTGCTAGTAAAACTTTGTTGTCTGTGGATCTATGCAGGAATTCATTTGGTCCGTAGCATCTTACATTAATTTCCCTTCCTTTTTAAAGATATATTAAATGGTCAGATGCATTATGTAAATTAATAAATTATCCACCCTGTATGACTATAAAAGCTATTCAAGTGAGCCCTCAGAAAAATTAAAGCACATCAATACTGCCCATTTTAGGCCTCCTATGTAGAAATAGCACATGATAGTTATTTATCAATGGCTCTCCAATACTAGTTACACAAAGTGATTTTCAGCAAGAGAGCTCTAATGGTTCAAGAGATGCAGTCATCTAAAAATAAATCAGCCTTTTCCAAAGTGCCCACAGCAGCACATCATAATCAAAGTTGATTACATTTGCACCTTGCATCAAATGGATGTATCAGAGTGCACCAAATCACAGAGACCTAATGGTTCACACCTGGCAGATAGCTATTTGACATTTCACACTATTAATGTAAGTGTTCCTGAGGCATGAGATTCATAATACCAGGCTCTACTATAGTGTATTAAAGAGCTATCTCAGCTGAGGCACATCACCCTGTCCATTGACTTCTTTTAATATAACAGGATCTTCTTCAGTCATAGATCATAATAAAGACTTTGTTCTGCCTGTAGAGTGTTTGCCTTCCTATCAAGACAGCAATGTAACTTTTTATCTTCCCTCTTCCCTGTACCATCCTGACCAGAATGACCTACTTCCCGGTGGCCCAAGTCTCTAGACGAAGCAACAACTTAAACACCATTCTTTCTGTCTAGGCGTATACACAGAGCATGGCCAAAACTTGCTGGTTGGGTTTTTCCCTCTTCCTTTTTTTGGAAAGGGTGTGTATGTGTGACTGTATCTTACTTTTTCTGCACGCAAGTGGCGAGATCTGGTATTTTATTTTTGTCTATATCCATATTTCCTACAGTATAGATCTGTCATCTTCTATCATGTTATGCACGTTGGAAAAACAGGTGATAAACTGGCTTACCCAACAACCTCAGTCTTGTTTAAAACTGCTTGTTTGGTCAAAACCTGCTTTCCATTATGCATTTTTTTTTCTTGTAATATTTGATGTTCTTCACAATTTCAACCTTTCTACTGATCTTTTCTGCTTAACCATCAGTAGTCTGGCCCCTGCATGTTGTGAAGGATGCTGCTCCCTCTTTTCTGCTTAACTTTGCATAGCCAGGTGGTTAAGAGAAATCTTAGACATGTTCTAATCATGTGAGATGCTTAGCAGTTACAGCTTGAATAAGCTTTTGAAAATTATTAAAATAAAAAAGAAAATACCTTGTTTAAAGCTCAATCAACAGTCCTTCAGTTTCCTAAAACGGAGTTATTTTTAATCTGAAGACATTAACTGTACTAGGGGCCTTAGTGGCACAGGTTCTCCCTCCCCTGCTCTGCCCCATGTACATTGATCTCTGGTATCTTGAGATTTTTTGCAGGATGCTTTGGAAGCCACATGCCAATACCTTTTACATCTTTTCTCCTCTCCTGCTGATTATTGCGTAGTTTTGCTGTGTTATGGGCCTTCGTAATATCTTTTTCAGATGTGTAGGGCTACTTTTTCATGGCAGGATTATTGCAAGACTTTTGTGCTGCTTATCTACATTCGCATTTATCATGAACGTAATCCAAACAGGTGTGAAAATCTTATGTCACCTTTGATAGCTAGCAGATACTGCAACAAAAATAATAAATATGTCTAATTATTACCTGAAGTTCCCATCTTGACCCTTCCACAGACAAACCTGCCATTGCCATAAGAAAGGATTTTTCCTGAGGAATGGAAGGGTTGGGCCCTGGATGACAGTGTTACGTGTGCAATTTAGGAGCTTAAGTTCAACTGACTCATAGGTAGTGGATATGCAATCGGGGGATGCTTCATACATTCCTTGAAAAGGATTAGTCTCTTCATTAGTATTCAGCACAGTGATTTTCTGGCACTTATTTGATTGACAAAGCGCATACAAAGGCCTTCTAAAGCTTTTTTAGGAAATAAACAATGTCCTGAGGCCAAATTCCTTGTCAATAGTCTTGAGTTTTAGCAAGCAAGCAATTTATCATGTTCAGCCCACACAGGTGACAAATCATGGTTGCAGAGACTATTGTAAAAAAGCATCAGGCACTTGCAAAACTGTGGGTTTAATTTTTTTTTAATTCCATCAAGGAAAGGACTGATCAGCATCTAGATTTCTGGTATGGGATTGTTCTTTATTTTTTGAAGTATCAGCATGCCCACAGTCCAGGAATTTTACATATTCATATGTTCTGAGTATCGCTGATACTCCTGCTGCTTACCTCCAAAGTCTGGTCAGAACAGCAGGTGGGACTTCACTGCCAGGATGCGAATAGCTAATGGTAATGGCTATGTGCAAAAACCAAAATTAAAGATAACAAGAAGCTTAAGCAGATGGAAGTCTGAATCTCCCATTTACTTTAGGCAGCACTGCTGAGCAGTTATTTTCTTTTTTGTTATTCTACTTTTAAAATACTGACGGTGTGGGAACTAATGTATTCTTATGGGACAACTTGGTATTGTTTCCCCTTCCTTGCAAGTAGGGAAAGGCTATACCATAGCTAGTAGGAGATAACTATGCATTTCTAATTTGAATTTACACCCCGAACATTGAGTTTTTGAAATTTACTTTATGCTTAATCTGTGAGGAAAAGAGAAATTGATTCCCTTGAAGAATTTCCATAAACCTGGAACTTTGGTTGTTTAACTTTCAATATTCGATTAAGGCATCCCTGGTGTGCTTTCTCCAAAACAGAGTGGAGCACTATTGTTCTCTGGATCTCATAGTTTAAAGGCTGAAAGTAAAGAAAAAGCAGGAATTTAGGCTTTTTTGTCCCTTTTTTTTTTAAAAATTATTGTTCCAATCTAGGAATATGGTGGAAATTAATTTGAATAAATACTGTGCACAAAGAGAGTAGGGTGCCTGTAGAGACCTTGGGAAGAGTGATCCATGGTGAAAAGATTCATCCTTATATTCTTCTTTTCTCTAAAATATGTTAGATTCTCTAGTTGAAAAAAAAAAAAAAGTACTATGCAAAGCAAGTAGCTTGGTTTTTACAATTATTTAAAATCTTCAGATTTTCAAAATTCTAACTTATGATATACATAGATATACAATGTGTTTGTATTTTTATTTGTGTTAATATTTAAAGGTAAAGGGAAGTTACACTTGAAATGAAACTACATGTACCTGCATATAAAAGACTTGCCGAAAATTGAATTTGGTATTTGGTAGGATTTGTAGGATTCACAATTTAAAAAAAGAAAAATAAATAATTCTAAATTATAAAATGTTTTCTAATAGTGAGATTTTCTTCAAGAAGAAAGGTGATTCTTAGTAGCTACCATTGCAAGTGGAAGTAAAAGATAAAGTATTTCTTTACAATATCCAAATTCTGATGGAAAAATTGGTCCTTATATGAAATACATTTATGAAGAAAACTCAAAGACAATTTTAAGGGAACGTATGAATTAATGAAGGTCAATTTTGTTTTGCTTTCCTTGAGGAAAAAGCTTCTGCTATTGGTATTGATGGAAAGAATGATGAGTTGCAAAGTAAACAGGTGGGGTTTTTTTTAGAAAAGAAACAATGTTAATCTCCTTAATCTACATGGAATGAAGCAATAAACTCCTAAATAAGCAGTAAACTGCTGGAAAGTCACTCTGAATTCTTCTTCTTGCACAGTTTCTGATTTTAAGTATTCTTTGTAGCTCTAGAAGAATAATGTGCCTTACTGTTTGTCCTTTACTTCAGGTATCCGTAGTTAGTCTCTCAAACTATAATGCTCCTGGATGCTTTAAGCAGTCCTTGATTACAACAATTCCTAGTAGTCTTTTAATTCTCAATGTATAGGTAACTCAGATGATAGAAATCTGATTTTAAAGAAATTCTAATTGATTTGTGTGTTTTTGAAAAAGCAGATGGGATATGTAGTCATTTCAGTTTAGGCTAATTGAGATGTTAAAGTTGTGGCATTTTATTGGTAACATATGCAGAGCTTTCTGTTGCTAATGCTGTTCCTTGAGCATTATGTTCTCTAGAATCCACGGTCTCTTGGGGTTTTTCCCATTTTACTAGACAGTGATGAACCTGCAACATATTGCTCATTTTAAGATGTCTTTAAAGAATGACAGTAACATGTTGGAGTTATGACCTGAAAACACCATAAATGTGTGTTTAGAAAAGTCATCCAGATATATTTTAGTCACCCAGATACATTACAGAGCCTTAGTTAGTTGAATTCAAATGGAAATTGCTGATCCCAAGAGTCTTTTCGTGGCATGTGACAGGCTCACAGGGGGATTGTATTGATGAGGTGACACTTGGCCACCAGGAAAATAATGTTTAAAAATTTTTTAATTCAGCTGCTTGTTAAGAGTTGTTGTGATAATTTTTTTTATTACTTGGAGATGTTCCATTAGAAAAGTTCACAAAACCACTGAATTTTGACAAAGGAAACCTTTTGTAAGGAACACATACTGGTGCCTTAATGGTATGTAACTAAGAGCAGGATGAAATCTTCATTAGGCTACAAGATCATTACTGCACATAACATTTATTTTTTGACAAGGAAAATTAAGACAAAAGTAACAGTCGTGTCCTTGGCATGGAATAGCAGATCCACAACCGGATAAAGTCTCGGAGTAATACACCTCTATTATCTTTAGCAGATACTATTCTATTTCCTAAATAAAATATTTGTAATTAAGGAGCAATGAAGAAAAGCACAAAATCATATATTTCTTTGAAACAGAAAAGTCTTGAAAATCTTAATTAGAAGTACCTGGAGATATTAAACTACTAGAAATCCAGTTTTCACTAGTTTTTGTTCAACTTTCCCTGTCTGAAAATATTTAGAAATTAAAGAGGCCTTCATGGTTTTCTAAGGTCAATATATGCTTTTATTTATATTGAAGTTGACCTAAATGGCTTACTTCCATTCGTAGTGTACTACTTCTCTTAAAACACTGAGTTGTTCTTCCCATACTGTTTTTTCAAGTGATGTTCTTAGCAATCTAAGATAACCAGCTCCTACATACAGCACAAGAGCAAAATTTATTAGTTTTTGTTTCATGCTAAAACGATTCTGTTGAAAAAATATGCTCCATTGTTTTTCTTCTCCCTTGTGTTTTTTGATATAATATGTATATTTTTCTCGTTTAGTTAGTTATATCCTTGCTGGCTAAGATATCACTAAATGACACAATTGCAAAGAGCATTGTACACTTATAATTAAAAGTCAGGCTGTCTCTTAAAACAATTTCAGTAGTGTAAATGAATACTGGATCTTTTGCCCGGATAAGGCAAATATGGGAAGACTGAAGGAACTGTACTTATTATTGATGTTAAGTGTTGAAGTCTGGGGGGTTTTGGGGGGTTTTAGTTTTTTTTTAATCCAAACAAGCTTCATCTGTCCTAATAGTTGAACTTGGAACTCAAGAAATAAAGTATGTAACTGTTCATTTAAAAACAAACAAACTTTTGATACAACCTAAGTGGTATCTGGTGCAACTTAAGTCCAGCTAGACTCTAGAACTTTTAACTTGAAAGCTTAAAACTTTATGAATGCCACTGGAGTTTGGTTTTTGTTTGGGTTTTTTTTTTGTTTGGGTTTTTTTTATTCTGTGTTAGATCATACTCAAGGTTTCAAAGTTTAATGCTTCATGGCTGATGTGTTTCCAGAGGTGTTAGACTTGTGCTTTAGGTTTTATCATAGAATGATAGAATAGTTTGGGTTGGAAGGGATCTTTAAAGGTCATCTAGTCCAACCCCCCTGCCATGGGGGGGGACATCTTCAACTAGATCAGGTTGCTCAGAGCTCCGTCCAACCTGACCTTGAATGTTTCCAGGGATGGGGCATCTCCCACCCCTCTGGGCAACCTATTCCAGTCTTTCCCCACCCTCATTGTAAAAATAAAAAATCTTCCTTATATCTAGTCTAAATCTACCTTCTTTTAGTTTAAAACCATTCCCCCTTGTCCTATCGCCACAGGCCCTGCTAAAAAGTTTGTTCCCATCTTTCTTATAAGCCCCTTTAAGTACTGAAAGGCTGCTATAAGGTCTCCCCAAAGCCTTCTCTTCTCCAGGCTGAACAGCCCCAACTCTCTCAGCCTTTCCTCACAGCAGAGCTGTTCCATCCCCCTGATGATTTTTGTGGCCTCCTCTGGCCCCGCTCCAACAGGTCCATGTCTGTCCTGTGCTGAGGACCCCCGAGCTGGAGGCAGCACTGCAGGGGGGTCTCACCAGAGCAGAGGGGCAGAATCCCCCCCCTCGAATTATGTTAATGTTGTTTCATGCTTGCACTACTGATTTGCTTTAACTGTGCATCGTTCTTTGAAACTTATTAAAAAGTGAGGGTGAGCAAACAGGGCTAAAACCTAGACTGTCTTCTGCCCTTTTCCCCCTTCCTGCTCCCCCAGTGCTACCCAGACTTCTGCTCAAGGGTCTTCTATTCTAATCAAGTGTAAAGGAATGATAACTTTTGCTCCGTTACTTTTTACTTTTAGGTGTCTATTGTTTCTTTTGTCTAAAAAGAGGTGGAACTAGAAGTATAGTAATATAAAAATCCATCCTGTTAGACTTATAATCTCATAAGAGGAGAGTAACTTAAAATTATCAGCTAGCTTCTCTTGAAGTATGAGCTCAAGCTAGGACTTGGCCAGTTCATATAACTTACCTCCTGCATCCAGTTNATACTCAAGGTTTCAAAGTTTAATGCTTCATGGCTGATGTGTTTCCAGAGGTGTTAGACTTGTGCTTTAGGTTTTATCATAGAATGATAGAATAGTTTGGGTTGGAAGGGATCTTTAAAGGTCATCTAGTCCAACCCCCCTGCCATGGGCAGGGACATCTTCAACTAGATCAGGTTGCTCAGAGCCCCGTCCAACC
>VZTQ01005731.1:90548-102119 GCA_013400755.1 Pelecanoides urinatrix
ATCTCATAAGAGGAGAGTAACTTAAAATTATCAGCTAGCTTCTCTTGAAGTATGAGCTCAAGCTAGGACTTGGCCAGTTCATATAACTTACCTCCTGCATCCAGTTTTGGTATAAACTGAAGCAAATGGTGTTTAGGTCTGTTCATGGTATTAAAGCCATGTAGGAGTCTTACTGTCCTTCAGTTGTTTGGAGTAGCAGTAGCCACAACTCGAGGATTACCAGGGAAAGCATCATGGATGCAGACATTGCCTCTCCCTTTGAGGGAAGGTAGAGGGGGATGCCAAATCCCTTTACTCAATCTTTATTGCCTGTATGAGTGATGGAGCACATTACATTTTGAAAATGAAATGTGTATTTGTGCATTTGAAAACTTCTGCCCTGTTTTTTCTCTTATTTTCCTCCTACCTGTTCCATCATTGCAAACAAGAGTTTGGTCTTTGAATTAAACAGTCCAGTATTTTTTTAATAGAGAAACTCAGTCTCTTGTGGATTTTTGTGTTGTTTCAGACTGTTTGCAGACTTGGGTTCATTCTTTGTGTTGCCTATAGTTAGAATCATAGAATCATAAAATCATTTAGGTTGGAAAAGACCTTTAAGATCATCGAGTCCAACCGCAAACCCAACACTGCCAAGCCCACCACTAAACCATGTCCCTAAGTGCCTCATCTACACATCTTTTAAATACCTCCAGCAATGATGACTCAACCACTTCCCTGGGCAGCCTGTTCAATGCTTGATAACCCTTTCAGCGGAGAAATTTTTCCTAATATCCAATCTAAACCTCCCCTGGCGCAACTTGAGGCCGTTTCCTCTTGTCTTATCACTTGTTACTTGGGGAAAAAAAGACCGACGCCCACCTCGCTACAACCTCCTTTCAGGTAGTTGTAGAGCACGATAAGATCTCTCCTGAGCCTCCTTTTTTCCAAAATAAAGATATTTCTCTATTTTATTTCTCTAAAATAATAATATATATGAAAAGACCAAGGGTCTAGAATCTAGGTCTGCTGGGCCCATGCTGCAGTCCAGCTCTTTTTTTTCCTCTAAGTTAAACTACTGGGTCTTCAAATGATCTTTTATGCTCCCACTACATATAATTTGAATGGAGAGCAACTAACCAACATTAGAATTTGATCACAATCATATCATGTAATCCATACAACAACAGGCTGTCTTTCAAGTCTAAATTACTTTCCTTATCAGTTAATTTGGCTGTGGCAGTGTGGACATGTTGTTAAGATGCTATAACTAGCATTGGTCTTCATTTCTGATCACATCGCATGGCTAACAGGAATAATAGTGAGTTGTGTGTGTTTCTTAATGCAAATGCAATTAACAGTCAAGTGCAAGTTTTCCTTAAAAAGTTAAAGAAAATAGTGAGTGGCAGCAGTGTGGCATGCATTTCATGTTTTCTCTTTCTAGAGGAAGATGGAATTTCATTTTTTGGCAACTATTTGGAACAGAGGAGCTCTTCAATGAGTCTTGAAGCAAAATATACAAAAGATTGTTACATTCAAGAAGTAACCGTCCAGATACGGAAATGTAACTCAACATATGAAATAACTGCACGTGGTGGAAGGCTTGCTGGTTACAGCCTGCCATATGATACCACCTCAACTTAATATAATTAATACTAAGACGGTTTTATAGATTTGGCAGTTGCAGTTAAGATTGGACACAGAAAGGCTGGGTTCTGAGCACTGCTTCCACAGTCAGCAGTCTACAAATACACCCATTGCTGAGGTCTTAGCCAGTATATGAAATAAATGTTAATGTATGGAGGACTGTAGGAAGCCAAGAAATAAGAATTGCATAATCGTGTACTTAACTATGGGTTTATATTCAAGTAGCAATGGCAAAAACTGTTCTAAGCAAGGGGGTTTACTTATTACTTTTTTACAAGCTGTATTAAAAAAGATTTTGCTTCTTTTAAAAAGAATACAAATATTTGAAGAACACAGTGACACTTTCATATATTCAGAAAGAGATTTTTTCTGTGTGTAGATAAAAGGAAAAGAAAACTCTAAGGCAGTGCTGTAGTTAGATAAAAAATGAAATAAAAGGTTCTGTGATCAGAGTAAAAAGGTACACACCATGCTATACTTTTTATTTTGTTCTCTTTAACATCCCTGTCTCTATACTAAACTACAGTAGGTGTTCATATTCATACAGTGATTTCCCTAATCGCTGGCCTATTTTAAATGTTCTCTCCCTGCCCATGTTGCTAGGGCTTGGAGGTTTCTTTGTGCTTGTCTTCTGGGTTTTCTGGGGAGGACTGCCCCCCCCTTCAGAACTTGGCACTTTTTCTTGTCTGCTAGGCGTGTTTTGCCATCTCGTGGCACTGGAGCTCTTTCAAATCATCTTATACATAAAGATGAACAAAAGCATTCTCAATAGTGAGACTTGTGTTACTCTACCATCTTCTTTCCTCCTTTGGAGTAAGTTGCTCAACTGTTCACATGCTTCACTCTTTCTAATGTTTGCCTTATACATGCTGCTTCTTTCATCATTGTCTCTATAGCTTATGCTTTAGCGTGGCTCTTTCAAAGATAAATGGGGATCAAGTGAATAAGAAGGTTTTTTCAATATGTTTTCGAGTCAACTAATGTAATCTATATGACTTATTTCCCCTGGCTGAAAATGAGGCTAATATGGAGGACGAGGAGGGTTTGTTCCATCCTTTTATCTGTATATATTTCAAAGCCATGAAGTCAAAGAAAATATCTGATCATATTTTCAGGTTACTCAGAACAGTAAGAACATCCCAACAGTTGTGGCCTTTTAGAGTTACTGTCACGGCTCTGATGATTTACAACTAGAGCTATGCATGAGTGATGTACAGCTAAGCATAGCAAAGGATGCTTAGGGCCAATCACTTCTGAGAACGATTATTTTTATTATAATTATTTGAAGTAACAACTATAATCTCAATTATTCCAGGTAAACTAGTTTGGGTTTTTTTAGAGTTCCCGTTAGAGGTTAGATGTTTATTCAGCTTGGCACTGTACTCTCTGTTAGTGAGGAAACACTCCCCCTCTTGACAAATTAATCGTCTAGAGTAATATTGCTTACCTCTCTCGTGGAGTAAATAAACACATGTGCATGCAAGGAAATGCAAAAGAAAATAGCCAGTGGCTCTCAGCATACCAATTTTTTTCAAAACGGTGTATCTTCCTCACACTTCCATTCATTCCGTGCTTAGGTCCTGCAGCTGCAAGTCCTTGGTCTTAAAGCGTTTCACAGACAGTCCACGTGTGTAAGGACCATAGATACCACTTACCCTGTGGAACAGATTCACACTGGAAAATACAGAAGGTGATTCTTTTGCCTAGATTCTTCTGACTAGATTGTCTAGTCTTTGCTGACAAACTGAGCAACTTGTATGCTCCTGGGTACCGTGCAGTGCAGTGCCCCGTGTCCTCTGTTATCTGGGAGGTTTTTTATGGGGAGGGGAGAAGTGAAAAAAGGAAGGTCTCACTTGTCACGCTATCCCCCCAGCTATACGAAGGCAGGCAGCCCTAATTATTAGCCAATGTAGAAACTCCTCTCGCAGGACCTGAACAGGGAGTGGTCTGGAAGGGCAAAGAACTAAATCCTCTCCCATCTGTTCTGTAATGAGAGATTTAGAAGTAGATACCTTGTGTAATCATACCAGAACACAGAAAAGGTCTTTAAAATTTCTACAGAAAAAGTGAAAGATCTCACCACCTCAGTTTTTCACCCAAAATGACTTGGTGATGAGTTTGATCAAACGTCAAATCATCTTTTGGTGCCATGTTGATTCTTATGAGGAAGACAAACAGTTTTTAGACTTTATGTTCTTGTTGAGAAATAAATACTTAACTAAGTAGGCTACCCAACAGAGTTGCTGCTCAGATATCTGTGCCCTACGTAGTTGAATGTTGTTCTCCTGGATTCCCTACGTGTTGCAGAAGCAACATCACTTAAATGGGGGGAAGCCAACCCCAAGCGAAACAGAACAAAGCAAATCTAGCCGTGAAACAGGCATGTTTGAGATTTGTGTCATCTACAGCTATGGACTCTGTAAATACCCATGTTCATTCAGATGAACATGGTACTGGGGGACAATGTTTCATGTTCTCTAATTTGTTCACATAATGTTTTATTTGCTCCAAATAGAGGTGGAAGAAAACTAGAGCTCAGTCTGATCTTCAGACAGTTATGTTGATGGAATTGCAGTGATTTAATTTAAGCATTCCTTAATTATACATATGCTATTGTGAACAGACTAGCATCCCCTTCTGAGAAGTTTACAGAGTAGTTTAGTATTCTGTGTAAGAGTTTCTGCAGTAATATTGCGGAAGTTCAGGAAAAGAGAGTGCTGAGAAAACAAAAGGAGAGAAAGAAATTCACTGTATAAAACTTACCAAGAGTAGTATGCTGTGGTAGCCTCTTGATTTTCGTTGTATTTTGGAAAATGTTTTTAGTTGTAATTGTATCCATAAAGAGAAGTGGGGAGATGGTAGTATGACATACCTGGCTACTAACTGGATGATGTGAAATATTTAAGTTCCTTGAGAATCTTACACTCTAAATCGTTTCCATTCCCATTCCAATTCCAATCCCACACTTCGGATTGAAAAAAAAGTACAGTAAGAGAGATCATAAATCCTATTGTGCTCACCATTTATTTTTAGAGAAGTCACTAACAATGATGGCACTGAAAAAACAAAATCTATAAACTGCCTCTGCTCTACAGTGGCTAAACATGTTTGGTGTCTTTGTTTACTTTGGCACTAAGAGTTATTAAATTAAAAGAGAACTGGGGGTGGAGGAAACACTAGTATAATCCTAATCCCAGTATAAATAAATTCTGTAGTAATAGTAGGAAAGAATTGCATTTATACTAGGACGCTTACAAATTTTTTCATTTAAGTTATTGAAATATTTTTATTCTAGGCCGAAGAGCTCAGGATAGTGATTTCTGTGGCGTCATTCAGTAGAGAATGTGAATTATTTTGAGGACTCTCGGATCTGTTTGTAGTTTCCCAGATGTGTAAGATCCCCCTTGACCAACAGGTCCTCCTTAACCCTGTTCTTCAGGATGGCTCTGGGAGGGCACTCACGCTCCACGTCACAGGGGGGACTTCTGAAGGAAAAGGCAGATAGTCGGCATGTCTGAAAACTAACAATTCAGTTTCATACTTGGAACTGAGATAGAGCGAGTCCTTGATCTTGCCGTGTTCATATAATCATTAAAGAAGTTATGGCTGTTTGTCTTTTGGTGTTGGATAAAATATGCTGTCATAGTGAGCTTTCTCTTAGTTTATACTTCATTTGCACGTGTAAGTGAAGTTGGATAAAACTTTGTGTTTCAGAGAAGCAGAAAGCCAAGTGCCTACCACACCAGGTAAATGGCGGGGAACTGCGGGGAGCCGGCAGTGCTGGTTCTTATCCGCGGCGCTGGCGACTGCGGGTGCAGACGTGGCACTGCTGGTCAGAGGGTGCCCTACACCACCTGCCAGGCTCAGAAGCACACCCAGGGCTATTCCTCACTGTCACGGTGCGCGCTTCCTTTCTACCTGCGAACCACTAATGTACAAGTCAAATAATATCTTGTATATATCCATATATACAATTTATCCGTATTGGGACCAGTACTGTTTAATATCTTCATCAATGACATGGACAGTGGGATTGAGTGCACCCTCAGCANCTGCCCCTGGCAGGGGGGTTGGACTAGATGACCTTTAAAGGTGCCTTCCAACCCAAACTATTCTATGATTCTATGATTGCTGCCAGCTTTCCTCATAACTAAGCATTTATTTTTGGATCCTGTTCGGATCAATAGTGATATACGCATAAACTCAAAGTGAAAGCAGATTGGTATAAAACACCTGTGCTTATTCCTAGCAGTCGGAAATATCAGTCTCCATTGCGAAAGCAGCTTTGGTATTGCACAATGGCAGTGCGAGTTCCTTCTTGCCACTATATTTCTGTTTAATTAAATAGAGTGAAGTCAGGTAGTTCAGTAAGAAGTCAAGTGAACACCAAGCCCCATCAGTCTTTACATAAATGATGACTTTACGTGTGAGTGACAAAACATATTCAATTGTTGAACAGAACTGTATCACTTCATGCATTATATTCATGCACGATTTGCTTGTGAAACAGTTTTAGAAACTCAGCCCCCCAAATTTTCCAGCATGTTTTTATCGTTAGCATTTGAAGTCCATATTAAAAAAAAACCATATATTTTATGAGTTAATGCTAAAGCCTCTCCTGTTGTTCACTAATGAACTTCATACTGTGAAATATGACCACTTGAGTTCCTCAAACTTTTTTATCCTGTATGGTGTAACTGTGCCTCCTTGGGGGCTGTTCATAGAAATAGTAAGGTGGCACTTAGAAATACACAAATAGCAAAGATCTGCTTACACTTGACATTTTTTATCCAGAAAAAAAAGTTACTACAAAAATATTCCCAATAAAGTCTGGGGGATACATGTTTGAGAAGAAAGGGGACTCTTATCTTGGCCCCTGCGCAAATGAATATAGCGGTATATGGGAAGGTGATGTTCATGAATTCTTTGCACAGAGGTCATCAAAACTTCTTGTCTCCCTCTCTTTTTCTGGACTGCCTTTGGGATTCCTTTAGGCTGACACAAACAGCTGAAATCTCAAAATTAAGAAATAACCCCAAATTTCTTAGTTTTTCTTTTGTGGAGGTTAAAAAGGGGAAAAACAAACAAACCTGAAGACCACAACTAGCCCCCACCTCTTGGGACCCTGTAAATCTAGATGCTAGAGCTGTTCATAATTATTGGAGGGAGAAAGCCACAATGCCGGGCCTTGAGATTCTGTCCCTCTTCTGGCTGGTGAAACAAATACAGAGAAAGAAAATCACTTTTTTCGGAAGCCTCTGAGCAACTCTGCATCCTGTTTCTTTACCTTCTTTGCTGATACTATGTAGATTTATTTATTTATTTATTTATTTCTAATATATAAACAATCAGATTCTCTGCTACCTGGAGCAAAAAAACTCCTACTGTTACGTGGTGCAGAACATGGACAAGAAATGTCTTGGGTTTGAACACATGTGGTCAGCTAGTTGCATTATTTAGCTTTTGTCATTTGCAGAGCAACATGCACAAAGCTGAGATGTGTTAGTGAGCGAGGCATTCTGTTCTGCTAAGAAAGATATTTCACAGAGTAAATCAGTAATAATTTATTGTTATATTTGGAGAAATAATTTGTAATACACATTCCTTGAGAAAAACAAATATAGCATCTTTTTAAATGCAGTTTAAATAAATAATAATTTAACATAGCTTAAGAATGGTAGTGCTTACAGTCAGGAGTTAATTTTTTTTTTTAAAGAAAGAGGTAATCAAATTTTTCCCTAATTTCCAGAAACTAAGAAGAGTTACCCTTAAATGTGGGTCAGAATGCTTTTAGAACATGTGATTCATCATGTGCATGAAAATGAAAATTGGTTTTATGAAATAGTGTAGACCAAAATAAAGGGCATACATTAACTTGTCTTCTGAAATATTGGCTATATTATTATACTATGCATCTTTAGTACTTGACCTTACATGTCACTAATATAATACACGTTTTATGATACAGTTACATTGAATGCTCCTTCTGATTCCTGCACTACATCCCAAGGTTAGGATAAAGATAAGATGCATTAAAACAATATCTCTGCCACTATTAATAAAGAAAATCAATCATTCTGCTTCCTCCTGTTCCCTGGTTTGCAATGTCAAGATCAGCAGCTTCCAATAATTATTTCACCAGCTCTATTGATACTGTTGATGCATAGAAACTCTTCTAGGCTATTTCCCATGAAAGGCTCTGACAACATTAGTGATGAAATGCTAATGCTCTTATGTTTTAATCAAACATATTGCTGTACTGAATGTATGAAAGGATTGTGATTTGGGGTTTGGTTTGGTTTTGTGGTGTATATACGTATGCTCTGCTTCTATGTACATTGCTGGACTCAGCTGCTCTGACTTCCATTTATGATACAGCTCCTTTGAAGTAGCTGCTGCCAGGTATATGTCATCTGAGATGTTGGGATTTTTTAATTGCAGCAGTGAAGGGCAAGGCAATAGAAATAATCATCCAAAATAGAAAAAAAAAAAAAATTTTTTTTTAAAATAAATTCAGACAGTAGGTACTATGAACTAAAGCTAGCTCCTACTCAAACAGCGTACCAGTAGCTGTTGATGAAGAAACACAGTATTTCAAAGGAGGAAAATTTTGCTGTTGTTCAGCGAGAACAGGGGAGAAAACACTGGAAAGTGTATTTTGTTCATTTTTCTGAAGTTAGGCCCAGCAAGATACTTAAAAATTAAATTTTAGAAGTTTATTCTTGACTTATTCCTCATGTGTGGGAGAATGGTGTCGTGCAGTGGCAGGTTGTCCTTCTATGTGAGAGAACAGCAGTGTATAGAATGCCATCAAATATGGCGAAGGCTTTCATACCAAATAGGATAAATCTAGAGATAATACAGGGGCCTGGGCATGCTGCAGTTTCTAGGCACTACAATTTAAATAATGTATTAGAAACATCATGTAAATACACAGTAGAAAGTCCAGTGGGAATGAATGACTTCAAACTGATCTGATGTATCAATGTAATTTGGGCATATCTTCAGGAATCTTTAGATGTGGCAGAGCAAAATCAAAGTTACTACCAAAACTATCATTTGCAGCTGGCTTCCCTGAGAAATGTGTTGTGCTGCAAGGACAAAATGCCATTACAAATCTACTTCTGGAGGTATCACTGAGATGAATAAACTGGAATTTCAGCTGTGCACTATAATAGCACAAAAGGAGCTGCCAGAAAATATAGTCTGGGCAAAACAGGCAAGAATTTTCCTTGGAAATATCTCAAAATTCTCCAGCAGTAATAGAAACACCTGCAGGAAAGTGTAGGGTGAGTCTCAGGGTGTCTGTGTGTTGAGCTTTAACACGTCTGTATATAATATACTTACAAAAATGTATTTATAGATACCTATATTAACATATATGCTTGCACACATTTACTAATTTAAAAATCATTGGGTTCTGTATACTTTTTATTAATCCAAACCACTTCTTCCATCGCCACTTTTGTATGAGATGGAGATCAGCCATCAGCCACCAATCTATTTTTCGAACATTTATGTCTTTTTGTTTGTTTTGGTTTGTTTGGTGGTTGTCCTACCTGCTGATTTGTGACATCACTGCTTGCATCACTACACTGCTGCAGGAGTTCTTTTGGGGTGAATCTCTTTTGCTTTACAGCTGTTAAATCATAGTTTATTTAGAAAGCTTGTTAGCAAACACTTTCAAAACAGAGCCGAAGGAAAGTCATCTCTTCATTCAGGTTTTTTGTACGTTCCACCTTAGTCAGAAAAAAGGCACATGGAGATTTTAGACAGCTTGTGCTGATTTTGGCTGGGATAGAGTGAATTTTGTTTGTAATAGCTAGTATGTGCTGAAAACAGTGTTGGTAGTATAGAGATGTTTTTGTTATTGTTGAACAGTGTTTACACAGAATCAAGGCCTTTGCTGCTTCTCTGCAGAGGTCCCTCTTCTCTGCAGAGGGACCTGGACAGGCCGGATCGATGGGCCGAGGCCAATGGATGAGGTTCAACAAGGCCAAGTGCTGGGTCCTGCACTTCGGCCACAACAACCCCAGGCAACGCTNGAGAAGGCTGGAGATATACAAGAAGCTGGGAAGGGGCACAGCCAGCTGACCCAAACTGGCCAATGGGATATTCCATACCGTATGACGTCATGCTCAGTGTATAAACTAGGGGAAAGCTGTCCAGGGGGACACTGCTCAGGGACAGGCTGGGCATTGGTTACTTGGTGGTGAACAGTTGTTTTTCATTTGCATCACTTGTCTTTCTTGGGTTTTATTTCTCTGTCTTTTTGTTATCTTCTTTTTCCGTATATACTATTATTGTTATATTATTTTATTTCAATTATTAAATTGTTCTTACCTCAACCCTTAAGTGTTCTCATTTTTTACTCTTCCGATTCTTTCCTCCATCCCAATCAGAGTAGGGAGTGAGCGAGCAGCTGTGTGGTGTTTAGCTGCCTGCTGGGTTAAACCACGACACCGCTTATCTCTGAAGTCCAGCTTCAGGCATCTGCACTGGATGCCGATAACAGCAGAGGGTTTTTTTTTCATTAATGAGCTGAACTCCAGCCATTGCTATGTTAGTGCTTGTTGGTTGTTTGTCCTCTAGTAGCATTGTGCGATAAACTTTTTAAGCGAATTGTAAGCTTACATAAAATGTAGTCTAAATGTGAAGTCATCAAAATGCACTGAGATATCTGAACTCATAAGGAAGCTTGAAATGTCTTGTTTCTATATTTTTACTGAAATACTCCAAAGAGGCTGAAACGTTGTCACAAATATCATGTCACAAATGTCACAAATTACTCTATAAAAGCAACTGTAATGCAACTTTTTATTACCGTGAAGATTATCAAAGAATTCAGATTTCTTTCCATATCGTAAAATGTCACAAATTAGGAAGATATTCTGTATTTCTGTATTGCACTGTTTTTTTCACCTAGCACCACACATAAAAAGTCAAACCTAGGAGAAAGACTGATGCTTTTTTTTGTTTGTGGGGTTTTTTTTGGGGGGGGCGGGGAGGGGAGTAAGGATTAACTGGAAAATAGAGTTTTCTCAGTTTCAGATTTGCATGTAATTAACAAAGTAATAAGTTATAAGAAAATGAAAACTTCAGTGAAGCCCTAGTTATAAGAAGATGAAAACTTCAGTGAAGAAGAAAAATTCTATCGAATTTTTTGGTCTCAGGTGCTTTTGAGATCAGGCTTACCTAGAAACATCCATATAGTGCTAATTTAGAATTTCTGTTAAACATCTTGGTACTTTCAAAAAAGAATTCATATGCTGAATATGTTGTACATGGATAAAAGTGAATCATTGTCTTAGATTTTTCCATATATTAAAGTAGAAACCCATTAGGGGGGCATTGGAGGGGAAGTCTATGTTATTACGCTCTATTGTGTGGATAAATAAAGTACATCAGTCCTTAGTGCAGAGAGCAAATCAATTTTTTTACAGGTGCTAAATACATTTAGAGAGGAGAAGTAAGTCTGACACTAGAAGTATTTTGGAGTAAACGCATTTGCTTATTGGAATCACATTGTACTCAATGTAAAAATTCATAAACAAAAACTGCCCAAAATTGCCAGAAATAAGGTAAGCTGCAGGAGTTGTAATTGTCCATGTGAGTTCATGTTTCTTCACTCATGAAGCTGCAAATAAAACGTATCTTCATTGAACGAGTAGCTTTCCCCTTTTTGGTATCCTAGCACATTTTATACTTGCAAGTGCCCATATGATGTTACAGAGTTTCTCCATGCTGATGACAGTAAATAACTATTTTTCCATTTTTCTGCATGGTTTAGGTCTATAATCCAGTAAAAGGTTTAACTGGATACAGATTCCTGCAAGCTTTAGTTTGACTACTCCATTAGTGCTAGAAGTTATGAAAATGTTTTTGCCTGTTGTACTGGATCAAACCTTTATGCCGAGCAAGTTTCAGCAGAATTGGGTGAAGATTTTT
>VZTQ01005738.1:0-37711 GCA_013400755.1 Pelecanoides urinatrix
AGGAGGAAGGAGAGGAGGAAGGAAATGTTCTGAGGCCTTTTGCTATATCTAACATCTTAAGATTATTTTTATTTCTATTTTACACCAGTTTTATCAGTAAAAAGATTATTTTGTACATAGGGCTAATATTCATTTACAGTGATCTATTATTATATTATAACCTCAGAATAAAGGAGAGAATTTTGACTTGGTGAACCGGCTTCAAAAAACATCCAGCTTTTGAAAGTACAATACATGAGATTCTGCTCCATTAGATATTTCTAAATATTATGATTTGATGTACAGTTTCTTTGAGGGCCAAAATGAATACCATCAGATTACAGCAAGGATCTGCGGCTGAAAATAAGAGATCCAACAGCTACCACAGCAAATAAAAAAAGAAGCATGTTATGATGTTATGCCACATGCACTGCCTGGCATTCATTCAGCTCACTGTAGCTGAAAAATAGCTGTGAGCATCTATGTTCCATTAACACTATGTTAATTATTATCATTGTCTCATCAGCAGTTTGTTTACGACAGCTCTGGGTGACAAGGACACTGAGATGTTCTGTCAAAGCCATCACCTGATGAGATTTTTATTGGCATAAGATCTTTCTTTCCCTTAGTTAGCTACATTACAAAAATCACTGTTTCATTAAATGCAAATACAATTGCCTGCCTTTGGCTTTTTATAAGATCCATATGACTGATATAATAACCCTGATCTGTCATTGCATTAACCGGTTTCTTTTCTAAGTAAGGATAAGCTAATCTATATCTTTTCTGAAAAAAAATCACACTAGAATAGTAAAACATCAAATGGACATGTCGAAACTTGCTTTATAAATCTTTTATTTCTGATTCTCCCATGTATGAAAGATATAAAATGATCTGCTATTGTCTAACTAAAAGTAAATTCCTTAGAAAGGTTAGCACTAAAAGGGAAAGATAGCAAATGCTTAATTATTCTTCATACATAACATTTACTTACAGTTGAATTACTGAATCCTTAGGCATTCAGTTTAGATTACGGCTTTGCTAATGAAAATATTCTGGAGCTCTTTCCTAGTTTCCTTCCTTAATTGTCCATGCTAACAAGGATGGCCCTTCCAAAACAGTGTGTTCTAGCAAGGTAAATGGTCCAGAGCCAAATGAATACAGGGGACTAATCCTTTGGTTTTGCTGGGCGTTTTGGTAAATGCCAGGGATATTACTGAGACCTCTTATATTTACCTAAAATCTATTTAAGCAGATCTTAGACATGCTAATTTTAGAAGGATTCAGACCACCTCCCATGAATTACTTGACACTATATCCTTCTTAAGCACTGAGACAACTGTACTAGAGTAGAAAGCCTGAATCTACTTCTATCTTTAGCTTCACTTCTCCTCTTTGGCAGACACAAACTATGACAGGTCTGAAATAATTGCTCCTTCTTCCTTATTCTCCCACCATTTTTTGAAGTGGAAAACTCGACAACTTTAGTAAAAATTAATTCAATTAGTATTTGATGTTGTGAATAACATGAAACAAATGCTGCTTCAGTAAATTGTATTGTACTAACTACTAGGATATTTCCATACTTCATCTTACTATCTTTCAGACTTATCTAACAGTTTTTCTTCTGGCAATTTTAATTATCTTTGTTATTAAATAGTTACATTATGTTATGCTGAACCAGGAACTGGCATTTACTATGGAAAAAGCATCACCTAACTCTACTTAACAAACAACTCCTTCTTTATCAAATATTCCTCCAACCTGATGATTTTGTTTCTCATTTGTGGTGTCTGTCTTCATAGAATCATAGAATCATTTAGGTTGGAAAAGACCTTTAAGATCATCGAGTCCAAGTATTTGTCCAATCTAAACCTCCCTTGGTGCAACTTGAGGCCGTTTCCTCTCATCCTATTGCTTGTTACTTGTTACTTGGGAGAAGAGACTGACACCNCTTCTGCTAGATTCATAATCAGAGATTTAGTTATAGGGAGGAAAAGCCACATTCTGATTCTGGTATGAAGCTCATCTTAACAGTGCTTAGCTATGAACTTTAAATCATCATGTGTCATCATTCATCCAAACATGTATTTCATTTCATATCTCTTGGACTAGCATTTCAAATGTGCATAATGCCAATCCAGTCTATCTAAAGCTATAGCTGATAGTCTTGCTTATCGTTACCAAAGAGTTGGCCTCAACAAGTCTTTCCATAGTGGAACTGCTTGAGAAACTACCTATGAGATTAAACAATGATGTCCTTTGTATCAAACAGAATTTTCTTTTGTACCTATCTTTCTAATGTTCATGTATGATTCACCATCAGAGGAAGTTCTCATATTAAGTACTGCACAAGACTTATTTCTTGAAAATATACTGAGAATATCAGATCAGTCCTTACCACATAGTCACAAATAGATCAGCCATCATAAACAAAAGGATCATAAAAAGAAGTTTGAAACTACCAGAGTCCATTTCACGCAACTGATTTTGATATGCCTTAATCATATAACATCCTTTAAATGGTCATGGACCATTAGCAATATACATGGAGGCTACCAAGAAACAATAAGTAAAAAGAATATAGAAATTCCGAGTAATAATGTTTAAAATTTTATACTTAAAAATAGTGAATGAAGATAAGGAGTAATTACATCTCAAAAAAAAAAAAAAAAAAAAAAAAGAAAAGAAGACGCACATCCCAATGAAGCTCAATTTATAATAGAATTACTTGCCTTCTCCGCATGCACGTTTCCAGACACTGGGCTTTGAGACTAACAATACTCAGGTCTACCACTTAGAAAGCAGAAGCCAGATAAGCACCTTATCTTTGGCTTATTCCATATATTACTCTTTTTGCTCACATTAGTGATGCTCCAAATTCAGCTTCATCATTATTTAGTTCTAAGTGATTTGTCTCCATTTATGATCTAACTGAATCTTAAAAAATTATTCCAGACCATTGCCTCAAGGACTTTTGTCACAGCTTTCTTGGATTATTTATGGCTAAACTTAATTGAGTTATTTGGTAGTTGCTTGCTAGAATCATGTCTGAAGAGTTAAAATCAGCACCAGTGATGTGCTTTTGCACCTCTCTTCCACTGATGTCAGTGAGTGCAAGATCACAGTAAAAGGTCCATGTAAGAATAGCCAGTGATTTCTTAAAAGAATTCACAAATGCTTGAAAGTAGCATTATTTTTCACTTCTGCATCCAGAACTAAAAGAACCAAACAAAGGCAAATAAATTTTTGATATTGACATTCCAGCGAGCGTGGCCTATGCTGCCATTTTGTATGTAACAAAACTCACCATCATAAATTTTCTCAACTGGGTTACAAAGTTTTTGTGTTGTGAGCATGTATTTTGTTTTGTTTACTTTTGCAAATCTATATTTTACTAGTAAGGCGGATACTAAGACTTCAGAAATTTGTATGACTACAACTTTTAAGGAGCTACAACTAGGAAGGAAGCAAGAAAGTGGCATGCAAGGTTTGAAGATACATTGGGCCAAGAATTGATGAAGTTCTAGGAGAGGTCTTATGAACTCCAGGCTTCCTTTGCTGATGGAGCCAGATCCTCATATAAGTTCACTCCCCTTGAGTTTTCTCCCTTTACTTTGGGACGGAATTGGAAAAGTATATCTCCTGAATCTTTTCAAAGAAGAAATTCTGCTTGGCTTTGAAATATGATTAAAGGGTACAAGTCAAATGGACAATGGGGTGAGATTTTGTGTGTGTGTTTTGGTGTGCTTGTACCGAAAACATACCTTTCCATCATCCTTTAATCTATTTATTACTTACCCAAAGGACTTCCCTAGCCTTTTATGATGTCAAGTTTCAGCAAGAAATGACTTTTTATGACCCTATTAAAAACCCATAAAAATGAAGGTTTACAATGGAAAAACTAACAGATGTTTATTTCTATCTTTAAAAGAGGGAGCTTTGGACTCCAGAGTGAACATTGCTTTTATTTAAAAACAGTCAGTCTTCACAGCTATTTGGCACTTTGTCCTGGAACTCTATATTCTGTTTCCTACAGTTCCTTCAGCTAGATCTATCAGTCTTACAACAGTACTATTTGTCCAGATACACTACTTATCAATAAATTCTTAGCTCTTAAAAATATGTTCTACGCTTAAACTTGCCACTAAAAGTTGGGCTAGGGATGAATTTGTTTACAAAACTTAATAATGAAAAATAAGTATCTATTTTTGAGTCTTCAATAAAATGCAGGAATGAATGACTTAAAGCTTAAAAAATTGATTTTTAAATGGGTTTTTAGAGGCAAATAATTTGTAAATGGTACTAATGGATTTGTTATTTTGGAAAAAAAAAACAGAACCAGTCACTTATTAAAAATAGGTCAGAGTGTTTTCAATGACAATTTCACAAAGTAATTGGTAGTCCCTGTGTTGCATTAATGAGCTAGTGCCTGTAGAAACAAAGATTGAAAGATCATCTTACTGTGAAAGTGAGCAACATTATTGCTATCTAACATATCAAAAACTAAGCAACTGTTTCTACATATTACATCATTATTAATTCTGAACTAAATCCTTAATTTGGTCAAATTTCCAGGACAAATTTCCAAGACATATTTTCCCCACAGTAAACAATGAACTTGGGCTCTAAGCAATGACAAATGAAACAATATACATAAACCTATAAAGTTAGTACTTTTCCTATTAAATCAAGTTCAAAACACATGCCTTGAATTCTCGTTATATGATGCTGTGATGTCTGGTAATAGAGGAGCACCTTTAAGACTGTAAAAAGATGACACACAAATGCACAGTGTATCATATCTGTAACATACAATACTAGGAAAATTGATGGGGTATTGCAACACAAGCCCAGCATTACTCATTTGCAGATGTATTTTAAACAGTCATTTCCTATAATCTCTCTGTATTTCCTCCCCTGCTTTTGCTGACTTTCCCTATAATGACTAGATTAAAAGGAATGTACTTTGTCAACAGCAAAGAAAATGGGCCTAATTAATTCTCTACAAATGCAAAAGTTTCTCACAATTTTGCAAAAGCTTTTTTCTATAGGTTTTTTGGATACACTGTAAAATACCTCTATAACAAGAATCTGAAATTATTATGGCTGCTCAAAACAGACTGATTAGGTCTAATCACAATTATGAAACTTCACACAGAAAACAATCATAGTTTTACTATTGTACAACCCTGACGTACGATATCTGATGTGTTCTATTCTAGTTAAATTAGCATTATTCAGAGTTTGGGTTCCCTTGTATAAGCTTTCTCAGAATGGAGTCTACTCAATTTTGCTGATACTCTCTTGCAAATTAGAAAGCTGACTCAAAATATACACTGTTGCAGGAAAGGAGGAGAACAGAGAATATTGCAAAACTACACAGAATTCTTATTTTGACAAACAAATGCTATCCACACCTACCTACTCAACTGTACTAAAGTAAAACATTATATAATGGAGTGTATATATAATGAGAAAAACAAAATATTACAAATTAAATTACATGAAATACAACTGAAACAAAACTTTTTGATAGTCGCTATCATTGTCAGCAGAATTTCCCTGACTGCAGTGAATATATGAATCTTCAAAGTATGAAATAGAATTTTAAGTTCTCTCACTGCACCAGTGCATGCATTCATAATCTTATATACATGTAATTCATATGCATTTCTATAGATTACATAAATAGCATAAAATAATACCACTGAAAGAGAAATTTTTCAGGGCAGCCACACAATTTATTCAGTTAGGTTTTATCAAACTGATTGATGATGAGCTGGTAACTCCACAAGAACAGGTCCGATCAAAGACTACTCAGGTAGTTGCTCACAGAACACCAACCAAGTGTTCAACCACTTCTTGTTGTCTGGAAACAGTTAATTTACAGGTGCTCCTTCACAGGAACATTCTAAGAAAAGTTGTTGAATCTGAGCAAGTAGTACAGAGCTCATATTAAAGTTCATTTAGTAGGTGATTTTATTTTACTGTTTTAATTCCTGAACAGTATGTTGTTCCATAGCAGAATATAAAAAGGCCAAAGAACAAGGGAGACTTTTTCAGTCCTAATGAAGGTACAGCAAAACTGATTTATAACTGCTCACTTCATATGACCTGTGATACGAGTTCTCATTGTAGTACCTAATACTTCTCATCATGAACTAAGTGTCACTGAGCTAGACTCTGTACTAACATGGAAAAAAAGACTACTCCTATAAAAGATAATAGATCACAAATGGATATGGACTGACAGAAACATGAAAAAAAACACAGCAAACAAATGGGAAATATGGGTCTGTAAGGTAAATGGTAGTATCAAAAGCAGCAAAACTACTACAGAATATTTTTGTAGGCTTAGACAGGAGCTGCAATGGTGGCATTATAAGGACTTAGCAATTAAAACAGGAATGATCTGAACTGCAGTTCATTACTGAAGTACACTTAAGGCAGTTTATAGTTCCCTAGAGTCATAGGAAGATGACAAATTACCTTGACTGCTTTTGGTTTTTACCTTACATTGGCCAACTTAAATCTGGGGCACCCTCTTTTGATCACAGGATAAAAGGATCCAATTTATTTATGATGACAGATGTCAATGGAAACAAGAAATAACTTAGGAAATCACTGAAATCTTTCAGTTAGGACATTAAATATACTTAGGAGGAAAAGAGGTATGTCATAAGACAGTGTCTTATAAAATGGTTAGTAAATGAAATTAGGACTAAAAACAATCAAATTGACAGAAATTCTATTTATGTCATAGGATGTCAAGATTATTTCTTCCTTCTGTTCCAGGCAATGTTATTTCCTATTTAATGTACCCATGAATCTACTGATTAAGTTTTATAAAAGTTCTAAGAGCCCCCATGTTCAGGAAAAGTACTTCAAGTTAAATGCACACTATAGAGATGTCCTCATGTGCTCACATGCAAGGTTCAGTAAGTATGTTTAATACAAGGAAGCATTACAAGGAACACACAGTTCACAAGCAGATGTACATCGATATAGACACGTAGGACTAAAGGCATAGACACAAATGAGGGCTTAACAAGACCATGAACAAAATTTCAAGAAGCAGGAGATATTGCTTGTCCGTTTTTTTATTAATCAATTATGACCCGCTTTAGGTGAATGATTCATTGATGAGGTTTATTCCTTCAAATGATTCATTAAAAAACTAAGAAATTTATAGAGATTCCTCAAATGGACTTAAGCAGCATAATACCAATAATTTCCTGTAAGGGCTTGGGAAATAATCTGCATTGTGCCCTCTCCATCCTAAGGTTATCCTGAGGGCATTTTTAGATGACAGTTTCCTGGAAAGAACAAGAACAGTAAAATATACGCTGAGTCCTGGGCTGGGCTGAGAGGAAAGGAGAGCCAGCGGAACTTTAGTAGGTGGGATTAGGGGGACCATGGACAATACAATTAAGACATACTGAAAATGGTCACTCCTGTGTCGGAATGCACATACAAGATAGCTTAGCGAGAGGGACAGTGTCAGGAGTCAGAGACAAGACAACATTAGGATAGAGATGTCATGCATGTTAAGAGAAAGAGATCTGAAACATTAACATCCTGATTTTTTTTTTCTATACAATTATCAGTTGCAATTACACATCAAAAGAAACAAATCTACCCCCAGTTGCGATTGATGAACATCTGCACTTTCCAGACGTTCTTTTCCACAGGATTTCTTTGCAATAGCATAGAACAACCAATCAGTCATTTAATGACAGCATTATAACCCATTATGTTCAAGAGTCAATTACTCTAAGACCTTACAGTTTTATCACATACAATATGTCTAAATTGGATGCAATACTGTGGATCAATCAAATTCCAAATTTTATCTGAATCTGACTGTATAAGGCTACAAATTATTTATATTGGGGAGTGGGCAGAAGGAAGAACAGTCAAAATTACAGACCACCAAATAGTTGATGAGCCCTTAAAGAATTAACTGCTTCTTTCATTGATACATGGCCTGTACACAAACAAGATAATTACAGTTTAAAGAAAGTGTCTGGCATTTTTTCCATTTGTAACAAAGCCCAGAAATCAACAAATACTGATTGGTTAATCGGAAACACACAGCATAGATCAGCATGTGGAACTAGACCATATGTGAAAATGGGATTGTCACAGCAAGGACACTAAGGGTCACAGGACATACATCTGTAGGAAATCAGTCTTCATTAATTCGGCTGCTCATGGAACAGTTTGTTAGTATTATGTTCTTCCATGGATGTGCAATCATTAATAAAATGGAGCTATAAGTTATTTTTCAGAAAAGGAATACAATATATATGCAGTCTGCCTAAGGAATGAAGGAATCACTAGAAATGCACATCAGATGTATTATTTACAAATGTTATATTTTGCCGCGTCTTGACATTTGCCTGTTTGTAAAGGCTATGGCTGATAAATCTCAGTGGACAATAAAAGCATTTATTCCTATACCACTGAAAAAGAGGCTATATTCCATCTGATGGTCAAAATAGTTGCAACTTCATTATTGGAAAATAAGGTCTTCACTGGCTGTAAGTGAGCATTACTCCATCAAAATCAATACTGTTGATTTGTTGTAACAGGGGAAGTGTTAGAAACACACATAAAAATTTCCTTATAATATCTGGAAAGAAAAGAATGTTGGTTTGTTGGTTTTTTGTTTTGTTTTGTTTTTTTTTTTTAATCATAACCCACATACCCAACCACTCTTCACTAATAGTTCTGTGTGTCTTGAATGGGTAAATCTGGAATTTAATCCACTTACATGTAAGTAGGGGTTAGTTCAAACACAGAGGGGCCAAAGTACAAGCATTTAGTTTTTCAATTGTGGTAGACAGGTGCTGTAAGCAGCACCAGAGGATTGGAAAGGCTACTTGGATATTTAAACAGCATGAAAGAAGCTAACAATGACTGTCACCTGAGTTTATGAACACGTGGTCAAATGTGAAAAGCCATCTGTTTTAGGGGAGTTAATAATATGACATCAAATATATGGCAGTGTTAGTTAAAGGTGATTTCTACAAATTCAGAAACCACAGGCAATACTCTTGATCTATCATTAGGCTGGTTTGGATTCTAGAATCTTGAAGCTGACAAAATATTTTAAGAAATTAAATGGAATAGAATTCAGTTATGGTTTGGTTTGATAGCATTTAATAAGTACATGTTATCTTTCTCTCCTCTTATCAAGAAAGGTTGGCCACTGCCTTCAGTTTTGAGTGTGTCATCATTTCAAAAAATAAACTACTTCAATAAAAGCCTCCTTTTACTGTCTTCATGCAAACTCCACTTTCTTCTCCTACCATAAGAGTGAAATGTCCAAATTAGCTCAAAGTAACAGGATAGATGGAACTTTGATTTGGCTAATTTAAAAATTAAAAAGTTAATTTTAAAATACAAAAATACATGATACATGCACAATATCTTTAAGTTATGTTTATAACAAACAACAAGGTCTTTTCCAAAGAATTTTTTTTTCTTCTTGATACAAAACATATGTAACCCTTCTCAGATGGAGAGTTGCCTCTTCCCTCTTTTTCTGACTATGGATTGGCCATAGATAAATAAAGGTTATTTAGGTTAGATATTTGCCAGTGCTCCAGGTGCCACTAAGTCACCTGAAGCAGCACTCCTGTTCATGTAATCAGAAGTTAAATCAATTGCTAACCTCGGAATTTTCACTCCAGGACAGAGGCCAGCTGGGATTTTATTGCTATCTTAGCAGCATAGACCAGGGTCTGCCTTCTGGGTTCACCTGGAAGGGTTTGGGTTTTTTATCCTTTTTTTTTTGTTGTTGGTTTTTTTTTTTTTTTTTTTAAATTCCTCATATTGCAGGGATATAGGGTTACTGGTGCCTGTGATCACGTCTGTATACTTTCCATTACACAATATGATTTTAGGTCTCATTATTTATCTTAAGTTTCTGATAGCAGGTAGAGAAGTATGTAACAGTACTGTGGATTTGATGATCTGTGGACATTTTTGAGTAATTTTATTGCATTGTCATCTGTGACAGCAATGGATTGACTTTGATGCCTCAGATGTTTCCTTCAGTTCCTATCTTCATAAATAAGAAAAATACAGAGCAACACTTCCCTTCTAGATTTTTACCTCTAGTTTCTGGTCATCAGTAGTTCAGAGACTTTCTGTACTGGAAGTTGCAACTAGACTATAATGTTTAATAGCTCTTGATCTCCATCTTCCATCCATTTGCTTAAATGTCATTCTGTGGATTGCCAATTCTAAGTCAGGGGGGTTTGAACTACTCCCTCAGGTTATTCTTTCTGCCTATTTTATTAAAAATATGTTTTCGTTACTATAGCAAAAAGAAATTGAAAAGTAATAGATTTGACTCTTCTATCCACAATAAACCTTTGCACGGGTACTTAATGAGAATGTGTATATCTGGGATAATCAAACAAAGCAAATCCCCTAACCAGCATAGGTTAGTGAGAGAGGAAATCCTACATTTCTTACTCAGGCACAGTTTCCATAAAAACAAAAGAAAAGCGTTTGTTATCCTATAATGTAGTCAACTCACGTTCTATATCAGATATTACAAGATGCATATTCCTTCTGACTCAATATGACCAGTTTTCTCCTCCCCACTTTCAATATCAAAGCTTGCACTGCAGCTCAGCAGCTTCATTAGGATTCCTATTCTATGTTTACAAGGAATTAGCTTTCTGTAGCCAAACCAGTAATAAACTCTGTTGATAATGTTATTAGGAAAGTAGGGCAACCCAGATTACAGATCCGTCTGTGACACCAAAATAGCGCATACTCTAAATTGCCATTTAAAGTAAATGGGATGAGATGGTCAATAAAAATATTTTTAAAAAAACTCAAGTCACAAAGTACCATACTTAAAAAGAAAAAGAAAAAAGAAATAAGAAAATACCCATTAAAGCAGGTCCTACAGCAGAATATTCTCTATATTCACACAGCTTTTCTGGTATGGCTTGAAATATTTGCTGGGAAATTTAAAACAAATGTGTTTTATTCATTATATTTCCAAATTGGTTTATGACTTCCTGGAAGGCATAAAGGGACAGATTGGCACCCATACAGAAAGCAGAGTCGTGGCATCACCGCTGTGCAGTGTGTGAATCTGAAGGAATGCTCCTCTTCCCACGGCTGTCTGGGAGCCACTGCAAAGACTCTTTGCCTGCTTTAGCTTCATCTGAAGATGAACTGCTGTGGGGTTAATCACAATAATTATGTACTTTCTCCCTCTCTAAGAGGCATTATTTGCTCTGCATCACAGACCAGGGATTGTGAAGAACGAAGTTGAGCCTGTGCATCTGCTGTTTGCCCAGTGCTGACTTAATCCCCCCCTATCCTGCTGTCCCACATAATTATTTTGCGGAGTGTGGGTGAAAAGGAAGACCTGGATATTGTGCATTGCTGTTTTTCTTCTCCGGACACGTTGTTTAAGCCATTTCTGGAATTGCTGTCTCTTTATCTCCTACTTTGCCATGCAGAGGAGAGAAGCACCTACCTTTACAATGGCATAAAACTGAAACTATGTACAACCTGAATTAAAAACTGCACTAAGCAAATCGTATCAAGTTTCTCATTAGAAAATATTTATTTACCAAATGTGATTGCACATGCCAGCTTTATTTAACTAGTTTATTATTTTGATTGCATACCTCCAAAATATGTTTTCAGCTCAGGTAATTGTGTTAATTTGCATCTTGAAAGGGCACCTTTGCAAAACTGAGCATTTTATCAAGGTTATTCGTGCTGAATCAAAAGAAATTCACACACAGAGTTGTAATAATTACCTTCAATATTAACATTGACTAGAAAAAAAGAAAAACAAAAAAGCTCAAATCTTCTAACCTTAACACAATTAAAAAATGGAATACAAAATGGATTTTCAGTGAGATAGATATAAAAATGAATTATTTCTGGTTTTTAGGGAGTTCTTAAAGACAAGACGTGAACCAACAGGATCTGGAAGAGGTAGAATCCCTTCCCCAGTCTAGAGATAGAAACAGAACAACTGTCCTACTCAACAGTTGATTAAGCAGTGTCTGTTCAACAGAAAGTTTAACAATACATTGCACAGCTCTTGCCTTGATTTTACTGACAGGTGATTTTGCATCTTTTTACTTAAACTAGTGGCCAAGCCTGTATTTGTTGTATTTGTTCTAAGAGGGGTTTTTTTGCAAGTCAGTACATGAAGACTTCTTTTGATTCAACGGAAATTCCCTTAATGCAATTGTCATCTTTTTTCTATTAGGACAAATAACATCAAGGTAAACTGATTTTTAATCAGTAAAATTCAAATGTTAGATTATATCACTTTAAATTAGTAGAAAATAGAATGAACAGTTAAATTCAAACGTCTTTTGAACCTAGACAACTCTAGAAGACTTCTGATTAGTGATTGCTGCCAGGTGAACCACTACCCTCTGTTCCCTCTGAACTTTGTATACCCATGAAAAGAGCAAATGTCACATAGTGTGTATGATCTCTTCTTGGGCATTGTTCATACATATGCCTCTGTGCAAGAGAACCACAGCACTGATGCTGCTCTTTGGGCCTCTAGACTCTGCAAAACTGAGGTAGGAGAAGAATACGGTATAGGGAATCATATTGGTGTATCACCACATTTGTTGGCCTCTACAAATGATAGAGGTGGCTTACGTAATCTAGAAATAATATTGTATGCAATCATCCAATAATACACAGATTAAATAGTTCGTTATACTCAAAACCAGAATGAAAAATCCAGATTAGCAACATAAAAAGATCCCTTTGGATATATTCACAAGTGACTAGTTTAATTATGTGAAATCTCATAGATTAATTACATTACCCCAAATCTGATGAGTTGTGTCACAGTAATGCTGATATAGCCAAGATTAAAAAAATGGGGATGTAACAGTCTGCCTTGTTATCAGTGTGTATGTTGTCACAGCTTCTCAGTGAACTGTGACTGAGATGTATTAGCAGGTCAAAAGGTCAGAGCTCTTCAATTTTTTACAGTTCTAGAAAATGGATGACATTCGAAGAAAAGCTTAGTCTTAGCAGGGGACCAAAGAAAGTGATTTTTTTTTATATATATATTCTTAAAGAAGGAAAAAGAAAACGAACAAATGCAGGCTCTGTTATTAAAAGGCTCTACTGCATGCTAGGCTTCTTCTATATGTTTATTGTGTACAATTTACTGCTTAAACCCCCTATAAAGCTCACACAATGATTTGTATAAAACCAGAAAGAAAAGTGCTATGAATCTTGCTTCCTGGAGTGGCAGAGGTTGGTCCAGAGGTGAGATTTCAATGAATTACACTCATAAGTGCCCATCAATTATAGATAACAGATATAGTTAAATGCATTATTTTATACCAAATTAGGGCCATGCAATTGGGTATTCATAGGACCTCTCTCCAGCAGCTTTATGCAAGTGTTGGCAGCTGAATGAGGTTGGACCAGACTATATCCTCTTTAAAGAAACAGATAATTAAGTATCTCCCAATCATCTGGCCTCTTTTTTTTTTTTTCTTCTTTTCAAAAGGTTAACACTTGAATGCTTTAAAATCTGAGTAATAAAAAGATGTGGTGACCTGCTAAACTTTCTAACCTTTATTACTCTATAAGACATTTTTAACATTCAAAGTCCCACAATAATTTTGCTAATGCTTAATATTTTTCCATTTAGGAAAGCACGCTCTGCTTGTCCTCTATGGCAAGATGAAGACTCAGGATAGCAATGTAATCAATAGAGGAAACACCACAATAATTAGTAAATTTGTTGCAAAAGGGGACAAGGGAGAATGCTCACTATATATTTCTATATCATCAACTCTTTTCTCAAATTACAACACATTTTTCACTAGTCCATGTGTTTCTAGCATACATAAAAAGGATGAAATATCCTTTGATAGTCATGCCTTGGGCTGAATTTCAGAGGACATAATTTCAGTCCTAGACTCCCTGGAAAATCATTTACATCTTTACATACATGTTTGACTATCCTTGAAGACCTCATCTAAGGTCTTATATATCCATGGTCTGTGAGAGAGAAATTACAAATACACATAAAGCTAAAATGTAAATATCATTGAAATTTAAATTCTCTTCATTAGTAATTTCGCAACAATTTCTAGGGTGTTTAAGTGCAGATTATTATTTGAAAGACAAAACCTGGCCTCTAAAGGCAACACTAAAAGTAGAGATGGGGCAGAACACTATGGATCCGTAAGCATTTTCTCTTTCAATTTCCTACTGTCCAGAAATGCTTTGGAGTTGAAGCTGGATCTCTATAAGCCATCTACTTGCAACATGGCAATGTTTCCTATGTAAGGAAGGCCAGTACAGGCAGTCCTACACAGAGCTGTGACAGAGTTTCTTCACTTAGTTGCACCTACAGGTCCTTCTTTTAAACTGTGGAGAGCTTACTACATATAGAAAAGCTTGCAGCCCGCAAGTTCATGGGAGACGATCATGCTTCTCCAGTAATGTTTCAGTTATGATATTATGCAGGTGGCTTATGTTCAGAACCATTAGACAGGATTTGACAGGATACTCCTGCTGTCCTTATGCTGTTTGCATACTTATAAAAGTCAAAAATTCTAAGAGGAAAGCTTGGCGTACGTCTCATCAGGCTTTGGATTCTGGAGACCACAGTTGAATACTTATCCCTAAAACAGCCCACCTATATCACCTTTTCCCTCAACATGAAGAAAGAAGCACTTTCAGCTAATGACCGCTACCTTGAGGAATTATGTAGTTCAGAGATACTTTTAAAAATGCCATTTTTTGGATGTCTTATAAGCACTTCTTGTCCAACCAAAAATACCTAGAATTAAATGTTACACAAAATGCCACTCAAAGTAGCTATTTACCATGATGATTGTTGTGAATGGTCTATTTAGAAAGGAAAAACTGTGGTCAATTGTTTCTAAATTGCTGACCTATAGGCTTATAGAGCCATTATTGATCAATTTCTGGGCAAGAGCACAGGGTAATCTTTGCCATATGATTTACTTTAAATGATAAGAAAATTTGGTTAATATCCAAGGACGATTAAAAAAAAAAGACTTAACGATATTAAAAATATATTTTATAAATCCCTTCATGACTGAGTATATAATATTAATCTAGTGCTGTTAAATCAGTCAGTATTGCATCCCCTTCTGTAAATGACTGAACATTTGTCCTTTTCAGTATGTATATTTAGCACACCAGAAAAAATATTCCTCCACTTCTTCCATAATGGTAATAAAAAGAAACTGATTATTTTTTACTTGTCCATAAAAAATGTCCCCACAGCAACCTGAATTTGATTAAGCTGGTATATCAAATATATATATGGGACTGTGCACACGAAGTACGGCTTACAAGAACGTATGTACAAATTAGATGATTGCAATATTTAATAACTCAGTGAACTCTTGCTAATGTAACACTTTTTCTTCCGCATTCAGTTATTTGAAATTGAAATCATTTCTAGCCAGAACATGCCATTCTTTCAGGGTTTAAATCAGGCCTCTTTTATCAACACACTGATCATAACTGCTGTAATGAAACATCTCAGACCTTGAAAGTTTGCAACACACTGATGAAATACCAAGACATATTTGTGAAAAGTTTTTCTTCTTAAGACTAATTTCATGTCTGTTGTAAACAAAAACAAAATAACAAACAATCCCCTTCCCCTCTTCCCTAGAATAAGACTTCATTCAACCATACAAAAAAATTTCTCAATCTTATTAAAAGTGATGGAATTGGAACACTTAAAGGCACTTTAAATGATCTTAGCCTGCACACTTCCCACCTTGGGCTTAGGCCAGGAAGCTAGTTTTAAGAAGCATTTAATACTGCACGAATCCCAAGCAAAGGAAATTGGCTTCAGTATTTTAAAACTCAAGGTCAGTGGATATTGCACTGATTCAACATGATAGACACAAGACCCAATTGTTCAGATGTGAACCACTCATTTCGCATTCATTGTTATTTTTCTATTGCCTTTATTTGAGTCTAGAATCACCAAAAACCCCAGTCTGTGTGCGCTCTACCTCAACAGTAACTGCATTTAGTTTTGTTTAAAATAGAGAATTAATCACTGCCAATATCTTTTTTTTTTCTCTGACAGTGCTTCAAGTTTGCAGTGGAATTAGAAAATGATTGTTAATTTACACATACAAGATAATTTTATGTGACTTAAGAAAGATTAAATGGAACAATCAGGAGTGACAGTGGAAGAAATTAAATCAGGATATGAACGAGCGCTGTTTTATACTGTAGGTGTTCCTGCAAAACCTAATGCTAATACTTATACTCATCAGTTAATCACTTCCCATATTCCTTTTCAAATATTAACCTTTTAAAAAGTTGAATTAGCTTAAGAATAACTTGATATATTATTAGGATTCATTTAAAAAGCCCATGCCGAAAAAGAATGGTTCTCTTTTTAAACAGTTTTTAATTATTATGAGGCTTATATGAAGAGGAAAATATATTTTAACAAGCATCCACACAAGTGGTCTGATTATGTTATTCTAATCTGCAAACTTAATTATCACCTTCTTATGGAGTACAAGGAACAGCTTTAGAAGAAAATTAATGTATCCTATCAGTGGGACAGTTTGTCACTTTATTAAATAATATCTTTGCAAATAAAATTGTTAGAAGCTTCATTGTATTAAGGGGAAAAAGAAAACCCCTCACACCATTACATATTAAAATTAACTTCCCACCGTTTCTTTAATGGTCTATTAAGCCTTCACTGTGGTGGATTATGAAGTACAAATGACGATATCAACTATTTCTAAAACTGTAAGCAACAAATATGTTCTATGTGTGTTTTTATTACTGTGAGTTATAATTTAGCAAACATTTAAACTATTTTCACTAGTTTCCAATGTAGAAAGTGTATACTAAATACAAAGTGGATAATTTAAATTTTTTTCTTGTTTTTGATCTAAATCATAAGCTGTGGGGACAAAACTGACATGTCTCTACGTCTATCCCTTTTTCTGTAAAACAGACAATTCATATTCTATATTTCAACCTAGAAGACAAAAAAAACCCCAAACATAATCTGAAGTGTTGCCAAACATGCTCCTCGAAGTAATCTTTAGACTGATCTATATTATGAAAAGTGGAAATCTTGACAGAAATATTTAATACATCATTATTTAAAATATCATTCTACCTAAGACCGAAATTTCACCTCCAAATCTTCAAAGGCCTTCTCTACAGCAATCGCAGAATATCACAGCTTGCAAATATATACAGGAATCCAGCTTGTAAGCAAGTACAGGGTCATACTTGTCTGCCCTATAATGAAGAAATCCTACTGGGCACACCAGTAAATAAAGATTTTATTTCACTGGTTATTGCAGTCAAAAACTATGGTGTGGGTTGTTGCCTTTGTTTTTTTTCCCCTCTCAGGATACATATTATGACTTCCATGTAGAGCTAACTTGGATTATTTTTAGCTATCTTTGATTAGGCTATATTATTCAGTGAAACCAGAAACTACATAAAATGAATGCAATTTGATGGAATTTTCATCTAGAAAGGGTTGTTAGCTAACAGATGGAATATCAGCTTAACGTTACATACAAAAACATACTTATCTACCCCTTATTAACTATCTCTGGTGAGTCAATGTATATCACTTGAGATTTAGGCAACACAATCTGTGTGTATATTTGCACTAACAGCTTGAACTTAATCTCCAACATCTCAGGCAAGTGCTCTTACCTTTGCAATTCTAGCCACGGTTTTCAGTGTTACCTGCTGGAGTTTTCAGTGTTACTTGCTGGAGTTTTCACCCTGGCAGCAGCACAGCAGAATGAAGAAGTCCCTTGGATGGACTTATACTGTATCCACCAGTTTCAAGCTGTCCAGGTGCTTTACTTTGTATAGATAAACATTCACCACTGCGGACTTAAACAAACAAACAACCAACCAAAACCCAAAACTTCTCTCATAGGCTAACTTAGTATTAAGGCAACTTGTACTTTACTTAAGAAGCACAGAGGGAAAAGGGGAGTCTTTGTCAGGACGTTGAAGCTGGGACTCCCTCACTTCCAGCAAGCACTGCAGCTCTTAGGATAGCAGCAACTGTGGAAGAGGCAAAGCTCCTTTTCTGTCACTGAGGCAGGTTCTGATTTTTTTACCCAAATTAACTTCCTCTTTAAATAGGAAAAATGTTCTCACATCAGGGAAATTATTTCCTGCCCAGCACTATCATCTGAAGGAGCTTTACTAGCTATGTTTTTTATCTCCTTCCAGAAAGCAGGATACTTTGCCCTCATAGACAATCTAGAATTTCACAAGGTAAAGAACTCAGGTTTCTGTTCTTTCCATGTGTTACATAATTCTTTTCTTCTACCCCATAAGACCGGAAAAAATATGGAGTCTTGAGCTGTCATAAAAGTTTGAATATTCTGTCCATACAGAAAATTTAAAAAATCTTCTGTGCCTTCTCATCAGAAAGATGGATCAAACTGGTCATAAGATTCAATAATTATTTCATTCATAAAATTGTCATTCTTGTTATCAGTTACATTTATATTCTTTGTGAGAAAAAGGCTCAGCTATAAAGATACTGATTTTACTTAAGTATTATCTGATACCATTAAATGTTGACCTCCTGTGCCTTGTGGGTAAGGTATAACCAGCTGTCAAAAATGTCCAGTGATATTATATATGGGACATTACCAGTACTCTGTAAAATAAGACAATCAGTCTGAAATATTGGAAGGTTACTTAATTTTAATGTACAAGACAGTACTTGAGTTAATGAAACAAACCATAAAGTCAATGTTTTTATGAACAACTCTACCTCTCTGAATTTTTTTAACTTATAGATGTGAAGATCAAAAGCATGCCTTGTAATAAAAGGTGAAAAATATAAAAAATCAGATAGATCAGGATTTCAGTGAAACACTCGCTGACCTATTAGAACTAATTTTTTTCCAGCAGGTTTGGGCTTATTCCCAAATCTAAAATCTTGGAGACTAGAACAAGATAATATTCACAGATAGGTAATTCAGAGCACTTTCAAAAAAGCATAAAAGTGACTAAATCTAGAAAAATATAATAACAGTTATTTAGCCTGTAGTGGCATTGATACTTTGCCTTATACTTCTGAACAGACTTTAGTGAGGAAGGAACACTTCTCTAAACCTTAATGTCACTTTCCCATTTTTTACAGGATGCATTGGGCTTTCATTCCCACATGCTTTAAAAAAAGATTGCATCTCTAGCTCTCAGACTTCGCACTGTACACCAAAATCTTGCCACAGAAACTGAATATATCCTCTTCCAGGCTACAGGTTTTAGAGTGCTACCAGTTCAGGGCACTAAATTGGCATACTTATGGTTTGATTACTTAACTTTACATTGTCAAAGAGTATTCTGATAGAAGTGTACACCGCATGCAGCTGTACACCATCTTATAGTTTCATAGAGAAGAAAAGTGTTATGAAAAAGATAGAAATTATATAATAAAAAACTTCAGAAAAGATAATAAATAAACTAAACAAAGCAACACTTAAGACTTCAAGTAAGAGACATGGCTGAAAAGCACTTCCCTCTTGCTCTGTCAGCTTCTTCGTTTCCTTTTTTATTAAAACACTAAACCATGAGCATTAAGCAGCTCTTAATTTAGCTTTATAATAAAAATTGAAATCCTTCTTAACCAAGAGTATAGTTTTGTTGAAATCTGTATTCTTGATTATTTTATAATGTGAAGGAGCAAAGTAAAGTCAAGAAAGGCAAGGAAAAAAGGAGTCAAAAGCAGAAAAAGAAAAAAGAGAAGTCATAAGATGCCAGAGGAAGGAAAAAGTAGGCAAAAGATGAATGTGCCTTTTAGCAAGAACAGACTTATAAGTTAAAATTTCATCTCAAAGACCTCCTTCACTTGAGACAGCTAAAAACATTTGGTAAGAATCAACCAAGGTATAATGTGGGAGACTAGTGACCACTGGCTTGTGATCCAGTGTACTCAAAACACAGTACAGGATAAAACACTGCACATGTTTTATCCCATACTTCAGCCATGTCTCCACTGTGTGATGGAGCGCACTTCCAGGACTGCAGAGCTAGTGCTAATTCAGATGACACTGAAAACACAAGCAAGACAGCCATAAGGTATTGCTTTTTGCTTGAGGTAGTCTAAATCTGCTCTAAGCCACAGAAGAACTTGTGGTGGTATGCTCCATGCAAACCCTACAGTGCCATCCAGCTTAGAAGTAGACATGCAGTTCATTATGCAGGAGATCAGCTGTGAGTGTCCATGAATGATATTGAGAAACTGGCAGAGTCAGAGCAGGTTCACATTAGCCCTGACTGGCATCTTCTTTCTGTAACTCTACGTAGTTCTCTCTTTGGCAGTGCTCGCTGTGTCTGAGTAATATGTCTCTCCAACAGAGACTGCTCTGCATCATGGCTGCATCATGTACCCTTATCCTACAATTTTAGTGTCTTTGGGCATTGTAGGTGATGTCAAAGGAGCTTTGGCAGAAGGAAGACTGTGTGCACTTATGCAATATGCCAGATTGCAAATACTTTAGATTAATGTCTGTGCTTTCTTATTCTAGATTTAACAAAAGCAGTTGAGAATCTCTCATTCTGCTATGCAGGTACTAGTATGCTACACATAAACCATCACCTTTGTAGCAGGTGTGTCCAGTTTCCATGATATTTATTTTGCTTATGTAAATAAAGTAGTAGATAAATGTTGTTAGTAATTTAAGCAACATGATTAAAAACTTAGTCTTTTACCAGAATTTAAATAATACAAAAATGCCTCTTCACAGGGTTAGTGCCCTGGCAACCTGGTGACAGAGTCAAATTCCCACCTGCTTACTTGTTTTCTATATTTCTGCCATAGTTGTGAACTATGGCATTTGTAGTTGCATTGTAGTCCCGCTGCTATTTTGTTGTTTAGTGATTAAAACTTTCCAAGTAAGTAAGAGTGTGTCTGATTGCTCCTTGTCAGAAGGGGGGAACTGAACCCCAATCTCCCTCTTCCTGGCTGAGTGCCCTCACTATGAAGCCAGTATAAAAATAGTCCCACTGCCGCAGTGGCATGGCTGCTATGCAGCTTTGCTACTGCAAAGTTTTCTTGAAGCACAAGCCCTTCTTACTTAGGTCAATCCACTCAGGTTTAATTTTTAAAAGTCCACAACAATTTGACAGTTAAATTTATGTTCCCAGATCGCTTTCACAGAACATTTACACTGCGATTCTCTATGAAATCAAAGCAGCTAAACATGTTGAAGATTTCATTCAGAGTGAGTTGTCAGCTGCCTCATACCAGTGAGAAGAACATATTTCTTTAACACACTTCTTTTCTTTCTTTGAACAAAATCTTGATAAAGAACTAGATTGACAGCTTAACACAGCCTTCAAGGTTTTACTACCAAAATCCAAATCACTTAAGAATCTTCTGCTACTTCTGCTGCTACTGTAGTTATTAATACATCACCATAACTAAATGAAAAAAATTCCAAGAAGTATTTTAGCTCACAGAAAAAATCAATGCTGCCCTTGTTTTTAATATATTGTGAGCACAAATATTCTAACCACAGAGAAAGTTCTTCAGTTGGCCATTATACTCCCAAGTCACAAGCTACTGTTCCAAAGAGCATTCGATGCCTTTAGACATCTTCATAATTGGCTCAGAAATAGCATGCTGCCAGAAAGGTTAACAGACCTTGCTGTTCCTCATATGGACAAATCTTTATTAAAAAAAGCATAACTGAAAGGTTCTCAAGAACCAGGAAACCACCTTACTTGCAGCTGTTCCCTAAGCCTAATTTGAACAAAAAATGGCAAATCTTACAGTTGGCCTCTTCCTCAGACTACTAAATCAAAATCCTAGGCAACTTTTACCACATCTACCTACGACATGTGGATTTAAGTGATACCCTACTCCTGAATTTTAGGCACAGTAGGAAAACAATTTAATGTAAATTCAATATGATGTTAAAATACTGTATTAATATCTTAATCTAAGGAACAATATTAATTGTTGGCATAGGCATACCTAAGCACAGTTCCAGGGATGGAAACTGGATATAATGTGAATACTTTCCAAGCTTAATAAATTCCAAGTAATTACTAGGTAAACCGTTTTTATGTCCAATGATTTTCTGCTTTTTCTGTTGTATCCATTTTACACCATGACATACAAACATACCACAAGCATCCGGCTCATCCTCACAATCACCGATCAGTAAATTAATTCAGAATTCTGTAATTACTGTTCACTAAAACTTTGAGAAACAATACCAAAATTATATTGTTCCCCATGTTTCTTTGCCTGTCCTGTATCCTGTCTTGACAGTTTCCCCAGAGAGTCCTCCTGGGCCTTTTGAGCTGGAGAGGGGGGTATTCTGATTCTTTAGCCAACAATCTGCCACATACCTTAGGATCCTGATGTTGATCTGAACCCCTTTACCCAAACCAGAGCTGAACATTACAGAGCACTCAACAGAGACAGGTAACATACATACAATGTGTATTTCCTGAAGTGCAGAGTAAAGTCCTAAATAAACGTGAACAATTTTTGTTAGACCAGGTTAGCAACATTTTTTAAATTCCCACAATTTCTCTGTCTGACAAAGGAAAAAGTTGAAAGCAGGATACTAGCACCCTTGACCATTGGTGAGACAGCAAATGAACATCCATTAATCTTCTACTTCAGAAGCAGATGTAGATCAATAATCACCAATCGTTCAGTCATATAGTTACAAGAGAACCCAGAGAGGTATTCTTTCAGTGCCATGCTAGTACAAGGAAATATCCTAATTGGCCGAGGCCAACTGCATGAGGTTCAACAAGGCCAAGTGCCGGGTCCTGCACTTCGGCCACAACAACCCCAGGCAACACTACAGGCTTGGGGAAGAGTGGCTGGAAAGCTGCCCAGAGGAAAAGGACCTGGNTAAGCCTGTTTTAGGAAGGGCAAAAACATAAGAATTTATATGATTTAGTCTCAAGAGACGTAAATGACCAAAACAGTATTCCCAAAACACATCAGATCTCCTGTTAAGCAGACTATGAAGTGTGGTGAGGGAAAGACAGGCTATATCACTTTAAAATACTTTTATCTTTTAGCTAAACTTGGCTTCAATAGTATAGTGTCACATATCAGAATAAGCAACAGCCATTCCCTTTAAATCAGTCATTCCCAAGTCAGCCAATATATTTCTCCGGTGTTTTGTTTTGCACTTTTTTTCTGATAACCTATTTAAAAATGTGTAGTGATTTCACGCGCGCACACACACACACATACACAAAGATATTGAAAAAATCCATGTTTTGGGTATAAGTATATAATACAAAATATAGATATAAAAATACATATTAAAAGAAAATACAATGAAATATAAAAATAAAAATAGAAAATATAATTTGTGTACATCGATGCTTAAGAGATTCAATACTTTACCTGAGGGATATCCACAGGATTGATCTTATTTTGCAAGATACACGAATTATACTTTACTATATACTATAAGTTTGGAAATACTTCTAGCTTTGCACATTTCTTAAAAAGGGCTATGTAACCCACTGCAATAAAAATAAGAGACTTGAAATCAGATCAGAAAGCAGTCTGATTATTTACATGAAAATACATAGACATAAGCCAGGCAAACTACATTCAAACAGAATAAAGAGGAAAATGGAACATGTTGCCTAAAGTGATGGAGATGGTGACACAGGCTTTTTATTAGATACATTAAGCACTTAAAATCACTTCAGTTATATAATTAGCAAAGATAAGAACTATAGGTTATTTAATCAGGGGCTGGCATATTGGTTGAAAGGATTACTTTTTAGGTAATCTATTAAAAAATGAATTTTGAACAGTTGTACTAAAAGAGGGTTAGGAGGATTGCCTAATTTTTTTTTTTTTTCCAATTACATAAGTCTCTCTAATATGACACAAACTAATCTGCAATTTCAGAGTGTAGAGTTGGAAGCCTGGGTTATATTAATTGTGAGATTCTGGATCTGAAGCAAATCTAGGACCCAATTTCTCATGACTTAAGAGACAAGGCAAGTAAAGGCACATGCTGTATATCATGTCAGTCCATGCTGTACTAAAGGAGTATTTGGGCTCTCCTCATTATCTATGGGTACTGTAGTATAGGCCTGGAAAACAACATTCTCTAAAAATAAGGGCTTAATTACTAGAATTAAAGGACTAAAAAAGAAGTTCCATAAAGCACCCGCAGTTCAGAGTAAAGGTTTTCATGTTGTGATTAAATTTTAATTTCTTTGTACTAAGGAATAAAGTGTTTATGTTTATTAAATAGGAAGTGTAAAATTTATTCCTTAACAATTCATTTCATTGTTTTTAATGGCTTGGATATTGTCAATAATATTATACGTAAGTGCGCTGTGGCCACTTAGCAACCTTGACTGGATTTCAAAAGAAAGTTTTGTTGGTTTTGCGATATATATTAGAAATGGCTTCTGCTTAACTGTTTATAAAGTCCAGCATCTGTTGTAAACATGAAATATATCCACATGAAACTTATGTAAAGATTTGCCATTTACTTCAGAGATTTGAAGATTAATTGATCCAAAATGAAGTTTGAAAATCAGCTGAAAATTTACATTGTTACTATTCACTAGTTCTGACTATAAAAATAGGTCATCCCCCCAAAAAAACCCCAAGCGATATTTGATAAAAATCAATTGTATCACGATGCATTTTATTTATTGTGTGCTCATGAAAAACAGGGAAAATAACCTTATTCTTTTGTGTAGAAATACCTGACCATACTTTATCAGCAAGCTATAAATAGCAAGCTGTAGTTTAGTAGTTTTGTTACAGTATTTCTCATCTCTATTGTGTGATTTTACTATAAATGAAAGTAGTCAGAAACCTTTTTCTAACATTGCATTATTAATTGTTATTTCAAATGGTGTGACTAAACAGTGGAAGAGAGTGAGATTTAATTCCTATATAGTTAAGTTTGCCTTTAATGTATTGTAATAAAAGGCAGTAGTTTTAATTAATTGAAGAATGTGTAGAACATCCAATAGGTACTTCAATCCATAGAAAAGGTTCAATGACCTACTCTGAGTAATGAAACATCATCTGCAATAAATTCCTTTACCAGCCTGACAGTTGAAGAAAATTAGATTTTATTGACCTTGGCCTACAGCATATGGATAGACCTGTTGTGAATCAACAGTTTGTTATTGCACAATGCATGCTGGGCCAATCCCTCCGTATGATTGTGCACCATGTTAAACAATCCTTTCTCCTAGTCGATGCGATGATTTTCACCCTTTAACATGGCCATACATTTCACTTGATAATTTCTAAAGCAACTGTTTCTTTAACAACTGGGTATCATTACATATCTTTAAAACACATAACTTTCCTTAAAGGAAAAAAAACATTCCCATATCTTGTTATTAATAGTACATATTTCAGTTATTTGTTTGTTTTTAGAAGTGCAGAATGGCAAGTGTTTCACAACAACCCCCTCCAATGGGGTTCCAATTGGAAATGCCCAAAAAACAGACAGCCTTTACCATTGTAACAGTACAAAACCTGACCCCATTTTAGTCCTGCAGCAGTGAATTTGACAGTTGAGGACCCTGAGAATACAAACATAAATTCACTGCTCTGCTTTGGGTCTGACACAGCGCACTGCATTCAAAGATGTACTTTGAAATCCCAGGGGATGCTCAGGACGAAGGGATGTCTGCTTAGAATATATCTTGTACAGCACACTGCCTCTAGTCCTCATGAGTCTGAACCTAAGGCTCCCCAACCACACCAGCCTCCCAGATAGCCACTACAGAATAATGTTTAACAGAGTAAGAAGTCTCTCAAGAAGAGGGCCTTAGCCCGTTATCACTTTCTAGAGAAATTATAAAAATGTGAAATCTTGTATCAGAGAGAGGTGCAGATACTGCAGATGCAGACTGCTATCATTTTGCTTTGTAAGGCTGAATCAGCATTATACTCCAAGTATCTTCTTTTGTCCCAGCTCAATAAACTCAAGCACACATTATACACTTCAGGCATTTTTTTCTAAAGATGAGCTACTACATGTTTGAAGTCTGACAAAAGAACATTTGATTTTTTTTTTTCTTTCTGTCTATAAAAGTTATAACCAAGAGCTAGGCAGAGTGAGCTGTCTAACTACAAGCCATCTCTTGCTCATGTGAGATGTGAAAATATTTCACACTCCATCATAAATATTTCTGCCTTGTGTTGCTTCTTCTGATGACTACAGTTGCAGTAATACTGCCTGAGTTCAGAGGTATTGTTCTCTGGAGTCTTATCCTTTTATGCAAAGAAACCTGTGGGTTCAATGGGACAGGTAACAGATGTCTGCAATCTGGTCTCTCTGTGGGGCCAGTGTCTTTTTAAGCGTTCTCAGCTCAGTCACAACCAGAAAGGGAGAGATTGAAGGAAAGAGACTGAAATGTCTTGAATTCAAGTTAGTAATTTTGAGTTGATGATTAGTGTATTCACAGCAAATATGCAGTTGTGATTCAACCCAAGAGACTCCATCATTTAAGCTGAAAAATTGGAAGAATAATGAAAATATGAAAATAGTTTTGTTCTACTCAAAATGAAAGATTTTGACTTTTCAATTCAAAGCTAAAATAAGCCCACTTTAAAACAAAGGCTAAGTACATCTGAGAATGGAGCATTTTATTCACCCCATGACAAATGACTTTGCTTTTAAACTGAGGTTGCCTTATGCTAAAATAAGGAGGAAGGTTACACTGATCTTTTTAATTTGTGGCACTCAGTCTGGAACTAGTACTTGCTTTCAACAGCAAGTGATTTGGAATATTCAAGTGGAATAACTATGTTCTGGCTTCTTTGCTGCCAGGTTGGATTAGAAATCTGTGTTTGCATAACAGGATTTTTTCTTTTTTTCTTGAGGTCAGTGAACATATGATACTATGATGACTACATTGTATAGTGCAGTATTCAAGTTGGAACACATGAAAGAACTTGCTAAAGATTCTTTTACCTGCTATTTCTCCCACCTTTTCTTTCGGTGGCTTTTACAGATTAAACCAGTGTCACGTAACATGTAGGTCAAAACAAAAGCGTAACTTCCTTCACTCATATCCATTAAAAGAACACTTATTCTCTTGGACATCACTTGCACAAAGTAAACCAGTACTTCCTATTTCTTAAAAATTTCCTGACAGATTAAGTGCATAGCTATTGGCACAAAATAAAAGCATAATTAAGCAAGCTGAAAGGGAGTCTCAAAAGTACATGGTCAAGAACATGATACAGATCGAGTTATTAGGAATAGGATCTTTTTCTACTTTAGGCTTTCTGCTTCATAAAAGAGGAAAATAGACTGATGTTTGAAAATCTCAAAGATGATGTACTTAAAGACTGTAAATGCAATTTATAAATCCTATTTTAGTTTACTGAGACTAAGAAATATCTTTTATGCTATGGGGTGCCAGAGAGTGAAATTAGAGTGCCTTATTTAACTAAATATTATTTCAGAATAGTTAATACCAACTTGAATTATTTTTTGTTGAACGTATTCTTTGTTTCCCTGTGTATATTCCAGTCACATAACTCATACATCTGTTATTCCCAGCATCAAGTCTATGAGTTTTACACAGATCTCCCTGCAGGGCATTTTGGCCTAACTGAATTGTTATTTCAACAGTGTGTCCTAGTTTAATGATACTGTTACTTGAAATGCTGTCTTTTGCAAGTTTTCTTCCCCCTGAGGTTAACTCAGCTCTTCCACACTGAAATCAGAAAATCTGACCCTACTCTTAAGCAGGAGATGCTTGGGAAGTGAACCCTGCTTTCTCAAGCACAGGGTTCTCAGCACTTCAGACCTGTAAAGTGGGTAGTGTGACAACTGAGATTCTAGGTTTTATGGACACATTTAAATCTTAATGCAGTGTCAGTACTGGTTTCTGATAATGTGTGCTAATGGTCTGAAGATACAATTACTTAAAATGGCATACTAGGATTCATTCTTTTGACAGAGGTGGGAATGCTACTGGGTTCTCACTTCCATTCTTTGCTGTTTGACCATCACCAGAAGAAAAATTCTTCTCCTGCAGATCCATTTTTAGGAACAAGTAATGAATATTTTAAAATCACTGTTATGCTGAATCTTATTTGGAAGACAATACGGATCCATTCCATATTGCAGCTTACAAATATAACATTTTCAAGGGATTAAGGCATGTATTAAGCGTTTCTCAGTGAAATTTAAGCTTCTGAACACAGAAGACTCTTTTGACAAAGGGACTTGATTTCAATTTAATAAGAATCTGAAACAAACAGGTGCTTCATTGAAAAGAAATGTCACAAGGTAGCTGCTAAGTAATTTGAAAATTTAAGAAACAACTGATAATGTGATTTTTTAATTAATGAGTATTTACACATACTTAACCTGAGATTTTCCAAAGACCTAAATGTTTAAGTATCTGTAGGCAGTTCAGAAATCTGCACCTTAATTTATTTTTTTCTATTTTTAGTAAGTCAGTAATACTAAGTCTTTGTGTCCAGTATCTTTGAACAGTTTCAAAATGCATCAGAGTTCCTAATAATTAGCCATCTACTTCAAAAGCATTCTACACTATTGGCCAGTAGTCATTAAAAAGTCCTTCCAAGTCTTATGATATGCTCTCATCTTCATTTTGAGAAGTTAAGCAAGTACAGAAAGATTCTGCTTTCACACATAAGTACAATACGTCAGGAGTTTCCCTACTGGTATGCTCTAATTACAGATGAAACTTGGGATCAGCATGTCAAGGAATGCCCTCAGGAATCTGAGGATCATTACCAGGATTTAAAGCAAAAGATTCTCCAACGCCAAACTTAACCTAACTTACTTCACTGAAGCAAATACAACACCTTGGGTTTCAAAAGACCTCCACACACAGAATAAACTTGAAGTTTCTCTTCAGTGAGGAAACTTTTTACATACTCATCTTCCAAGTAGAACCTCGGTGCAAGGACCTGCTTTACAAAACCGAATGACAGCTGTGGGAGCTCAAAACCTTGGAAAATCAGGCAAGAGAAAACTAACATAAAACCACAAAGGAATTGATTTTTTAAATCACGGGAAATATTCACAAGTGACAATGTAGGATTTTCAAATGAGTAAGTGCTATTAATGATGGAGCCCACTATGAATCTGACTTGACCTGGACTTGCTGATCTTAAATCATCGAGATTGCACAGAAAATTCCACACTCTGGTGAATAAAGTCTTGTAGTTTAGCAGACATCTAAAAAAGGGGTTTATTTTCACACACTGCAGGAAAATGCTGCTGCAACATATTACAGAGTGTTGCCACATGCAAATAACTGTTAGTGGAACAAACTATTTGTGAACTAACATCATTTGGAAAATTGTATTCAACAAAATAGAAATCTGCATTTTTTTCTCACTACACAAAAGAAGAAACATTTTAAAACATCAGTCTCTATTACAACACTTTGCTCAAGTCTTTACATTCTTTTTTAGAAATGCATAATCTTTCTGAATAGTCTTTCAATACCCTGAGAATCATTTTTTCAAGTTCTTTCAATATCGCAGTACCAAAGCACATAGGGACTGGAACTATATATTTTTGTAATTAATTTCCTTAAGATAATGTTAGAAACATCAGGTTCCTTAAAATATAGATGAATTTCAAGGTGAGTCTGCTAGCAGATGTTATTAATGGCATATGATTTATTGTGACATGAAATCTGATCTGAAACTCATGTTATTAGCTGAGCTTTTTATAAATTATAATTGCCAACTGCTGAAAATATGCAGAAAGACCACTGATAAACTAGCTTCATCTTCAGGGCGTAGAATATCTGCATTTGCTAAATGTCCAATATCTCTAGTCCTGCTGAACGAGTATAATACATTGGGATGTGCAGATCAGGGTTGAGTTCAGATCTTTTCATAGTATAATTCTTTCAGAATGAGAAGCATTGCTGGTAGGAAGAGGAGGTCATACAAAATAAATGTTTACTGTGGAACTTGAAAAGAAACATACACTCGGGGTCATAGTATGTCATTGCATAGATGCTAAACAGATTGAGTATTTAAGAAAAAAGCCTCCATCTCTGACTGTTAAATATAAGGTTTATACTTTTAACATGAAAACAGTAAGAAGTTAGATAATATTCAAACACATTCAAACATCAGTCTGTACAGCTCTAAGACGACAACACAAACAGCATATTTCATCATCCTAAGGTCTATGAAGATTTGCATCTACACAAGACTTTTCAGGTCACCTCCATGGAAAACTAAAGAAAGTCTATGGGTAGGCTCAACTCTCTGGCACTATTTGTGTTAATAATTATTTCTAGATATTCTCCATTTATTCCCAATAACTTCGTATCTTAATTTCCTCTCCCATGTGCCTTTAAATGTTAATTAAAGTTTCTGAAATGTTGCTTTTACCCATCACATGTGCTAAATTACCTAAAGAAGAAGAGACAAACATAAGCATTGCATTATGAATATTATCTATTCAACAAACCAGATACTGAAAGAAGGTGAATTTACAGTACATGTTGTAATACATTTTTAATATCCAGAAAAACTCTGAGATAACATTGCAAATTCAAAAAGCAACACAAGGAACAGATGCAAAGTCTCATTTCTGACTTTTTTACATATCCAAAGCTGTTTAATGATAAAAGCATTTATGTGTAAAATGGCATTCACTTGCCCTTACTAAGAGTATATATGGAAGAGCCCCCTGTCAATGTACCAGTGCGCGTGTGGGAATGAAACATAAGGATCACCATCTGCAGCTGTCTAATAAGTGTTCTTCAGTGCCTAATGGCAAAGTGTCAATTCAGGGATCCTCAGATACCACAATGCATCATCTTGTCCATGCTAGTCTTACAAGTCAAACATTTCACATGTGAGAACAGTTTATTTGTAATGCTATTCATTTCATTTGAAATACCAGATATAAAACAGTTACACTACAAGCAGCCTGGGAGCATATACTTAATATAAAATACACCAACTTCCTCTCTTTTATAAGAATCAATATTTTAAAGGATGTGCAAAATTTAACCCCTCACAGAACTTAACAACATGGAAAGAATCTTTTCATATGCAAATATTTGTAGATTCTTACCTACTGTTGAACTTCTCTGGATGTTTTTCTCTCATGATATGGAATCTGTGGGCAATTGAAGCATCCTAACAGGAAAAAGAAAACCGTAAACCTATTGTGACAGGAAAATTGCAAAACAGAAGACCAAAACTGAAAACAAGACATATTGTTTGTAAGGTGTTTTGTGAACTGTCATTTTCAACAAGAGCAATACTCTTATCACTTAGAAAGCTTACAGGTACACTGTTCCAAGAATGGGATATATCTGAACAAATTATTACACTTGTTGTAATCCCCATTATTCCTTTTTACAAATCAGACAAGATAGTTACTTTTACTGAAAGTGTCTTCCACATCTGTATAGCAAATATCATCCAGATCTGGTGAAGGTTTACAGTAAGACCATTCACACACAGTTCTTTCTTGTTGGAATACTAAATAAAGAATACAAAATCTATTCCCTTAGTAAAGGTGAGTGATAGATTCAGCAGAGTTACTTTATACGCATATAGTTTGATATTTGCATGTGGCCATTCAATAACTTTCTCTAAAATTTGCTAGAAAATGGGAATAAATGCCAGGAGATGCCCCATTTGCTATATGTCAGAGTATGAAATCATGTGAGGGGAAAAATAGATTTTTAATATAAAAAAGAGACTTGTTAATTAAATTAAATACATTTTATCAAAATATTTTAAAATGTAGTAAATTATGTTAATAATACATTTAAATAATGTGTATGTGAAATGAAATAGCTGTATGAAATACTTATACGTGTATAACATTTTAAAAAGATTCAAACCATTGTGGTGGTGGGAGTTGCTGAAAATAGAATATTTGGAACTGATATGCTAGAATCAGTTTTCACAGCATTTTTCTATCTCCTTTTCAGGTATGAAAATAATGTAATATTTAAAATCATGTAATATTTATTTCACGTACTAATTCATTAAAAATTTACAAACTGGGAATTAAGAAAGTAAAAAGTTTTTTCATCTTTTAATGTATGTATTAAATGAGGTGTTAGAGTATGAAATCTACCAAGTCTTCATTCTTACAGGAGATAGTAAACACAGAGAAATCCATTTGGATCATGTTTTTATAATTATGTCTTAAAATGCTGCATATATAAGAATATAAATATAAGAAGAGTTAGTTCACTTAGTAAGAAATTTAAATTAATTCCAGTTTCCATGTAAATAGAGTTTGACAAAAACTACAAATAAAACTATCACTATAATCAACTATCATGTATACAAAAATAATACATTATTTACCAACTCAAAAGATTATGGAAATATAAAAGCTAAGAATTTGAGAGAAGTATTAAATTCAGTATGAAGTCTGTACCTAGCAACATTTTAAGTTATTTTCAAACCATGAGAATTAGCATTTTGGGGAAAAATAAAATTAAATTCTTTACTTAAATTTTATCATATTTCTGATACCAAACAATTAAAATATTTTGTTTAAAATAATTTTTATTTAAACCAATCAACGTTAAGTATTTTGTGCAGATATATCAAGTACCCACTAACATCAAACATGGCTGCAACACTTTATAACTATGATAATTTTTTTTTATTAGAATCTTAAGAAGGGCACCCTCTGGAGAACAGACTGGTCCAACCTTCAGATTTGGTTTACTGGCTTGTGGGTACTTTGAAAAAATAAATGTATGAACTTTAATACCATGTCAAAGATAGAATTGTTCAGATAAACATTTAAATAAACCTTTAAGATTGTGAATAAAAAACCAATAAATAAGTCATATTTTACACACACTCTACCTACATAAGGATGTAGCACAGCACAGACTTTTTAGGCAAAACTTGTGATCACTGATCAAATAAAATAATTTAATGGTATCACTAAATGTATTGGCTCCATTGAAATATTCACTTTTATTCATGGTCTTATTATGTAGTTCTAAAGATGTATATAGTTTGTTGCTTTATGCACATCACATCATTATTCATTTATTTTTCTATTATCTTTGAGAATGGAACTGTCATTTAACATTTTACTGGCCTATAAGGAAATGACAGCAAAACCCCCTAATGAATTAACTGGTGTTTGTCATAAAATGCCTTATTGTTCTGTTCTGTCATCCAAACTCTCATCTGAAACTTTCAGTGCTATATTCTCAAACTGCACTCATCATTACTTTAAATTTATTTTTATGTGCAATGCAATTTTATAAGGCAAATATCCACAAGTATCCAGGTGATCCCACAGTTCTTGGAGATGGATAAAATAAAGCTGACAGTAAACCCTGAGACATCACACTTCTAAACAAAGCCTGCCAGCTGAACTAAAATAATAACTCTGTTAACTTTAGAAAGATCCATCATTCATACATTATCCCACATTAGATGTGCCAACACTAGAAAAGTATATTTGTTAGCCAATTCTATATGAAAAAGAAATAAAAAGGACTACTGTTGTGGTTAAATGTTAATTTTCTACACACTGAAGCAAAAGAAAAAGACAGACCCAAGACAAAATGAATAAAGGAGTAGTAGCATATTTGACAGAAACTAGGAAACACTAATCAAGGACTAACTGTCTAATGAATGAAATGAAAAGACTAATGTGCTTACTCATGCATAACAAATGCAAGGCACAAACAAGCTAGGGATCAATGCCCACTGCAGATGGCAAACAGGCAGTTGTTTCCATGCAAGGTTGATTTGATCAAAATTTTCCCCTGCCTGAACATTTTCTGACTCCAAAATGGATCAACTAACTTAATGAGCTGAGAGGTAAAAAAAGTAATACACAAAGCTAATTTTGACAAGCACAACGCAAGACAGGCACATGTCAGACCAATTTCATACAAAAATTGTTGAAAGGCTATTTTTATTAATGGAGACCGTAAACGAGAGGAGTAACTGCACACAGATAAGCTCAAAAGTAGGGGAACTGCTAAAGCTTTCTTTAGTTCATACTGCCCAACTGCTCTTTTGAACCCTTAATTGAGTCCAACGTATAGAGTCCTTAGATTCCCTAGCACAGGGACCTCTTCTGAACCATAACTCTATGCTATAGGAAAATCTGAAACCAGCCCATGCTGGTTGCGTGTTAGCAAAATAATCCTTTGCTTTAGGGGAAAAAAAGAAAAGAGAAAAAAACTACACTGAGTTTTCTGTTTTTCAAATGTCTATCATCTTTCATTTGTTAAGACAGTGACATACAAAGTAGTGCAAATAAATGAAAAACAATCAGAAAGTTACAGGAACTTGAGAGTGGGTAGGAATGCAGGTTCTGTCTCCTAACAGCTACAGGAATTACCAGATGCCAACCCTGAATCCTGAGGAACAACCATTAAAAGTTTGTATTTCTGGATGAGGAGAGCAGAGGGTCCTTCATTATGAGCTGTTTCGGCTACATTTGAAATGGGATTCATTTTAGCAGACTTCATTCAGCCATTTCAAAAAGAGGCATCTAGCCTAACCTATTCAGAGCATACAACTGTTGCTGGACCAATGGAGAATTAATTTCTTTTTTGTGTCACAAACTATATTAAAACTATATTAAAATCACTTAATACTGAGAAACAGAGCAATATCCATATGCATGGTAAGTTGAATATTGTTTGCATATTGTTGCTTTAATATGCTGATCTTTCCTGGTACCTGATATTGTGGATGGCCAGTAAAATATGAGAAATTATTTTTGTATTTGATAATAAAACTGATGAAAAAGAGAAAACCCAGGAGTCAGTAAAGCAAATGCACATGCTTCATGATATTACCTAGCAAGGTAACAAGTGAACAGGTTTTTTTAGAAAGGTCATTTGACAGTCAGATACTGTGGGCATTATTTATTAATTTTTATTAATAAATTGATACATATACTAGCCTGAAATACAATTTTCCAGCAGCATATACCTGAATCTAAATATTTTCCATTTTTAAAAGTAACACACCATAAGTGCACACAAACATGCCTAAAATTCGCAAGAGCTTTATTATTAATGATAGTCTGAGGAGACACAATGCTGTCAGGCCTGTTGCAAGGTGAAAGGAGGAGGAAGATGTTATGGGATCATTGTAATATGAAACTAGTACCTTTCACTACACTCATGCTTCAGTCACAAAGCTCATTTTATACCTAAAGCATTGTAATATTTTTCACCAAAGCATCCAAGAATAGAGATTTTTTTCAGGAACACTTCTGCATCAAAATCAATGCTGGTGCGCAAAGTAGTGCTGAATACAGAGCATTTAAAAACAGAACTAAAACTAACTAATTAGACAATTTTGTATTTCTGAGAATATTATATGAATATTTGAGTTGTATGCTACTATTCTAAAATACTTAATTTCTTTTTTAAGTTATACAATATTTTTAGTCATTTACATGTCGTATGCAATATATGACAATAGCCTAGATGATGATAATTGCTCTGAACTTTCATTTCATAGTATCACCAATCTAATCTGAAAAAAACTACCACACCTTGTTCTCTCTTGTATGCCTCCCTAGTTTAGATGGTTTCCACTCACTACTGTAGCATTTTGAAACTAGAGATGAAGGAAGGAGTGTTTGAAGAACACAAGATGCAGTTTATCCCAGTTTAAATTCTACAAAATTGTAAACAGACTCTTAAAAAATGTACCTCTGTATCTCCTAAATATTCAACCTGGACATACGTGTGATGAACCTGCAGACATACACACATATATACACCCTTAACTTGAACCTGTTCAGAGTCTGAAGTAGCTGGACTATCCTTCTTATATCTCACTCAGGTTTGTTTTAAATCCTGACAGTGCAGATAAGATGGAGAACAGACAGAGCATATCTGAATCTACTCTTAGGAAATGGAAAAAATATTTTAATTGAACTAGGACATTTCTCAAAGTGACCTGCCAAGAAGAAAAGAAGCTTAAGTTGCTACACCTCTTTAATACCTTATGATTGACTTACACACATATATATTCATCTTTTTAATGGGTATTAGCATTACCGGAAAGCAATCTGAAGCAGTCTTTTCAGAGGAGTAACCTTATACATTGTGAATAACCTTATAGAAAGATTAATGCATTTAATATATGTCTATCTATAAGCTTGCTGTGATTAAAATTTCCATTAAATAATAATTTTTATGCTGGTGAACAAACAAATGACCAATGTGCATCTTCTTTGGATATAAATGGTCTGATTATTTTTTTCTAAGATGCTTCTTTAATTAAGGCTTAATGGATCCACAAGGCTAGGAAGCTTAAGGGATAATTCAGCAACCTGTAATCTTTGGATCAGAATGCAAATCTTACCTGAATAACCAACCAGTCAGCTCACATCAGTTATTAATGTGGAATAATACAGATGAACAAAAAATATTCTTGAAAATAGATTAAGAAAAGTTTGCTGTACTGGCTTAAGACTAAAAATTATTTTCTAGATAAACAGATATTCTTACAATTATGCATTCCACTTTCTGACATACACACAAAAAGCAAAAAACATAGATATATCCTTTGTTTTTACTATTTCCCACCCCATAATAATCAACAGTCTCAGATAAGCAAATAATATGGCTAGTACTGAACCATTTGATGATCCAAGTCTAGAAAAACGTACTCACAGAGCTTCAGGTCCTGCCTTGAAACAAGCTGTCATTTCATATTTGACTCCAAGGTATTTTTTATTAAATTACACACATTAACCTGAGCGACAAAGTAAGAGATGTTCCAAAAAACTGCATTAATACATTAGTTTTTGGTGAAACACTGGTTACTATAGTTGTCCTAGTTTCTACCGATATTCGGAGCCCAGTACATCTGAGAAAGGTGATAGATTGAGAAGGTCAGAGCAAGAAGAGATTTCAAGCTCTTTTTAATACAGCTTTACTAAAAGATAATGATAATTTATTTTCTTAAGAAAAAATCTGAGAAAGAAAAATCTGAGAAACTTGTGTTCCTGGTTTTCAAAAAGAAACACAGAAACTGTCAAGGTAATGCTATTCATTTTGTCAGTGATATTCTTGACAGCCAGCCCTCTGATGGTCATGTTTAAATACATTTCAGCTGTACATGTATTACTAAGACAAGTGACAGTTCATATTTTAAATACTCATTTACATAGGTAATATCTCTAAGCCCAGGATGAAACGTCAGTAACCACAGTATTTACAAATGATAGGCAAAAGACCAGATGATGGTATATCTGGAAATTGTAACAAAATATTTGGAACAGGCTTTCAAATGCAAGCTCATTCCCTCTCCCTTTTCATTTGTAGTCAGATCTCTGTTGAGTTTCTGACACTATATATACATAATTTGTTACTAGAAATGTTTCACACAGACACAAAGTGGAATCCATTCTGCAGGAAAAGATGTGTTTGGGGAAAAAAAAAAAACACCCCTATGTTCTTCCTATTGATAACTCTATAACATACAACTAGTGGATATGTACACAAATTGACTCACCAGAATTTACTATCGATCAGTTCATACAGCGTGACCATATGTCCTATATGTGTAGGGACCAGTCCAGGGACAAGTCCTGTAAGACAAGCCTTTATACCAGGACTTCCTTTGAGGAGCTATTTTGGTTTTCAAAAACTGACACTAAATTTCTATGTATCTATATTTTTAAGTCACTGTCGTGGTTTAACC
>VZTQ01005742.1:0-10734 GCA_013400755.1 Pelecanoides urinatrix
TAAAAGTACGTCACGTATATGCTTATGTACCCAAGGGCTGGGCCACTGAAGAACACCAAAAAAACCAGCAGGTGGACCAGGCTGCTAAGATTGAAGTGGCTCAGGTGGATCTGGACTGGCAACATAAGGGTGAATTATTTATAGCTCGGTGGGGCCGCGACACATCAGACCATCAAGGAAGGGATGCAACATACAGATGGGCTCGTGATCGAGGGGTGGACTTAACCATGGACACTATTGCACAGGTTANCTTGACTTGACCAATGGACATCATTGCACAGGTTATCCATGCATGTGAAACATGCGCTACAATCAAGCAAGCCAAGCGAGTAAGGCCTCTTTGGTATCGAGGACGATGGTTGAAATATAAATATGGGGAGGCTTGGCAGATTAATTATATCACACTCCCACAAACCCGCCAAGGCAAGCACTAAGTGCTTACCCTGTGGAAGCAACCACTGGATGGCTGGCAACATATCCTGTGCCCCATGCCACTGTCCAGACCACTATCCTGGGTCTTGAAAATCAAGTCTTATGGCAACATGGCACCCCAGAAAGAATTGAGTCAGACAACAGGACTCATTTCTGAAACACCCTCAGAGACACCTGGGCCAAAGAGCATGGCATGAAGTAGGTATATCACGTCCCGTATCATGCGCCAGCCTCTGGGATAATCGGACAATACAAGGGACTGCTAAAGACTATGCTGAGAGCAGTGGGTGGTGGGACATTGAAGCATTGGGATACACATTTAGCAAAAGCTGCCTGGATAGTCAACAGTAGGGGATCTGTTAATCGAGCTGGCCCTGCCCAATCAAATCTCTTATGTACTGTTAATGGAGATAAAGTCCTTTTAGTGCACATAAGAAATATGCTGGGGAAGGCAGTCTGGGTTACTCCTGCCTCTGGCAAGGGAAAACCCATCTGTGGGATTGCTTTTGCTCAAGGACCTGGGTGCACTTGGTGGGTAATGTGGGAGGATGGGGAAGTCCAATGTGTACCTCAAGGGGACTGGATTTTGGGTGAGAATAGCCAATGATTTGAACTGTATGTTAATTGCTACATAATAATGTATGTCATCACTACTGTAGTTGCTACGTGCCATATCAATGGTATTACAGTAAGAATCACCCAGATTAATGAAGAATGAACTTTGATGAAAGTAAGAAAGTGCAGCAATGATAGAACCGGACCAGCGCAGCGATAATGGAACCAGAACTGGCTTCAAGATGCAACTATCCAACACCACACACCACCTCNACTACTCGGGGACTGGCTGGGCGCTGGTGAGTGAGGGGTGAGCAGTAGCATGACTTGTTTTTCCTGGGTATTGTTCCTCTCTCTCTTTTTTGTTGTTTTCCTTTTTATTACAATTTTTATTATTCTTATTCTTATTCTTATTCTAATTCTTATTCTTATTCTAATTCTTATTCTTATTCTTATTCATTTTATTTCAATTGTTAAACTGTTCTTATCTCAATCCACCAGTTTTCTTACTGTTGCCTTTCCAATTCTCTCCCTCATCCCACTGGCCCAGGTGGAGGGTGAGCAAGCAGCTGTATGGTGCTTGGTTGCTGGCTGGTGTTAAACCACCACAATTAGTTACTCCACAATAAGACATAGATAGTGCATGTAAAAATTCACTTCATGGGATTCAGATGTCTCAGAAGCTCCCTTGTACAAAGAGCTTAGACATCGCTGCTAACACTTGTTTTTTAGGTGTTATCAGTTGAGAAAGGTGAAGGTCAAAGTAAAATCTATGACACCAAACTTCCCCAACCACAAAATACATGTCCTCCCCGTATTTAAATTTGAGAGTTTTCAATGCCAAGAGTAGCAGTGATGTTGATACATGAAGTAATTTTACTCAGTCAACCATTATTATGAAATATAATCTCTCAGAGTAATTTTTTCAACCAATGCTACGAAGTAATCCATCAGACCATCATTTATATTTTTTTTTTTCAGCCATTTATTTCCATGTTTTTAGGTAGGGAAAGTTATAAAAGTAAAAGAAAGCCTTCAATTATAAAGGAACAGAAGGGAGTTTAACGCAGGTTTCTTTCGAACGTACAGAAGTCTGCCCCAAGATCCATGGATTCAGAGAAATACTGCAGTTCTTGGAGATAAATAATATGCAGTTTGAAATGCCATTCTGTAGTATGTCAGATCATCCAGGGATACTTATGAGTATGAATGCCTGTGAATTTGAAATAGCCTACAAGTATTACTGATCCAGAAGAATTAGTTTTTATGAATTTAACACTAAATTAAAAGACCTAAATGCTGCACTGATTGGCAAACATCAGAACACCCGTACACTGACTTGCTCACACCAATGCTTTCAGGTGTCTCAAATGGAATATGAAGCTGTTTTGAACTGAAAGTGTAACATCAGCTTAATAATATGCTCAGATATATATGTTAATCTCATTTATTTAAGAGTTGTAAGTCTATTTCCACACCAAAGATGACTATGTTGGCCACAGAATTATGAGCATTTGGATATCTGTCAAAAATGAATGTTTGATGCAGAGGTAAATAATCATCCCTTGTTTCCCAAAGGAACCTCCACCCCGAAAGACCTCTTAATTTTCCCTTAATTTTTTTTTACATTGAGGACATTTTTTACATTGAGGACAGTACAACATTGAACCAACATTCAAAGAATTTGGCAGTATAGTATGAGCTAAAGCAGACCTTAAAAATTACTTTCTTAAACTGCCTGTGGGCTTTAGAAAAATCAAGTAGTTCAGTTTCTAGACTTTTAATATAGAAATGAATGAGCATTGCTATTCAGGTATGTCATAGTTGTTTCATGTCACTATAGGTATGGCATTTTTTATGTGTTTTCTTTTGTTCATTTATCATAAAGAGGCATTGACACTTATTTTACTTTGTCATGGTTTAACCTGGCAGGCAGCCAAATACCACACAGCCGCTCACTCACTCCCCCCCACCCCGCAGTGGGACGGGGAGAGAATCAGAAGGTAAGAGTGAGAAAAACTCATGGGTTAAAGATAAAGACAGTTTAATATAACAGAAAAGAGAAAAAAATAATAAATAATGATAGAATATGCAAAATGAGTGAAGAATGATAGAATATGCAAAATGAGTGATGCACAATGCAATTGCTCACCACCCGCGCTGACCGATAACCGAGTAGCAGTCCGGACTTCCTGGAACACACCTACCATTCATATACTGAGCATGACGTCGCATGGTATGGAATACCCTATTGGCCAGCCGGGCTGGCTGTCCTGATTATGTTCCCTCCCATCTTGTGTACATAGCTCAGTCAGCAGGCATGGGAGCTGTCCTTGGACTAGGAGGGTACTTAGCAACAACTGAAAACATCAGTATGTTATCAACATTCTTCTCATACTAAATCCAAAACACGGCACTAGGAAGAAATTTAACCCTATCCCAGCCGAAACCAGGACATACTCCAAATTTATAGAACCTCGATTTGACTTCATTCTGCTTTAGACATAAAATACTTCATTATTAAGCAGATTCTATGAAAAAGATGCCAAAATCTTTTAATAATCTTATTATTTGAAGTTGGGCAAATGGCCTTGGCCTTTAATTATATATCTACTTTTGAAGTTGATTGTACAGCAAGTACATTAGACCAAGTGGTAATTTTTCATTTTATGTATCTCTCAATATCTAGAAAATGGATCTTTTAAGGGGCAACTTCACAAAGAAGTCTAACATATCACTCAGATCTTGCTTGCTTAGTAATCTCATTCCCATTCCCATCCTCAGAGACTCATCAGTCTTCCCCACTTCCTTTGGAATACAAAACCAGTCTAATTAATGTATTTATATGTTGGGTTTCTATATTTCATTCTTACTTTCAGTTAGTTCTTTCTTAATTTAATCTTAAAAGCTACCAGCTCTTTATACAAAAAGTCTCAATGGAGACAACAACCATACATCATGACAGCACAGGGTATACATTTACGAAATTCACAAAGGATATGCCAGTTGAAATGAATGCAAACCTATTAAGAAATAAATATATTTTCTGTAATAAATGAATGTATTAAATTTGAATTAGGATATATTATGTATAGACCCATCCATGCTTAAGCTACAACAACTAAAATTAAAGTACAAAAATAATATTCAAGGTTGCAGATTACGTTTCTAAGAAATTCAGATAACATATTCTTTCATCAGTTATATTGTGCATGTACAAGAGTAAAACCAAATTTTGAAAGTTATAGTATCTTTTGCAGTATCTATAACAAAAGAAGAGGTTCAGACTGGATATAAGGAGATTTTTTTTCTCTTTGGGGCAGTCAAGCAGAAAAGCAGATTGTCCACAGAGGTCATGCAGGCTCCATACTTCCAGGTTTTCAAGCCGAACTGGATGAAGCCCTGAGCAACTTAGTGTAAGATCATGCCTCATTCTCCTCTGAGCCGGAAATTGTACCAAGACTTCCTGAGGCCCTTCTCAGCCTGAATTGTCCTAAAATTATATTCTCACTGCAGGGCAAAACTAGATGAAAAATGTAAACAAAATTATTTTTTCTAAAATCTTAAAGAACAGGTCCAAAATTCAGTATCTGCAGAAAACATAACCACTGTTTAGTGGACAAGGTAGCCAAACGGATTCTGAGTTTTTTCCCCTTTTTCTTGTAAATCTACTTCGTTACATAAAATTTTATTTAATTATAATTGTCCATCAACATGTTAAGTACTGATGTCCCATTCATTTCGTAATACAGCAAACCTACAAAAAATTAAACAGACCCAAAGAGCTAAAATGATTATTTTCTACTTTTGTTTACTTTTAATTTCCATTTTATGTGATACCTTTAAAAATGGCTAGAATCATTAAATGGCCTTTAATATTTCATAATATTTATTTAATATATTATACTACTGTACTAAAAAGAAGCACCAAATAATACAGTACAAATACCATTTTAGTCACCAGTCATCCTACCCTAAATTCTTACTAACTAATAAGTTGCAACTTTTCTTTAGAAACTGACTAAAATGTATGAACGTAAAACAACACTTAAAATAAAGAAGTGCAGGCTTCTTGCATGCTGATTTAAATAATTATTAAATTCGGTGATTTAAATCCCTTTATTTGAATAAACTCATGTGTGCTACAAGACACAGGATGGTGATGTTAACAGTGACATCTTCAACTAAAATTTGAAAATACAGTCACATTCTGTGATCAGAGAGTAAGATGCGAAAGGAAGGTTAACTGGCAGGTTAATTGGTACATGCACTTTAATGAGAAAAACTGAAAAATTTGTGCAGGAAAAGTAACATTAATCTTAAATAAGTTCATATCTCAATGGGACTTTAAAAACAATAACAAAAATTTAATACATTTTATTTCATGATCATGTTACTACTTTTCATTTCCTTCTGTTAAACTACATTTTCCACATTTATAGGAGGAATACTAAGATATTTCAAAAAAAGATACTGAAATATGCTATTTACAAATAAAACACAGGCCAATAATTTGGTTCTAAAGAGCCAGATATTATAAACAATTATTCAAACCAAGCATAAGATAGAGTTATACAATAATGGCTTATACAACTGCGAACTGTGTTACTTTTCCTCAGTATAAATCTAATTTTGCACAATTTATTTCTATTCACTTGCCAACTATGACAGCTGATACATATCTTGTCCCAGTTTTCCTGGCTAGTGCTGGTTACCAAAAGACATTTCTTCCTTATGGACCACAGCATTATCAGCTCTTAAGCTAATCCGTCAATTTAAGTGGAAGGAGAGTTTATTGTGCCATGGATGTGCTCTGAAATGTGCAATGGAGGTGGAACAGGTCACATTACAGGTATCCTCAGGTTACATTTCTGAGGACTGCCGTCTTAAGGAAACAGCATAAGTCAGCCAGTTCCCTGAAACCACTTTTACCTCAGATTAGTCCAGGCTAAAATTTGAGAAAAATAAACATTTATAAACAAAACACAAAATATTCACATAGATGACATCAAGCATTATGCATTGGCACAGAGGAAAATAAAAAGAGAAAATGAATAATTCTACTTCATTTCCTCTCATCTTTCTTAATAGCAGACAGACTTCAAGTCTGATATTGTGGAATTTGTTTGGATTCAGTTTTCCCTCTTCCCCCTGAACATTTAGTGTTCATTAACCCAAGGTTTAGACCTTCCTTTCGCGAAATTCATGCCTGGCACCTAAGCTTGAAGATCTTAAAGACACAGAGATCCGAAATAATTGTCACATACTTCATCCAAAGGCAGAGTGGGAATCTTCTATTCCAATTTACATTGGGGCTAATTCTCTAAACTTCTTTTATGGTCAATACAGAGAAAGAGCTGCCAACAGGCTGCAATTCATCTAAAATAAGTTACATGAATCACTCTGCAGAAGTGCTTATTTCTCAATAGTAACTATAAAGAGAACTCAGATTAGTATCTCAGATGTGTATTTGACACTATAGATATCTAAAGGTAGATGAGAAATTTCCATATCAACTTAACTAAAACCATTACCTCCCTCTGAAATATACATAATGTTACTTGCCATTGACTAAATGTTCAGATCTCTTACACAAACCTCATCTTGTGTATAAACACATAACTTGCTGCTCATGGAATCACATAACTAGGATTTATTCACACAGTTTATAACCAATTCTCATCTAAGCCTGAACACAATGCTAACCACTGTCTCCAAGACAGTGATTTTGGGATTTCCCATTGAATTTCACATTAAACTCAGTACTATAAGAGAATGTGTGATGACAGAAAAACAGGACTCTTGAACAGGGGAAGAAACAGCAATTCTAAAATTGCTGAAGTTTTTGAAGTTGTATCATATAACACCTTCCTAAGCAAATTAAGGAAATCTATCCTGTATGAAATCCCTACAAGGTAAGTTGCAAAGCTGTTTGCAAATGGTAATCAGAAAATATTTATGAATGTTTTATTGTAGAAGTGAAAACCTATGAGGAGAAGGATTCCATATGGTTTCTCTGGGTCTATTAGGATGCAAAATAAAATAGGTGCATGACATTTTTGTAGGCACTACGCTGAAGGAATCTGTCAGATCAATGGAAAGCATGGTTTGAGTTCACAAGAACCTTAACAAAGGAGCATTGAACACAATTCCATTTTCCTGTGGAAAAAAGTACACCATTCAATACCTAATACAACTTCTAAAGATACAACATTTTTTGTTGAAGAAATTATAAAGTACTACAAGTTGCATGGAAGTGATGTAGCTTAATCTATCTGATGCTGCTTCCACCCATTATGGTTTTGTAATAGTTAAAGAACTGCAAAATTTAAGCTGGAAGTAATTCTTTTTTGGCTTTTAACTCTACTACACACATTACCTTTGTTTTAAACTGCCTCCTTTGAGGTGAAAACAGAAGACTACACAATAAAATATTATTTAGATTATCTTTTTTAAGGTACTGTTTTACAGTTGTCTGATGGTCAACCTTGCCTTACCCTGAAGATTCACTTGGTAATGCGTGAGATTTTCTAACTTGAACAAATGTTATCATCTTCTGAACAAAGAAGACTTAAACTTGCTTTTAGGAGGAGGAAGGAGGAGGAAATGGCAGTGTAAGAGAAGGTAATAAAATGTTTAATTCTTACTAGGCATGGCTACCAATAAGATTTCTGTCCAGGCACATATGACGTTAGATTTACATCATTTTGCTGGAACAAAAACTTTCTTTCATCCTGTTTAAACTCAATCCATTCAATGGATTCAATTCAATCCTATTTTCAATGTTACAAAAAATATTCTGTCTATTTAACAAGCTTCAATGCAGAATAACTCTGCAGAAACAGTCTGCATAATTTTAATTCTTGGAGGATGTACTGTACCAAACTCATAGACAGGTTCCCACCTCTTATGCATTCACCTCCCACTAAATTCAGTTCTAAGTACTTATTTAAAATCCAGTTTCTTCTAACATATTTCACCTGTGACACCTAAAATACATGATTTTCAACCTTTTTGTGATAAATATTTTCTTCAAAGTGCTAGCAGAAATCCATTCTTTTCATCACATGCTTAGGGGAGCATTATCTTATCTTTCACAATGCTGAATCCCCACTGTTTCAAGTAATCCATACATATGTGGTAGTTTCAGAAATGGAACTTCAATGCTTGAAAAATGCTGATTCACTGGCACCAAAATGACATTTACAGAAACATCACGTTCTCGAAGGCATTAACTAATGTTTTTCCTTTGCCTCATGTTACTTTGCAGAGTCTACACAAAGGATAGTGTACAGCAATAAGCAGCATAAATACAAATTATCAAGCAAGATTGCAAAAAAAAAGAATGTGGTTAATTTAAAAAAAAAAGAAAACAATAAAATAATCAAAGCAAAGTAACAACAAAAAGCAAATGCATGAATCTGAATTGAATCATTCTTCTCTTAATGCACCATTTACCCAGCCACCAATTAAGACTGTGTATTTTTTATGTATGCTGCATAATTTAACAATGGTTTCAGCTTTCCCAATCAAAACCATCTGGCAGAAGGTGGACTTATAGAGAAGTGTAATAATTTTCAGCTAACCAAGAACAGTGGTGCATGTTATTTTATCGTGTTTAAAGTGATTTATGAAATAATGTCTAAGAAAATATTTTAAAATTCTATAATTTAGAAAAGAAAGGTCACCTATTTTTATGCATTTGCACTGTGAGCTGATACAAATGTAAAAAAATGTAACACTTCTCAGCTAGGAGAAAACTCTTGATGTATTAGCAAAAACTTAGTTGGAAAAAAAAGGTCAGCCTGAGAAAATATGTCTGATTTTGCAAGTGTTTCCTACAATTTCTGTAAAAATTAATAATATTTGCATAAAATTCTCATTTTGTTTTTTCAAGAAGAGTCTATGCTGCTCCTGAAATAAATGAAAAAACATCCTGTTGTCCATCTTGCCACAAAAGTCAAGTCTTAGGGCATTGTGGAGGAAGATGATCTTGCATGCAAATAAATTTAATTCCATCTAGTCCTGGTTCAGAAATGGCAGTCACAGTTCTTTTAATCTGTCTTTCTATTAATAAATTTTCCCTTTTCAGTGTCACTCTTCTCCAATTTGGCCACTGTCAGGCTTCACGTGGTGCCTCATTCTTGAATCATTGCAATTTCACATCCTGTGAAATCTATTGAACTTAGCTTAACTATCCCCATGGCATACAAGGCCTGCTAAAGGCTGGAGTTGGATCTTTATTCACCCCAATTTACAGTTCACAGAATTTTAAACTTACAGTTGACAGAGATACCAAATTTCTCAAAGTATAAGCCACTACTTAGAACAGAAATAAGCAAATTTACATTTTTCCTGATTAGGGCTTTAGGTTAAGTAACTTATCCAGTGTTCATCGTATTTTGTAAATATGATAAAAATAACAGGTTATGCAGTGGTTCCCTGTAACATTAAACTACTCCATTATCTAGAAGCTCAAGTATTCCTTTTCTGTCTACCAAACATGCATACTAAGCTGTTATTTGTTCCCACAATACAAAACAATTTTTCTTTAATAATAGGGAGAAAAAGTACAGATATTAGTCAGGCGCTTCTTTAGCAATAGGGTAAGAAAAACATCTGGTACCATCCAAACTTTGTTCTATAATATAGCCCACAATTTAGAGTCATAATGCATTTCTAATACACACGCTGTGCACTGCAGCACATTAGAAATTCATTGTCCATAACACCATGGAAAGTTTCTGTGCTATACTTATGTATTTTATTAATCAATCTCATTCAGGAACCATTTCAACCAAATCTTACAGTTCTACATTTTATCACATTCTTATATTTACATCAAATAGGCATGTTAGAATAGGCAGCTAGAATTCATTACTTGTGGAACAATGGGTGAAATCACTCTGAAGTAAAACACACCTTCTATTCTTGATTTTGATATTATTACTGAGTGGCAAAAAACCTGGGAAGGGAAGAAATATTTCCACATTTATTCATTTCTTCACATTTCTTTGGAGTCTGTTGTAGAACTTTTTTTTTAGTTTTCAGTTACATTAGTTATGGCAGCTGTACCCGTTTGTAATTGTGCCAAAACCGACCATCATCTTATACAGATCTTATGTAGATTTTTTCCATTGCTGCTCTCTACACTCTTATATATCCATAGTTCACAGTCTTATCCCTGCCTGACCTTTATTTTGTCAGACAGTGCTAAACTCAGTCCAAACATTGGAAAAAGTCTAACTGGATGAACCAGAAATACAAACTCTGTCCCAGTCTCTGTTAGACTGAGAGAGTTCCTATAAATGGGGACAACCAAAAAGAACACCCTCATCATTAATCATATCTCTGAAATTAAGTTTATCAATTTCAGTTAATTTGTTTACGGAGTTCACTTTAGGTAGTTAGGTAAAGAGTCAGTGTATCAGTAATAGTATTTAAAGAGCAAACAGTAAGCCATATTCTCCTACCAGTAAGTCACTGGAAATGAATTTCTGGAGCAGCACTGTAATGTGCTATTGCGATAAACACCATTTAAGAAGCAGGCAGCTCCCCTTCTGTCTCTTAAATTAAATATTTAACTGTTCTTAATGTGTGGAGAATGATCTTGGATAGAGAACAAAAGTTGTAGGTAACCATATCCAAAAGAAAAAGCTTCAAATTTATCGAGCAGATGCAAAATTATGAATTAAGAGGTATTTTAATTACTACAACTCTTAGTTTGAAGAAAAAAAAAAAAAAAAA
>VZTQ01005743.1:0-108941 GCA_013400755.1 Pelecanoides urinatrix
GCGAATGGTTCACAATCACAGGAGCATAAAGATACATGGGGGAAGACTAATTACAGAGAGGTTAGCACTGCCTCAGGAAGACATATCTTGCTGTTCTTACATGCTCCCAACTCTACAGCTCATGCCTCTGCCCCTCGTTAGAAAACGGCAATCTCACACAACCGCAGAGGAGTCTCATCAGCATAAAACAGGATCAGGCCCCTTTTTTTCCTAATTGCTGCATGAGGTGTAACATTAAAGTCTAATCCTGCTTTAATTTTGAGACACGCACACACATCCAGGATAGCTGTAGGGAATCTTTCCATTTCAAGGGAGAAATGTGCAATTGTTTTTAATTTCTAACGAAGACAAGTCTCCTTGCAACGATCACTGAAGGGGATGAGGCATTTTCCAGTCCTCATGCAGCGCTTGCCAGCAGCTTCTCTGGGGTGATATTGTATTTGGATTGGCTTCGAATCACCTGCATTTAACCCCCAATGACTGGCGTCTACTTGATTAGAAGGGCTGTATGTTCATGTGTGCTTAAAGGGGGCTTTGCACTAAAACTATAAGAAAACATCGGCCAGGAGAGAGTTTTTTATTAAGGTTAGCTATTCTCTTATGTGTGTGCGCACCTGATCCAGGGGGGGAGGGGGGGGGAGAAGGAGCTGGCTGTTGTTTTAAGTCTCCCTTTTCTTTTGTGCTGTGTCTGGGCAGGACCCATATGTCTGGAATGCACCTTAAAACAGCCTTATCTCCAGAACCGATCATTACATGGCAGGTGGTGGAGCCTACTTTATTTTCTCATTTCTCTTCTTTTTCTTCTCCTCCCTCTAACTTCCCCCTCCACCCCAGGGCAGGAATTTCTGAACCTTAACCAGTAAACGTCACATGGCTCACACACCTGGAATCCACTCCTCTCCATCATTGCTCAGACATGGAAAAAGAAAAACAGTGGGAGGAAGGACATGAAAAGCCATGACAGAAAGACCATAGGCATCTGGAAGATGAACGCTCATAATATTTTAAACTTACACAGAAATTTAAAAATTAATGTTAACTCATCTTCCTATTTAGTTGGCCTAGTCCATAATAAAGACAAATTGTTTCCCCTTCTAAAAACCAGCAGAGACTTCAGTGACACTCCAGAAGTGTGGCACTTGGCTGAAGAGATGATCTAGCATTTACTACCCAGCTCTCCCAGCAAGTGCTGTTCATGGAGAGCTGCTGAACACCCCAGGGGTACAGCTCATGGTGCCAGCTCTGTCTACACCCTGAGCCAACCAAGTCTATGAGGCTTAAGTAGGACAACAGAGTTTTTACCTGGACAAAAGAATATGTAAAATGACCTTCCACCTGCTCACAATGCCCTGGAAAGCCTGACACTATAATCCTTTTAAAATATGAGCATGTTTTGGTTCAGAGCTTTGTAATTTCAAGGGTTGGTTTAGGATCATTTACACATTCAGTGTAAACGTTGTGTTTTTACCGTGTAGGCAGCCTTTCCCACATCTCTGTGCTGCAGCGTAGCCACCCTTAGCCTTGGTTTTCACATCTGTGTTCCAACAGAGCCCGGTGCTCAGGTGCTTCATCTATTAATGCACAAATTTGTGCACCCAGAACAAAGAAAAAGCGAGTGCTGCAAAGCCTGGACTAGCCTGACTATTAAGAACTTTTCAGATCTAAGATTTGGGTGCAAGATGGGCATCTGAATGTGATATCCTCCAATGTGCGACAGGTCAACACTAACTGTATCACATCGTGTTTGAATTAACTGTGAAAGTGTTGCCACGATCAGTTTCGTGTCACTGCCAAATTTCCCATAGGGGCTGATAAGCAAAAGAAAATCTGTGGAAGTCACTGGTAGTTATTTTTGGTTATTTTCTGTTTTGAACTTTGCTTGTTGCACACCTGGATTTTGAGACAGCTCTGCACTTCTGTAAAGACAGTCCATAGCACTAGGAAGGCGGGAGCCGGCCGGAGCCCCGGCCCCAGCACCCCCACGGCGACAGCACCTTCCCCCAAACTCGGCAGCTCCTGGGGTGGATTTGGGCAGAGGAGAGCCTGGCGTTGTTGTAACTTGCGCAGCAATGAACCGGCACAGGAAAGCCTAAGGATTAGAAGCATGCAAAAAGACTGCAACTGTATCGCCTTAGCTCTGCCATCCCCGAAAACATAGCCCACAGTTATACTTTCTGCGCTGGAAAACCCCAGAAACCACAGCACACGAGTAGCAGCGGAGCTGGAGGTTCTGGTTTAATTAAGGGAAGGTTTTATCACTTACAGACTCCTCTGGGCTGGAGGAGCAGGGGTGGCACAGAGCTCACTTTTGGAAGGGTTCAAGCGCCTCCCGACCCACAGCCTGAGGGAGGCCAGCCGGGCCCGTCAGGCTGTCTGCTCCTAGCTAAATCGTCCAACCTGCAAACGGATGATGCGACTGCCCTGAAAGCAGAAGGGCGACGATGCTCTCAGCCTTTGCCCCGTCTATGTTTTTTAGCAGAAGGGCATCAGACCTAGTTTTCTCAATACAGTTTAAAGAAAATCATGTCTAATTTACAGAATTAAGAAATTAAAAATCTGCACAAATGCTTCTGCTGTGTCCCATTTGTCTCGTTCCCCCTGAACATCTGAAAGAAGACAGAGCAGGGCGATGGGAACATACACTCAAACACAGAAGAAGTTTAACAGTGTTACAGCCTGGCACTGTGTTATCTTAATTATCTCAATTTACATCCTTGTAAGAGGAAAGGGAACCAGTCTCTAGAGTGACCTACACCCAGACAGCATCTGACAGCACTGGCGTTTGCCCTTGTTTGCCTCAAGAGGTGAATAAATCTATCCCCCATGCGCAGAATCTGCCGCGGGAGAAGGAGAATCCCTGCCCCAAGGATGTGCATCTTCTGGTGCTCCGCTCTGAAACCAAGAACGTGGCTTTGGAAAGGAAAGCTCAGGAGAGCCACGTGTGCCCAAGTCCAGCCTTTCTTATTTTTATATTTTATTTTGTTATCTGCTAAGGCTAAGGTCCCCTATAGCCCTATTTCGTACTATTAACGGCGTTATTATTTTCACATACTTCCTATCAATTCAGTTTGCCCATCTGGAGCAGGAATGGCTGTCCACATCTGATGAGCACCTCACGACATCCCAGCCCAATACAGACCATGGGTCTCTGTCAATATCTACCTCCAGGGAGGTGGATGCCGACCTCCCGAAAGTGTCATTCTCCGGAAATCCAGATTACACACATTACAGGACAGGATATAAACGTGCTGTTTCCAAAGCCTCCTGAAATCCTCAAGTTTAATTGTCTTGCTTGTTCACTTTTGAAAAAAATCTGGCTCATAAAGTTACTTCAGGTCTGTGTTTGAAATGATCCCAGGAATAAACGAATCAATGTAAGAAGCTAAACATAGAGAGGCATTTGATTTTGTTTGATTCTTCAAACTTGGAACAATTCAGAGGCAGAAAATCTGCATAAATTATTTGAATAAGATTAATACTCAGCAAATCCCTGGAATTTAACCTTTGTCTTTTTTTCTGGGGCTAGAGATACAGTCTATTTACTTTTTTTGTGCTAAGAAACAGATTATGTAATTTTAACGAAAGCTATTCCCAGCATAATTTAATAGCATCAAAAGTTTTGCAAATTAATTTCAACACCACTGAGCTGATTTTGTAATAAAATCAAATAGAATCCTGTAAAAATTTCTGGACAAGATTTTAGAAATCAAATTAATGATCCTTTTTAAAAAAAATCACTTGAAAATAACTTCCTTTTGAAATGTTCTTTGCTCTCATTTTTTTAAAGGTAAATGTATGAAATACAATAAAACATTATGCTAAGAAACAGAGAAACTGCTTAATTCCACCCCGGCTTTTTAGACTTGCATGTCTGTGGATGCACTAAGGGCAATGAGAGCAGACTCAGCCTAAAGACTCCAGGGATCTGATCCTCTTCATTGCTTTCAGGTCATTAAGAGCTCTTCAGCTCACTGAACTGAACTTCTCTTATCAGGCGATAAGAGAAAACTTTCCTGAAAACTTTGTCAAATGGTCCCTGCTCCCAGCTCCACTCCCGACAGTGGGAAACCGTTGGGAAGCAGCAGGTATTTTTCACTGCCTGGACCAGTCTTAGGCCTGACAGCACTAAGAATTTGAGACTAGCTGTGCAAACAGCCCAGACGTTAAAGACAGAACTGAAATATTTCCTTCTCTCCTGCACATCACTGTGCCTTGTCCACATTTAGGACAGGCATTAATTGTTTATGATGGGAGAGATCCTCTGCTCTCAGAAAGCCATTAACTTTGGTGAAAGTTGTGGACCTGAACTGTATGTTCCTGAACTTGTGCCTCTCTTCTTTCCTATATTGTACATTCAAGAATAAAATCTATTCCTTACACCTAACTGCACAACAGCCACACATCCACTTACACTGGGCATCAATTTCAACCCAGCAGTGGTAGCAAAACCGTGTTTGTGCTGCATGTGCAGAGTCTTTAGGGATTTTTACTTAGCTTTATTGTTACAGCTGAAATGCAGAAAAAGAAATTCAAATCAGGGAAATGCAATAATCTCTGAGCCTGCTGTTCATCAGCGCATCACCCGTTAAAGAGCAGAGTCCTTTATTAAAAAGGACACGTCTTATTAAAAAGATATGAAACAAAAGTGATTTTTAATTTTATTGGGGAGACAGAGTCATTGCCAGAGACAGCCCGTGGCTACGTGTGATAATCAAGTCAAGAGGGAGGGCAGCGAAGCACTAACACAAATATGAAGCTAATAACTTTTTTACTCTTAGGGAAAGTGCCGTTCAATTTCTGGTGCTCCAGGCATGTGCAGCTTGAGTGGAAATTTAGAGAAATTACATCCACCTGCTTCCATTTCTTACATCCAGGGCCAGATCTTCAGCCAGCATAAATCAGTTTATCTCTATGCAGCCAGGCAGATTTATGCCAGCTGAAGATGTAGCCCCTGGTCTTGCACTTCAGAATAAGAAGCTTTAAAATACAAATGAGCATGAACCCCTTAAAACATTCTCTACTCACAGAACTCAGGAGGAAAAACAGACCTCCCAGCCTAGTTTGTATCATCCCACAGGTTGTGCTGTCTTCGGGTCAATGGGTGATACTATCCATTAGGGGTTCTTTTTAAGTATATATCTAAACCTGAAAATACTGGTCGGTTTTTTTAGTTAGTAGGGTTTTAAGTATTGATTTTTATTCCTTCACTAACACCTATTGGACCAATTTATTTATGTATTTAGATATAGACAAAACTAAAAGGGATTGTTTTTCTCAGGTTTGTGTGCCTGCTCTTAACTTTAGGAACCTGTTCGGCTGCCCACTACCTCCAAAGATGTATGCACGTACTGAATGTTTTTGTACACTGTATTCCATACCTCTGCATGCCAGCAACAGGAATAAGTGAACGGCAAAGACACAAATAGCGATCTCTCTTACTCCCTTACCAGACTTTTCTCAGAACAGACACAGAGCAAAGGTGAGACCATACTGCTGCTCCTTGACAACTCATATAATACTCCTAAAAGAGTCACCAGATAGTAAACAAGGCCAGCCACAGGCAGAGACCATCCCCTAAGGAAAAGTTGTTGCTTATCTGCAATGTGTCGCCTACACATCATGTACACCCTTTCCCGCGGTGTCGACGAGATCTGAGCGTGAGGCACATGCGTGCTGAGCTCTGCTCTGTCTTTCAGAACAGTCACCTGAGCCCAAGCAGCTGCCACCAAACACTGCTCCACCATCTCGGGGATGCCACCATCGGACATGCAGCCTGGCACAGAGCTCCTCAGCAAGCCCCTGAAAGCAGACCAGCTCACTGCACACTTGTAGGCAGATTCAGCACTACACAGAGAATTAAAATACTGTAAATAACACAAATGTGGGATCTGGTGGGTCTAGTTTATTTTAGCTTTACAACAGGAGGGAATACCAGCTTCTCAAAGTCAGTGGCTTTGCAAGGTTTTGCAAGTACAGACAAAGAACAGTTTGCATGTGATTGAGAAACTGAATATACCTGTAAGACAGTGACTGATGTCAGATTCTCCCAGCTGCTTGATGCCTCTGCTACAGTAATTCCAGAGTAATACATTGATGAAGCAAGTTGCTTCATGTTTGCTGCCTAGATAAAAAAGAAATTAATTCAAAGCAGATGAGAGTCTAGCTGTGGTATTGAGTGTTGCTGGATGCCTAGTGAAGGACAGTTGCTGCAAAGTGCGAGTTGTGGACCTGCAGGACTTGTATTCAGATTTGTTTGAAAAGGGGAAGTCCTGTGAAATCAGTGGCAGATGCTCTAAAACTGTAACAAAGTCAAGGACCAGCCAAGGACCCCGTTATGTCACCTTCAAACACACATGTGCAGCCGGTCTTCTTGAGTCACTGACCTGGCTTCGGGGTGGGTGACAGACTGCCTGGTGCCAGGGCACGAGGCACTGATGTGGCTGACACCCCCTGATGCAAGAACGTCACTTGTTCAAGGTGAGAAGAGCAGCAACGGAGCCACTGCTTCCATCTGAGAGCTCCTGGGCAACACAGCGCGATCTGGGGAGGGCACACAGCCAGGTCCCACTGCAAACACCCTCCTTGATCAGGTTTAAGCCCTTGCCAAGAGCCTGACAGCCCCAAGCAGGGACCACATCCCATCCTGATCCTGCTTCGACTTTCTTCAGTTTCAGCCAAAGATGCTACTTGACATACTCCCAGCTAATGCCACATTCAGCCATGAAAAGCCTTAGGCAGAGGCAGGGTATGGAAATACTTGCAGAGTTTCAGCTTGACTTTCTACTTCCTTGTTCCAGTAGAGATCTGGAATAACTCCCTCAAAATGTGTTTGGATAAAGGAGCTTAAATGAGGCAGAGTGGTGTCAGATAAAACTCTGCAGCCACGCCGGCCCTGGTACACACAGACAAGGATGTAATTTGTGCTCATCCTGTCACGACAGCCTCTTGCAGTGACATCACATCAATTGTCCCTGAACTCTATTTTCCAAGAGGTGCCTTGAGGACACCCTTAAAAGCAGGTTATCCCCCAGTGCAGGAGGTAGTCCAAGGGCACGGTCCCCTGGCACAGCTAGCTCAGTGCAGACAGGCACAGTATTCCTAGTTTATCAGGATACGGCCGGGCACGCGTGGACAGGCTGTCAGGAGGGAGCTGGGACAAAGCAGGAGCAAACCTTGCTCCCAAGTCCCAGACTATTCTTTGAGAGCCACATGGGCAACCTTACGCAGGAAAAGGAGACAGAGCACGTAAGACTTTCAATTCATGGCAGTCTCCCCCGTGTCAGAGTCTTGCCTATACAGCCCTCCTGAGGAAAAGCATAGCTAATATGGAAGGATAATACAGTTTGGGTGTGAATTCTCTTGATAGCTTTTAAGCTCAGCCCCTTGGTGCTCTAGCTCAGCTTTGCAGGGGCAAAGGAGGAATTCTGCATTTTTCTCTATGGGATGGAGGGGAGTGAGTCTTGGGTTTTTTTCTGGGACCACCTACAATGTCTGCAAAATTCCATCCCGACTCAAGATAAATCACTTCTATCTTTACAGCACTTAGTGTAGACTTTTTCACTGTTCATGAAATGAAGTCAAACAAAAAAAAACCCAAAAAAAGACTTTCTAACTGTGAAACGGCTTTCATTCTTGGCTGGATGAGACAGATTCCCTAAAGTAGCATCTATGTTTATATTTAACATCGGTTACATACACATCCACAAATGCCCTCTCAGAACATGAAAATACAAGATAGCATCAGGAAAGACAAGCTAATGCCTCACTCAATCATTAATACAACAATGACATACTGGGATTCTGCATAAAGCTCCTATATTTCAGGTCTGCAAACAGGCAGAATGTAAAACATGGTCTCATGTGGTAGGGATTTTGCTGAGAGTTAGAAATCTTCAATTTTTAAAAAGGCAAAGGGATCCAAATCAAACCTGAGCTGCCTCTCTTCGTCTCATTATAACTGTCATCATCAAAAATCCAGAGCTGAGATGTCACCTTAGACAGGAGAGCACGGGAATACACATTGCAACAGTAAATAATGCAAGAGAAGAATATTAGTACATAGCATCTGTTTTACGTCTTTTTCTTGTGTGATGCTGGAAGGTAGTAACAGCCCATCATTTGCAAGTAGAGTACCTTGCAGTTCTTAATTTTTTTTTTCCCCAAGGCGTGGTCAAAGTTACTTAGGTAAACATTGTTCACTGAGTGAATATGCCTTAAGCTATGCATCCCACACTGGAAGAGGCAGAAAACATAGGGAAAAGCTAACATGGGAGCCACAAGACCCCAGAGGTGGCGGCCGGCACTTCGGCTGTTACTAACACACACGGGCTGTCGTGGTCCTGATTCAGCAAAGCACTCTAAGACATATGCAACTTAAACCACATGCTTCAGACCTTGCCAACAGAGTTTATTTCCCCAGTTACCGCACTGAAATCAGTGAAGCCCATGCAGAGCATGTGCAGGTTTGGTGTTACACTGGTGCTATTTCTAACACGACTCTGTTTTGTCAATCCACGGCTCCACTGGAGTGAGATTGCAGTGGATTGCAACTCACCACCCGTGGGGATGTGTCTAAATAACTGCCCTGGTAAAAACTCTATCACACTTCTAACCAAAATAATTAAATTAGCATTATTAGTGTTGGCTAGGCCTCAGTCTCTGTGACTTCCAGCAAAGCTGAGGCATATACTTTAAATACTTCTCTGAACCCTTTCATCTCCTGCTCAACTAAAGCCACGCATATACGAATACTCCTCTGTTCCCCCCAATCTACATAAAGATCAGAACATCAGCTATTATGCAGAATGATTGAAATTATCCATCTCTTATTTTAATATACGGCTCTGAACAGAAAGGTGCAATCGTTCCCACACGCAGGAAGACAGAAGGGAGCTGAAGGGGCCCCCTCTAACAGCCCCTGCTGAACCGTGCTGCCTTTGACCCTACAGTGCAGCCTCCGGCTGTGCTTCACCTCTTCCTTGCGTTTGCAGGTGGGATATGGTACAGCGTCTGCATGGGGCCTCCCTTCAACTGGAGTTTCAAAGACCCCCCCAAAGAATGATTTTGTCTTTGGAGATGTCACTGACAGACACAGAAATAGAAACAATTGCTTTTCCCGTCAACACAGCAAGCTTCAAATTTCAGCCTGCGTTAAACAGTTGCCAGTCTCCGTGTGCATGTTCCTAAATGCTGCTAATACTAGACTTGGTTGGAAGAAGAATAAAGCCTCAAATTAAAAATTATTTATTTAGACACCATATAAAAGAATCTGGGTGTTACTTTAACACACCCAACTAAAGCTGGGGTCCATGCACATGAATACACATTACCCACAGCAGCGTCTGGATTGCCCCAGCTTTTCAGAAGCCATCATATGTGGCACACCAACCGACCAAAGCGTGGCTACACTCAGATGCTAAGTCGTTTTCTTCGGATTTGAACAGGCATTACCAGGAACGGAAAGCTCACACGTACGGTTCGCTCACAGATGCACTCTTAGCCTAGAGAGCATCGCAGAACAAGTCAAGACAATGCAAAGCTGAATAAGGCTAAAGAAAGGAGCGTTCCCAAAGGCGTGTCCTTGGCCCAGGCTGGAATTGCTGCTCAGATAAGCCAGCATGTACCTTCATGTCGGGGAAAGGGAAGGGCTCCGGTTACTCACAAAACTGCACTCTGAGCTGCAGACAAAAGGCCAGGAATGAGTTGACAAAGCCTTGCAGCTCGGCATGCTGGAACAGCTCTGAGGAGCCGGCTTACAGGAAGGTCTGTCTCCGACCCACCAGGAAGCAAGCACAGGGAACGTGCGCATCCCACAAAGCAAGCTTGGCAGGGAGCAGATGCTGGGGATGGGCACCAAGGTCACAGGGAAGGGGTTAAAGGGGGGAGTGGGTCGAACCAGGACCTGTGTTGCAAAGTCTGTCCTCAACACGGTCACTTCTCTGAGAATCTCTCTTAATCGCACATGTAAAATGCTAGGAGAGATTTTTCCCCCAGCACACAGTCACAAGCAGATGCATAGTCAACACCTGCAGAAACTTCTAAAGAGTTGTTTCCTACTTCTAGTCAGTAAAAACGCAGAAAGAACCCAAAACAGAAAACACATTTCTCAGTATTTTCAGCTTCACTCAAATCATACGAAAAACTCTTTGCCACATCCCAACTTCTTAACGTTACCAGCAAATGGATTTAGAAAAAATATCAGAAAAGGCTAGAACATTCTGAAAAAGCCTCCAGAAGCCAAGGATACTTATCCAAACTTAACACAAGTTTTTCACTACTACATTTTGAAACTCAGCTTTGTCAGCACTTTTAGTTTTACAAGGATGGAGTCAGAACAACTGCTGGTATTTTTGCTCTGTGAACACATATGTACTCATAAGCAGCAATTGCATAATCCCAGTGCAGCAGTGCATGCCATTTCACAAGAAACCTTAAGTTTCCCAGAAAACAACCAAGAAGGCACAAGTACTAAATAACACTGCTTTATCTAATAGTTGATTCATACAAACTGAGACATAAACATTTTTCACCAGTGCAAGTAGTTTTTCACTAAAGGCTAGCATACCCCTTTGCATAGAACGGCAGAGCAAAGCTTACGATTTTCCCCCAAGCTTGTGCTCCACCAAGAGAGCAAAGCCAAGATCAGGGGTCTGAAAGATGCTTGTGCCCAAACCCATTATTTAGAAACTGGCCCAGAAAGGGCACAGCCATGGCCGTATGCCTTTCTACATTCCTCTTTAAAAGGAACATGCTAGCACATGCTAAAGGTAACGGAAGCGTCACCACAGGAAACAAAGCCTAGCCTGCATGGAATCACAGATAAACGATTGCAGAACTGGGAGAAAACTGTATCTGCAAATAATGTCAGACCCACCAGTAGCGTTCCCATCCGTATACCCTAAGTATGAGGATGGTAGAAGTCAGACTTGGCTGCTTGTGAAACCGTAAGATCAGCCTCACACATTGCAACACCCTGCTTACTAACATGCTGTCATGCTCAAGCATTAACCTACCAGCTGCAAAACTGCCTTCATGCTGCTTTGTTTCCTGAATTGTGAAATCTAATATTCTCTTCTTCTATTTGTATACTGACAGAGCTTCCCAGGAATGGCCTGTTTGAGCGAGGTAACAGGAATGAAACTAAAATCCAACAACTTTTAGGAAAAGCTTTCTAAAAGAGCAGGCAGTGCATTTCACTTAGGTATAATAACTAAGATACCGACTCTTTCCTGAGGGTGGGGGCTTTGTGTAATTTTTGGACCTGAGTCTCCTATTATAGTGAGTTTACAGCAATACAATTCATTTATCTTCCTCGGACATACTGCTGACATACAGTTCACGCAGCTACAGATGTATGCCCATAGTGCTTTCAGAGAGGCTTGGCTTTATTGTTTATGGCTTTCCTAGTTTTAAAAAAAAAAAGTGCCTGTAGTCCACAGATTCCTTGGAAAACAAGCTATCCTCTGTCCCTCCCACCCAGAAGAGTTATATCAATTCTTTAAAGTGCCTGTTATTGTGGAATGTCACTTTTTAGCATTGCTCTAAACTACAGAACAGAAGGAGGAATATTACCTCCATATTTTCCAGGAAATCGGTTTCTGCATTATTTAATTTTCTACCCTGTGCTATGTTTCTCTGTACATTTTTATAGTATAAATAACACAGATTTCTACAGACATATATCTGTATCTGTGATTCAATTATATCAGCTTCCTGATATGTTCCCTCCTTAGCCCTGAATTTCTGCCATCAGTTTTTTCGTTTGGTTAGGAGCATGCAGCAAGCAAGACTCTAGCCTGGGAACAGGCAAACAGGGCTCTTAAAACACAGCTGTGTACGAAGAGGTAGAGACCTCCACAGACCGACAGCTAAAACAATGCCAAATGTTTCATTCAGGGCATTAAAAGGGCACTAAGGCATTAAAATTCACAGAGAAGTCAAGTTCATTCCCTATGCGGGTAGATGCCAAGATGTTTTTCTTGCTNGTATTAATATATGTCAGTGCAGAATAAGTACCTACACAGAAAAATGATAAGAAAAATGAATCTATACTATTCGGTACAGTTTCCAGTAAGGTTTCTAGATATTTGAGCTTGCATAGCAATAATTTTTNCACTGAAAAGTATACTTGCCTTAGCAGCACTCTGGTGGCTTTAGGCCACATGCATCAGCTTAAAAGGTTTATTTTTAAATTACTGTTGCATTAGTCTTGTCAGCAGGAGTATACATTCTGCCTTCTCGCTATCAAACCAAGCATGCAGACCCAAGTGTGCACGGAGCGTTTTAATTCTGAAGTGACCTGTCACTGCTGAGTCTATTTTGCCTGATGGCTGTATGGCGTGCAGGTCTGGAACACACATCTCAGCACAAATATCTTTGTTCAATAAGGTTTAGACAGACTTCACATCTGAAACTCACTGAGAGCAATGAATCTGAGCTACCCCAGCCGAAACGCTATGTTAAGATTGTTTGTTGGTCTGATCAATTACCCACGTGTGGTTCGTGGAAGTTGTCTCACACACACTAATCCGTGTGCTGTCCGTAAAGCAGTTTGGTTTTTAGGATTACTCACAAATGCCAGCCAGGGAGCAATGGGTTACTGCAGAACTGTAACAAATGCAGGAAGAGATAAATTGACAACCAAAGCTTGCATTTTATTCATCTTCAAATGCTGCTGTTTTTAAACCCAGATCGAAAGACTAAGCAAAAATTTAATAGCGTATAGTTATGTTCTAAAGTAGAAATTCAAGAATTGCTATAAATTTCAGTTCTAGACCTCTTGCAGACACAGAAAATGCAAGTAACCTCCCAGTAATTAAAACACGGCCATTCTGTCTAATCTTCAAAGACAGAGGAGAAAAGACCTGCTACCTTTAGAGCCTTGGGATACTGTTTTACAATTAAGGCATAATCAATCTTTAATTATTTCCTTTGAAGGTTATTTAAGCCCTTCCCTTACGACAGCCCCTTCGGAAAGCCTTAGCAGAGATGGGGCAGCAGCTGCCGAGTCTCCTTCTCCCCCAAAAGGTGCTCTGGAGCGGCAGCATAAGCCACACCGCCACGCTGCAGCTTCGATCCCTGCAGGGATCTTGTACCGGTGCAACTATGTTGGCAGAGAGCATAGTTTTTACACAGAAATTAATATACACCAGCACATCATCTAGCGAGAGAAGATATGTTGGCATGGAGGTGCCTCATTGTCTTCTCAAGGAGCTTCGTGTCCATATTAGCTCACTTCAGCAACACAATTGCACCCTGACACCTGCACTGTCAGTGGCTTTAGGCCTGACATTTTGTTAATGCTCAAATTTATGTACTTCTTCAGTTGTTCCCGTCAAAAGTCATTTTTTTCCCCCCAACACAAACCTGCATCACATGAACACTGTTGGGGGCTGTTATTTTTCTAGTTACTGAAACAGCACACAAGACTATCTTGTATACAGTTAAAGGTTGTGCTTCCTTCTTTTTCCTGGTTTAACGTATCAGGATTTAGCTGGTTAACACTTCACACCTCTGAGAATGCGCGAGTGAAACATCAAAATGAAAAACACCATGGAAGAAACAGCGAGGTTTCCAACTTTCTGCTTTACTGGAAAGGCAGAAAGCTCCTTTCCAGTGTCTCAGCACCTGCAGGCATGCACTTAAACTCAGCCTTAGTTTGCCATCCCATAAACATTGGTGGGAAATACAGAGCTAATGTGATGTGTCACCACCGTTCTTTTATAAGCCCCGAGCGCTGTGTTGAAACATGGACGTGGCACCTAGAAGTAACAGTGCAGGAGAGCAGGTTACAGCTTGTTGGCTCTTTTCAGTGGTGTCTTCAGTGAATGGTACCTTCTGAAGCAATTAAGTGAAGCCAAGCAAAAAAAATATGTACAAGTAATTTTTCCTCAAAAACTTCCTTCTTTTAGAGAAGCAAATATTTTCACGGAAATGTTCCCTGCTGCAAAGACAATTAAATCTCCTGGGAAATGGTTTTCTTCCTCTGCTTCTCCTTTTTTTTGTTTTTCTTCTTCAGTGATGAAAGAGGAGAACACGGGGAAAATGGCAAAACCAAACTTGGACAAAAAAATTCTAAAGTTTCTTTTTTTTTTCTCCCCCCCAGAAGTCATAACACAATGAAAAGTCCAATGCTCTGTTATACTACCATATATTTATTTGCATTTGTATTTATTTGGTTCAGTTTGAGAGAAGCTCTGCTGAAAGTAACAGGGCAAGACCTCTACCTCTGTGCAGGGAGCTCTCTGCAAGGAGTGCAGAGTCTGTGAGTTATCCTGCCCTAGCACCCGCAGGCACCTTTTTTGTAACTTCTCTACTTGGGAAACACTACCTGCTATTTGTTCCACGCTTGGACTTCACTCTTGGAGTAGCCACTGATCCCACCTGCTCTGGCTTGCTTTGCCGTATACTCCCCACAACCAGAGGTTGCGAGATTTTGAGCATGGAAGAAGTCCTGTACCCCGGATATCACAGCGAGCAGAAGCTGGGAGCCCTCCTGCTCTGCTGCAAGCTCATTAATACTGAACTCTCAGGAAAGATGCACAGGACTGCCAAGGATACATATACTGCAGTTGAATCAGATGCCTCTAAAGGAAGAAAAGAGCCAAACGTACTAATGTGGAAGAGCCAGATACTTAACTGCACTGCAGAACCAGGTGTGCTAGCTCATGCCAACTCCCATTGCCAAAGGGGGAATGGGAGCAGAACAGAGGCAGTGTTTTCTTTTAAATCTGGAAGTGAAAGAGAAAAAGTAAACTTGCATGGAGCCTGGGGATGGGGTGAAGATGAAAAGAGAGATTGGTGTAATCAGTTTTCTTTCCTCTGCAAGTTACAAATGAGCAATTATGGCTGAGAATATTTGAAATAAAATTACTGGAACCTGTCATCAGTTGATTGACCCCTGTACAGATGTCTTGTTGAATGAGGGGTAAGATTAGAGTCTTGACTATACCAAGCCATTAAGGATCTAATGCCATTTAGTGTAGACATGAATTCATCAGGACAAATGCCCCGGAAACATTTTGGCAGGTTCTGCCTTTTTCCTTGCAAGTTGCAGTAGATGCAGTCTTAAAGTTGCCCTATTCTACCTCAGAGACGTCTGCTTATCAGGGATGAGCAGAACTCATCTGAATGGTGAAACACTGCATGTTTCCTGTATTGCTGTAATGTAAATGAGAACATACATTTCTGAGCAGCTACCATCAGAAAACAAGAATACCTGTGAAGCAGACTTTAAAAAGAAGTAACAGTACAGGGATAAATCTCAAAGAAACCTAAGCAAGTCTCAATCTTTCTCCTTTTCTCTATTGTACTGGAATAAAAAGACTTTCTTACAAGCCTTAAGTCTTAATTTTGCAACAAGTATTTCTCACTATTCACAGCAATAAGCTTCAGCACGTGCCCACCTCCACAGAAACAGAAGCAGTTGAAGAAATGGACTGACTGAATAATGCACATGCTTGTGTCACTGTTGAGCAAGACTGAACCATGCTCCCACAGACGACTTGCAAACACTACCAGTCTCACCGCAGCTATGGTTTGAGGAGACTGCAGGAGAACGGAGTGGGCAAGATGACTCCCTATGATCAAACGAGGTTTTTTGGCTTCACTTCAGAAAGGTTACAAGCTGGTTTTCCTTTTATGCATGTGGGAGAGTAAGTGCTGCACAGGGAAAGGGGGCAGGAAGGCTGGTTACACTGCAGCACAGCAGAGTCAAAGAAACCATGCAAAATAAAAATGAAACACAGTGTTACTCTGTGGTTCACTTTTCTGTGATGGGAAATATTAAGAATGCATAGTTTGAGGGCTCCATTTAATCCTTATTCCTATGTAGGCAGTTGCTTTATAAAGATGTTTTTCACAATCATAAATAAGCTTCGGAGGCGAACAGGGGAAAACCCTCAAGTAATTATTCTCCATCTGCTTGTGGACTGAATATACAGTGGGCAATTTCAGGAGACATGGCCCTGAGCTTTCCTCTGCTGTGTTTGATGTCTCAAACCTGCAGACCAAGTAAATAATTTGATTCCATTTATTGGACAACTTTAGAGGTCAAAGCTGACAAGCCTTCAAGACCACACAGGTTTCCTCCTTGGAAGCCAAATGGTGGAATGTGCCTTTCAGATACTGCAGGGAAGAGCCTTCATCCCCTAACGTATTTCCATCAGCAGGGTTTGAGAGCTTGCAGCAGCAGTTTTATGATGCATTGGCAGCTTTTTCCACCTAACGGATACATGTTGAAAGTTTAAGGGAACTGATAGTTGAAGTGACTGGGTATTACGGAACAACATTACATTCCTACCCAGCTATCCATGCCACAGCCAGTCCCACCATATCTGTCCTTGACAGTAGTAGTTGTAAACTTTAAAGGTATTTGTTATTTTGCAGTAGCAAATAAAACACATAAAGAACTGATTTGTATCTAAAGAACTGGCTTCAAACTGTGCAGCAGTGCAAAATTGTAAAGAGTTTGGCTTATTGTTTCCCACAGCCCTAAGAAAATAAAAGCAAGCAAGGAATAGTGATAACATTCAGTACATATTTCTCATATGAAAACCAATGACTTCCTTTTCTCTAAAAGTATTCCAGCAGACACATTTACAGACTGATGTGTTCACCTCCATGTTTAAAATGCGTGGCAAAAAAATCAGAACTTTTAATTCATAATTGTGGGTAGTCACGATGGACACTGCTGCTCAGTGCAATTTAGCACAGTCAAAATTAAAGCAGCAAACCTTGTGACCTGTGTCATAACCAAAGCAGCCTGAATTTAGAATCTCTGGTTTACCCAACGAACAAACAGAAAAGCAGGATTCATGGGCAGTCCTTACACGGAAAACAGCATGGAAGAATGGTAGTAAGTTGTTAGCACTACAAAAAGAAATAAAGAAGTGAAATTTAATTTTTTTTGTTTACTTAGTTATCTACAGCCTGCTCCACTGGAAAGAAACTAATTGAACTATTTTGACTTGTGCAGATTAGTAGATTTAAAAGATCCAGAAGTAATCTGCCTTCCAGAATATTTTTGCTAAATGCAAACTTTGGGCACCTCAAGCCTGGCCTGCAGAGCTCTCCCACAGCGATGGTTTGGGAGGCTGAAGGGCAGACCCTGATCTGGGAGTGCCGTGCCCACTCCCACATGGCACCACCAGTGCTAGTCAGGTGGTTGGGCACCTTCCACCCCAAGGAAAAGGAAGGCAAAGATAAAGGTTTAAAAAAAAAAAAGGAAAAAAAAGACAGATTCACATAATACACAAAGCAACTCTAGGAGTCCCACTACAAACTGACTTCCTTCAGAGCTGGAATTAAAACCATTGCATTGAAGCCCACTGACAGAGCATCCCTACATTGACAAAGTTCTTCTATCCAAACTCTTTGCAAGGCAGGTTTTTGCTGCTTGAATTACTAGTTTAGAGGGATTACATTATGGCCCCAATCTCACAACGCATTGCATGCTCCAGAGCTAGCTCCGGAGTAGGTTTTCCAGTTCCCTAGCAGCTCTGGAAAAACAAAACGAAACGTGTCTTACACAGAAAAGCAAATACAAAAGTTAAGCAATTTGATCTGACAAAAACTTAAAGTGTTCTCTTCCAGATTGGTCACTTATTTTTAAAAGCATTAATACTGTAAGTCCTTTGAGAGCAAAAGACCGCCTAGAAACGTTCACTCTGGAGATGCACAAGCAAAGCAGCCTGCCCGTGTTGGATAGTTTCAGTGCTTTTGGCAGAACTAAGGAAGGTGGATCAAGCCACAGCCGCCCCGGCCGCGCCTCTGCACCGAGCCGGTCGGCTGCAGCGGCAGCCGGGCCCCGGCCAGCCTCGGCGGCGGGACCCCGACCCTNGCGCTGCCCTCTCCATTGGCTGCGCCCGCGGGTAAGCGCGGCCTCCTGAGCAGGCGCGCAAATAAAGACTGCACCTGCGGACCCCACCTGGAAGGGGGCAGAGCTTCTCCCCTGCGCTCCGCCACTTTTTTAAGATCCCCTGCGCTTTTTTTGTGTAAGGAGTGCCCTGCGCGCCTTTCCGCTCCTCTCCCTACCTCTCCTCCCCTAGCAAAACTCTCCCCGCTGCATCCTCTCCCTCGCTGCCAGTCCGCCCGGCTGGACAGGACATCCCAACGCTTAGTGCCACCCGAATAAAGGACCATTCGTTTTCTTCTGTGTCACCTCCTCTGGGATTCTGTGCAAAAGAAGGACGAAAAAGAAGAAAAGAAATAGCCCCCGAAATTATTTATTTACCAGCTGTTTTATTTTAGTTTCCTGTCTCCTTAGTCTTTTTTTATTTTGGTTTAAAGTTAAGTAAAGCAGTTGCAAGATGGGATTGGTACCTAGTTAACCAAGACAGGTGAGTGAACGGTACGACCACGTGTTCTTATGTGTTGTATAAAACTGTTGTGAACTGGGGGAGCGTCATGGCTGGGAGTCACTTTGTGTAAAGATGGTTTCTTTGGAAGGCTGCTGCACTGGAGAGAAGATGCAGGATGCTGTGACAAGGTGTATTAATACCCTTCATACAGCAGAAGCGCTGCTCATTCCCTATGAACATCAACGCAGCTGCCCTTTGCTGTTTGGAAACTGAGGCCAAGGAAACAGCTTTAAAAGGAAAAATGCAAACTTCTTAAACATTTCCTATGGGTATTTTAAGCCATAAATAATAGCAAAATTATTCAAAGCAGCAGTTGATGGTACATGGAGAGATATTTCCTAAACTGGCAAGAATTATGTGGTTATCACTGGCCTTTAAGAACAGTGTAATTAAATTAGAACCCACGGCGTTGCTCTGGATTTACACTACTGCAATGAGTACCAGATTTGAGCTGCCATCTAAACACCATTTGTAAGAATTTAGCTTAGTTTCAATCAGTCAATTCGTCTCTTGATTTTTATACGCAAATCACATGAAAAATGTTTTCTTACCTATCTAGAGATATCATGAAAAAGTGAAATATTTAAGAAAGCAGTCGTATTTGTTATTTTTCCTTACAGAGAAAGTTTTAACTTGCTTTAGTTTGACAAGTTTGCCAAGTACTTTGAAGTCCAAAAGTCCTGTATTGCTATGTGGCATTATAGATGCTGAATTATTAGACTAGGTGAGCTCTTTCCTAAAGAGGCAGAGCTTATCTCTGGGATCAGAGGAGCCAGTGGGCTCAGGCTGCTTTTTCCCCCCTTCTGTGGATGTCTTGTTTATGCTAGCTATTGTGTAGCAGCAAAAGAGAAGAGTCCAAAGGCCTTCTCACTCGCTTTTGAAACAGAAAATCATGAGCTTTGTAAATGACTTCAGCTACTGCTGTAAAATCAGGTTCCTCTCCAAGAGCAATGCACAGTGGTAAAGCCAACTATAAATTTAACTTGTTACTGTGTTGTAAAACTTACTCAAAATCAAGAGAAATGCAAAGCTGTTTTCCCTTTAAAAACCAATAGTGGCCAATTTCAAGCAAATGCTTTGGAAAAATGTGAGGGTAACAGCAGAATAAGGCAGAAAAATGGAAACCCCTGAATGAGCAGCAGAGCATGCTTTAGAGCATGCTTTGAGTAGGAGTGTTTCCTAGAAAAGGCCCAAGCAAAGGTAATTTTCAGACAGAACACCTGGGTCAGGTAGGGGTTGCAGAAGAGTGTTGCTTTTAGAAGTCATATTTAGTGTCAGATCTGAGCTTCAGAAAGCAGTTTTTACTTTTGCTTAATTTTAAATACAAGCTTATGTTACAGCGAAACAATTATTATATACTTTTCTAACCAGGATTATGAGTTACTGGTACTTTTGAAAGCGTGCAGGGCATTGCACTGAAAGTTTCAGGGGCTTGCAATCACTGGGCCTAATGCAAAGTCCATTTAATGTAACAAATGCAATGGGCTTTGGCTCAGAGCATCTATCTTTATCTCTTAGTTCCCCTATAGACAAAGAAATATAGAAATATGCTCACTTTAAATTTCAGAGAAGTCCAGTACAATTTTATCTGACCTTTAGTTAAAGGTTTGCCACTTCTGAGGATGCAGCAGATCTTTGTTACTGCTAAGGTAGATGCAAAAGACCACTGCCTGACTCTCAAAACTTCTCCCCAGGGAGAAGCAAAAACCAAGTGGTATCTCATTAAAAGGTTGGAGAAAAAAAACCCATACTGGTAACCTTTAATTTACTTTAAATTGGTTGTTCAAGATTGAGGGGTAGTTAGCTGTTGGGAGGTGGGTCCCTGGAGCTTGTATTTCAAGTTTTTATTACTATCATTTTAATGTAAGATTTTGTTGATAAGCATCTTTACTCAATAATCTGAGCTGTTCCTGAAGGAAGCTGAAGCCAAAGCCAGCCTTGCAGCTGTTTATTTTCTCTCCTGGGCATACTGGCTTTGTGAATTCCAGGCATGAAACGGTTAATAGCTGGAAGCTGTGCATTAGGCATTTATGGTCATAAGCCCGTTGTAACTTGCCTGATAAAAGGCATTTCAAATAAGCCAGGATTGCATAGAGGAATTTCAGTTGATGGGTTCCTGGCTAGGCCACCCTTTCTCAGGACTTACCCAAAAGCTTTTAACATGTCTTGACAAAATGAAGGGAGAGGCTTCAATGCAGCAACAAACAGCAGGTTTATATTTAAAAGCAAAGGTGAGAGAGAAACACCCTAAACTGTTTATTCTGTTAAATCTTCTATCAGCAGGTTGGTTGCTGAGGGTTTTTGGTTTGTTTTGGTTGATTCGTTTTGCGTTTGTTTTTTGGGTTTTTGGGGGGGTTTTTTGGTTTTGTTTTTGTTGTGTTGGTTTTTTTTTTAATTACAGGCAAGCATTTCAGTTCATCTTCAAGTCAAGTTTTTGCATCCTAACCTATCTTTTCCCAAGCTGCAAAGTACAAGCAAACTAAAAGTTGAAATCTTAAGTTATCCAAGTGCATGGGAGAGTTGCCAAAACATATTGCTACTCAGAACTGGACCCTTCATTTCACTAGGTACTTTGAAAGTCCCAGTTTTCCCAGGCATCAAGGAGGCAGGAACTGTGACCTGGGTCCCTTAATTTGCCTTCATGTCCCTGTGAAGCAAAGCCACCCAGCCCACCTGCTGGGCTATGGTGAACTTTTATTTCACTCATGGGATTCGTGTATTTCAGGATGGATTTTTTTTTTTTAATGTTTTCAATTCTTTAGAAGAGAAGCAACATGCAATGCTAATATGTGTTATATTCAGATTTCAGTATTAATTTTACCAGTAAAAATAGGACATATCTAAAAAAAGGAAGATATTTTAATCTGTAATCAGATTCCTTTGCAAGAATCTCAGAAACATCTTTAGTGCATAGATGCGTTGATTTGGGGGGGGGGCAATATTTCTAACAGTCTTAGTTTTCTTTATTTTTGTCTCTTTCACAGATTGGAAGTTCTTTGGAAGAGGCTACACATCTTTTAGAGGATTTGGACAGTGCTTAGCTTAACTATTTGAATCTTCATAGTGCCTTAGGGCAATCCCATAATATACATAATCCATTTCACAGACACACCAAGGCATGTGCTTGAGCAGTGGCAGCCTGGCAATGCCATGTTGGGACAAGTGATGTGTTCCTTGCTCTGCTATCTGCCCATGCTTTACAAGAAGCCTGAAGCAAGGAGACTCCAACTACCATATCGCATGGGGCTGTGACTACATAAGATTATTTCTCCCCTATCTAGGCTAAAGGGAAGTAGTAGCTTAACACATTCTCATTATTACCAAAGGTCTTTAAAAAGAACGAGCACATGGAAGAAAATTGCCTACTGGCATTCTTTTGCTTTTGCAAATTCAGGGGTTTAAGGCCAGAAGGGACTATGGTGATTTTCTTGTTGGACCTCCCTTGTAAAAGCCATAAGAGCTCAAACCCTTGAACAGTTTAATTTGGAGAAGCTCCTGGTAGCTTAAGACCTGCAAAAGCTAGAGAATTGCCATATCTTTTGGTAAGTTGTTCCTACAGTTAATGTTACAAAGTGTGCCTGGCTACTTTGTTGCAGGCTAAAATTAAAGTGAATTAAAAACAGGGATATGGGCAAACAAAAGAACAAATGAAAGTTTCAGCCCATGGCACCCCCATAAGCACTGACTGCAGAGTTTCACACCTCCTACATATGATTCAAACACCACAGGTGTACCAGCTGTGCTTCCCTAAAAGGTATGTTAACATGCGATAAATTCGCCTACATTTTCCGAGTGAAATAAGGACGATCCATGGGTTCTGTTGTCCTTCATTCCACCGGAGTCTGTCTCGTACCTAACCAGATTTCAGTGGAGTGAAGCACGAGAGACATGGAGATGAATCAGCAACAAGAGGAACTGCTTCCCACTGACAAAGAAGGGAAACTGCACGGAAATTTGAAAACACCAGGCATCCAAACAGAGATCGAGCATGCTGGCAAATGGAGAGGAGCAGTACACCGAGCATTTTAATAACCTGAATATTTCTTGAAAGTCTCCAGTAAGAACCCATTTTGAGAATGTACTTACTTTCTGCATAATATGTAAAGATTAAAAGGCTGAGCATGAGATAGATCTTTTAAGGTGTCAGTGTAAATTCCTTGAAGGTTAATGCAGTTAAACATATTTGATGCATAAAAGTGTCACATCTAACACTAATTATTCACCAATTGTAATTGCCTGTTCAAAGTCCTCACCTCCCTGAGACAAATGCCCAAAAAAATGAGATCTGGCAAATTTAAAACAAAAAACAAATAATGTCCTTCTACCATCAGGATGTATTATTTGCTTTGATAGATTTAGTACCAGATTTCAAGAATTTATTGTCCTGTATTATTTCTCAGCTGCCTGCCTAATCCTTCTTTCCACCTCCCCTTTCTATCTGACTGATCTTAAAAGCATTCAAAAACTACTTGCTGACGGCTTTTCTTACAAATGCAGACCACTGAAGGATTTTTGCTCCCTGGAAAGCCAACAGCCAGCTTCCACATACAGTGGTGCTGAGCTCTTCCAGTCAGCAGTGCAAGTTGTCAAAGCTTCTGACATTTATTTCCAGGGTCATTCTTAAGCATAACACACACCCTGTGTTATACCTTACAAAAACTGATTTCCCTGCTTAGTGTTAATTAAAGTTACCCTCTATTTCAAATCAAATAATTACAATAACAGGACCACAACATATTTTCAAACTATAATTTAGCCAACCCTATAGTGTTTCAGTTTTCTGCACTTTCTTATCCATCTAACACTCCATCTCTGTTGGTATCTTGAAATACATAACAACCAAAAAGAGCTCTTGATATCTTTTCCTGAAGTATTTTACTTCAGGGCATCCCAAAACAACTGAGACCTTAGCAAGCCATTCCTTAGAGTTCTGGTGGTGATTAATGGTGGCAGGTAACAAGAACACTTGCAACAAATTGGTTTTGGGGTTTTTTTTTCCACCATTACTTTTTTAGTGAGACAAAGAGTAAAAGCACAAGAGGGTAAGTATCACGTGTCAAGCATAAGCAGATGAAAAATGCACAAGTTTGCTTATTTACCAATTAAGCATAATAAAATAAGAGTACCTACTTCCCACTGCCTAGGCAGCAACAGGTCCAGAGCGCAGGACCCTGTGCTGGGAAACTGTTGGTTCTGCTGAAGATCCGTTGAAGCACGATACTGCACTCGCCGCCTTCTCCCCCTTCCCGGCTTCAGCTTCCCAGGCATAAGAGGCCTTCATTTGTAGGGCACTGAGAGCTCTATGGATGAAGACAGAAATATAGTTGGGTATTAATGATATGCTAGGGAATATTTACAGCAGTACGAGTAATACATTACTTAGCCATTTGTCCTTCCACCCCACCCCCCCCATGAAGGGCATTTTGGCTAACAGCTTTCCATACGTTAAAGCAATGAATATAATGAGACAGCAGACAAACTGCCAGAGACATGCATTGCTATGGACAAGTCTTTGTCAATACACTGTGCAGTTAGCAAAACTCCTTTAAGAGATGACAGATGCTATGTAAATGCAAGCTCGTTATCAAAGAAACCATGGCTTGTTGCTCACACTGATGTAGCACCAGAGACAAGAAAAACCCTCAAGTTACTCTCTGGAGTAATATGTGCAGTCTAAAGACTGTATATTTCCAGACCTTAGAAAGCAAGTGATGATACAGATGTGGCAATTCAGACAAGACAAACTTACTTCCAGGCAAAAGGAAGGAGATCGAAGCAAAACAGTCAAAAAAGTACCAGCCACTAGTCTTCACTCACGCATTTGGAAGCTGTTTCTTGGTGCTGCCAGCACTGCTACTTGGGGCATTATGTTAAACCTATACTTATCAAAGGGGCCTTATTAACACCAGGTACATCCGTGCAGAGAAACACAGCCCTTTTCTAGCTGCAACCCACACACACACTTTACCATTTGCAGGCTTACTCACAATGACACAAAGTTTACGTGCATGTAAGAACTTAAAACCCAGTGCCCTTTCCTGCTGCTATTCATGAAGACCAAGTCCTGAAGAGTGTCTGTCCCTGCAGCTTGGTGAGTGAAAGGGAATACCGTTGAAATGGGTTGATTTGGGGCACATTTATTTGAAACGTTGGTTACCAAGAGCCTCAGTATCAACTTCACAGAGTACAGAATATAAGCCAGACAAACATGGTAGCGGAGTCTATCGAGAGAGACCTCTTTCTGGAAAAGGGCACATTAGCAAGAACAGGAACCATGCCAACTGCTTTGACTTCAAAGACAGCATTTCTTAGATTCGCATTGCAAAGACACACAAGCCACGAAAAGCACTTTGACACTGGTGGCTTTTACCATGCACTTTGCAACCTGTGAGCTGCTCCACTCCCAGAAAGGGCTTTGGCACAGAAACCACGGCACAATCCTCTGCATGCATAAGTCATTTGCTGTATTGAGGTGCATTAAAAAAAACCTCAAGCATGGTATAGCCTATAACTGATATAGTCAAGGAAAACTGTTTCAAATAACTACCTCAAGAAGGGCAGTGCTTTCACTCAAGATTCATTTACTGGGCAGCACAAAAGCAGCAAGTACACAGCCACTCCAACTTCCCTGTCAAAAACTAAAACTGGCATGAGCTGAAAGATGCCTGAAATGGCACAAAACCAGGCTAGCTTATACCAGCAAAATATCTGTCCTTTTTGATTCTTTCCCACAGGGAGGAAGATGAGAAATAATACTATTGAGCTAAGCTGAATGCCCAGGGAGACAGACAGCTAGAAAAGCTAAAAGTTTTCAACCTTATAACAGTTACATTTCAGTGTTGTGCCCAAATTCCTTACCTAAAGTCAGTTTTTATTCAGTAGACAGCTAGGCCTCAAATATCCTCTCAACAGAACCCTTATAGCCCTTTGAATTGCTTCAAATAAATGTTGTCTTGTGTCTGGTGTTAACTTTGCTCTGAAGCAGAGGGGAGGCTTAGATAAGAGACCCTTTAGAAACCCTTTACAAAAGTAGATTTGATTGACTGACTGATTGAATTTAATTGTAGACATTCTCTTAATTGTACACTTAATTACTGACACTGTGTCAAAAGATTCTGATGCAGCACCTGGAGGACAACCTTGCAAGTGCCAGTCAAAGCCAGCTGCACAAGACATCAGGGAGGTGCTGCATATTGCTACAGCTTGGAAGGGGAAAAATCATAATATTTTAATAATATACAATTAGGGTTTCACCCACCCTCAAACATGCGTGTGCACATACACACAATCACAAATCTCTTCGCAGGGAGGGCATCTAATACATCAGAAACAGAAAAGAAACAAAGAGTGATAATTATAGGACCATGTGACAGTTCCACCCTTTTGTGGTCTCTCCTAATATCTACAGTATTGTGAGCTGCAGGGGGAGGGCAGTATGCCATCGTTTTTGGCAGGAGCTATACAGCTGCTGGCCACTCTCAATTTAGTAACTCCAGATTTTGCCTGCTAAAATTGTAACCAGAAATAAAACCCATAATATTTGTTCAAAGGTTAAAACTTTGAATATTCTCAGCCGTGATTTTGGGTCACTGCAGGTCTTCCTGAAAATAGCTACGCATGGAGCAAAGATAACAGCATTCTTACTGTTTGTAATAAGTGTCCACAGGAACTTCATGATTATGGCTCCTATACTTCTCAATAGACAAATTAGTATTTTAGTGAACGCAAACTTAAATCCATGCTACAATAGCTTGTATGTATAGCACATATGATGCACAAATAAGTGGAAACTAATCTGGATGTGTGCATTTTTTCCTCACAGTATTTTTACCAATAAAGTCACAGTTACAAAATCTTGTTATTAACTAGACATGCTAGTCAATAAAAATGAGTGGCTGCAGGGTATTGGAGATACTTCCACTACTGCTGCATGCAAATCATTGTGGGAATCGCAATATCATCAGTGCATTTATCCTCACTGCGTTTCCAGGCAGTAGCTCTATTATTCCTGTCAAGGATCCGAGCACAGAGACTGACCGACCTCTAATTCTCATCTGGGTCTTTGAAAGATTTCCTGGCCAGTGGTCAGCTCAGGTCACCTACCAGATCTGTGGCAGAACTGGACCCAAGTCCTGGGCTAGTGACCAAAGGAGGGATAATTGAAGATAATATTATCCTTACAGCAGCGCTCCCCAGGAAGTTTTTTAGGGTCATCCCACAGCCCCATGCTGGCTGGCTGCACACTCCCGTGCACATATAGCTATGCACACTTCTGCTTGAGGTGTCACGAAGGAGGTGACTTTCTTCCCCTGCAACACGTCATGCCTGTTAATATACAGGCCAGCAGAGCTCCACGTATCTGTTCAGAGGTATGAGAGGATGGCACTAGCCCCAGGTCAGTTATAGCAAGGGAATCCCAGATGCAGTGACTGGTACCTGCTGCATGAGGGAGGCCAGAGCCACCCCCCACTCCAGCAGCAAGACTTCTGTGTTAGGGAGGAGAAAGGCAGCAGCTGAGCACCAAGTGAAAGGCAACACGGCACTGAGATGCGAGGATCAAAGCGAAGCTGAACAATGGCAAATGGGATCAAAAGGGAAGGATGTCTACTGCAAAGCACAGCACGGAGGCCACAGTGGTATTTACGATCTGCTTTCCTGCCTCTGAATTCACTCTTCACACCCAGGCACGTGCAGCAGCTGCTCACACATCTCGTTCAAGGCCATGATAAGGAGGCACCAACACTCTCTACGAATTAAGGACTGCCAGCCTCAGAGAGAGAGAGGAGAGAGAGAGAGAATTAAACTTTTTGGAACACCAGTTACAAGTTACTGCCTCAATAGCTGGATCTCCCTATGAAGCACCTCTCAGTCTGGAAAAATAAGAGAAACTGGCACAACCTCTGCTTCTGTTGGGTCAGAGCAAGTCTGAAAACAGTCTGGATAGGCAGGCCTGGTTAGAAAAGGGAACATCTTCCAGAAAATAGTACCTATGGATTTTAAGCATCTCTAAAATCAGGGCTATACAATATGTAGCATATCACAGAGACCCTACCAGCTCAGGTGCTGATGCATAGCTACATTCCTCTTAAAAAACAAAACAAAAAACCCAACAACAACAACAAAAAAAAACACAGAGCACAGCAAAACTGTACAGACAACTAGCAGAGAAGATCAGAATTGTTTTACACCCACATAAATGCAATTTGCTCAAAACACCTGCAGTCTCGTTCATTTACCTGTGACATGTTGCTACACTTAATTACCTTTGACAATTAGTAACATTTCAACACCTCCTTTAATGGCCCAATTATAAGAACACTTGTCTTCTGCGCAGTGGATAGAAGAAAATAAATGGGTGAACCTCCAATGCAAGACTCCTTTGCAGGTATTTAATGAAGACCTTAAAAAACAAACCCCAAAGAGGCCACCATTCTGATTTTGTTTGGATCACACTGCGGACAGACGAGCTGTGTTTGCTCTGCGCTCTGGTCACCCTCCTGGTGCGGGGCTGTGACAGCCACCGCTCTGACAAACATGCTGTGAAATTAATTACAGAGAAAAGTGCTGAGCATTTGCCTCCCTCTATCTCCTCCACTCTATGTTTTATCGATTACTTCTGAATGCTAAACAAAGTGCATCCTTTGTAAAATAAATCCTGTTTCCAAACTGGGAGAGGCATAATGCACATAGGAACACAGAACCACCTCTTCCAACTACACAAGCTCCTGCCTGTCTAATGTAAATCTTCGTTAGACTAAAACTTTGCAGAATTGCTTTGATGAGATACAATTGCAAGTGCTGGCTGCAGTCTGGTGGTCATTCTCTCTCAGAAATAAGCAGGTAACTTCATATGCTACATCAGGCTGGGCACAAATGCTGGATTTGACAACTACATTGAGTGGAAGAGACTGCTGCTGCTTGTAAATTTGAGAAAGCCCTAATGATAAATACTGTAGATGTAAAATGAGAGCCAGACTGACAGGTCCAGCCCCCCACATGCTACTGCTGGTAAGTGCAAGTTCATTACTGGGCCCATTCTGCTCCACCAGCAGTGGCAAATGAGTGCACTGTGTAAAGACAACTAGGTTTTGCTCATATTTTTAGTTCTGCAACATGCATTAGGCTTTTCTGTGCTTTGCCTTTTCCTCCCGCTCTTCACACCTTTTCAAGTTCAGTTCTCTCCCCAGAGACTCTCAATATGATTCATCCTCAAACTCCTGCAACGCTGTTGTCAACTCTCAATTTCCTTTCAAATCTCTGCTTCCTCTCACTTTGGTACCTGCATTTCTCCTCCTCTAGATTTATTTAGTTTTGTGAAGTATCTTGAGCTTCAAAGGTTTAAATTCTCCACCAACATCAATCACTGCAACCCCGCTGATATGGTCAAGCAAGTCTGACTTGCACTGTGCATACCAGTGACATGCCACAAAAGGTTTCACTGAAAGCTTTCCAGCCAGATCTTGCAGAGGTTGTGAGCTCTTGCACCACCAGCAGAACAACTATTGTTCTTTTGTGTTTCCTTTTTAATAGCAGCTCTTAAATTATCTGGGTCATGACATGATCTGGATGCTCATGGGCATTTGCTGACCAGTTTGGGCCCAGAGCCCAGATGACTGGAGAGCAGTGAGTACTGACACAGCTCTGGGAAGTGCCCCTGGGGCTGGATGGGGCCACGCACTCACTCCAATTTCATCCCTTTGATGCGGTTTTAGCCACAAGCAAAGCCTGTGGTCGCAGGACTCACCATCCAAAATGGGGGGGGTGCAGCAATAACAACCCATTTCCACCTCTGTTGGTTATTTTCTCTGCTGGATATTTTCTTGACAAGTGTACTAATGCCAAGGACAGCAGCCCATTTCATTCTCACTGCAGGGCAATGTCTCCGAGGAGGAAGGGGATCCTGCCCTCGTCTGCAGTGATCTCCATGTGCTTTCTCTCACTAGGGTTGTGTAAACTAGAAGCAAGTCAGAAGCAGCTCACCAGCCACAAAGCTAGCCCAAACTGGCTTCTCCAAAAAAGCCAGTTTAGTCTTAATGCTGGATAGAGTTTATGAATAAAACAATGTTTTATTAAACTACTATTGCATTTTGATTGAATAGCATTTGGACTACATAGGAGGAGACGTATTCCTGAAAGTAATTGGTTTTCCACATCTGCTTTCCTTTCTAATTGGACTAATTACCTCAGTGTAGGATCATGTTCACTACTCTCCAGAAAGCAAGAAACCTTGATTTACAGTGAGAAGAGCAGCAATTAGAAAGAATTAATTCATATGGCAACATCTAAATAAATCATATTATGAGAAGACAGCAACGTAATTATTGTGACTGGTGACTCCCTTGTGGAGAAACATCATCTTTAAGCCTAAATCAAGCAGCTCAGTTCTCTGAGGAATTCACCACAGCTCCTCCAATTTCACAGAGCATGTACTACCAATTTTATTTTTAAGACCTAATTGAGGTGCATTGTCAAAAACAATAGGGTCTAACACTCTTTAGGCAACTAAGAAAAACAATCAAACCCTTGACAACTCTGTGTTTGTCCTCCGAATCAAATGTGTGTTCAACAGCCATGGATAACATATGCCAGCAGCAGCTTCCTATCAAAGGTGCATGAATTTTATGGGTGTAATATCCTCCCTGATGAGCCAGGCTTTTCTTACTCTCCAAACCCAGTCCGCCCCATCCAGATGGCTGATTAAAAGGCTTAGTGAGGAGAACATGCTGAACCGCAGGGTTTCAGAAGATGATCCTGCCCCTTAAACTGATAATTTATCTTTCCACTTATACCTTAGCAGCCTGGTCCTACCTGCTTGATGGAGATCTAACATCTCTCTGCTACCTTGGCAAGCAGTGAAAGCCATTTTACCAAGGCAGAGCTCCCTTCATCTGTTTGTTATTAGTTCTGTCCTTAATGTCATTCTCATCAAGTCACTGGAAAGTTTGGTGTTCCTCTCACGAATGCCTCCTGCTAAGGAAAACGCTACCTTCTTCTCATATTGTTCATGTATTTCCAGACAAAAATCCAAAATGCCTTTTTTTGGGAAGAGGAGATATTTCCACACATAAGCCAGACAGCACTGAATTTTCTGTGCAAGAACTCCATTGCTTAGGGTCTTCCATACCAAGAGCTAGCTCTGGGCATGGAGGCAGAATAACCCAGTACTCCACCTCAGTTAATTAGTTCTCTTAATATGGTGGTTCTACTTCCAGAATGCGTCTCTGTATGACACTCACCCTCTGAATTGGTAGTGGGCATTCCCCATTTCAGAGACACTTGCTACTTTTACAAGTACAATCTACACATTAGATAGTCACATTGTCTTATACTGTCATATGACGTGCATAAGCATGACAAGAATTAACATAATATGATGTTATACTTTATGTCCACAACCTGACACATCATAAATTCCTTGCATCAGAAAGCCAAGCTTCACATCCAAATAATTACCCTCTTTTAACAAATGCTTGATCCATTAGGAATTGGGGTGATAAATTGTCCGTTCAGGAAGGTGGAAATATATCCATCTCGATTTGCCATTCTTTTGCCACAGCAGACAAATACAATCATCAATTATAACACCTGCTTGCTACAAGCAAGACTCCATGATTTGGAGGGAAAGGTATTTAACACTAAGCCTGGAAAAAAAAAAACAAAGCTTGTAGCTTTGTGGGTTTTAGAATATGTATTTAGGAGCCTCAACCCCTTCTATTACTATTTACTGCTATTCAAATCTTCCCTCCTTTTCCTTCTGAGAAATTTTCAAAGCTGCCATTAAATTTCTAAATGTTAAAAAAAAAATCATGGAATCAGAAAATTGAATAAGAATGAACAAGTACCCTCTGCTCTGTGAGTTGATACAGACAGTTGGACACCCACACACATAAGGTGAGAATCCCTTGGGTTGGATTCCCTACACCCCATAACCTGGAGGGTCATTTATATGCAGAAGAAATACATAATGGGTGTAAAATGCTGTACCCCACTCCAGCTGCTTTCTGTACTTCCTTTGCACTCACTGTGAGTGCCACAGTCGGCAGAAATTTGGACTTCGATGACAGCAAGCAGCTTAACAGCTCAGAATTGAGCCCGCCTCTGCAAATACCTACAGAAAAGGTTCAAAGCAGTACAAAACTAGCCCATTCAACCTCCTTAGATTGCTTCATTTTTATACTAATATTTGTTGCATTATCTTAGCTTAGAAACAGAATAATGGAAAAATGGATCTGATTACTTTGGAAGCATGGAAGAAAGTAGAGATTTTTAATTGATTTTAGCCCTATATCTGCATAATAAAAATATGGATGCAGAATTATCAGAAGTCCTAAAGAAAATGAAGACCACAGGAACCGCACGCACATTAAAAAAAACAAAAAGATGTACAGAAATAAATACGTTCAAGTATCACAACAACCTAAGAACTATTTTGAAGGTAAGTGGAGCAGCTAATAATTCACAGCCATTACTCTTTTATCATTGTTCAGCTGAAGGTTGAGAAGATTTTAAAACTACAATTATCAACAACATATTTGCATTGAAATAAGCTTCTCTGCTGCATTTCTCACTCCTCTCCCCTCCTCCTAAATAAACAGGTGGAAGTAACAAAGAAAGCAATATCTTTAATACAACAGAGAAAGATTTTTCAAGAAATATCCATGCAATCAGATATACCAAAAAAGGAAGAGAAGTAGTGCCTGTTTGGGTATTTTTTAAAAACAAACCAATTAAGATATTTCCTTTGTGTTAGGTTGGTCAAGTAAGAAAATAGGAGAAACTCACCACCACCACTATTTAGCCACCATGACATGTCTTTATATCTTTTTACTCCTTTTGGCCAAGTTTCAGTTATTACTCCTTGTGGGCCACACTTACCAGCTCACCAGTAAGAGGAAGTCTTGCACAACTGGGACTAGTGGAAAGGAAAAAAATCAGATCCAAGAAACAAGGCTGAACAGCCGGACTGGCTCAGCACAGGAGCAGGCAGGGAGAGGTCTTACTGCACTCCCCGGGGAGGCAGCGCCATTCTTCCATCTCCCCATCCTCCACCACGCAGACCAGCGACTGCTCTTCTGACAATAATTTATCCCCCTTAAATAACTTGAGAAATTTAAAATCAATTTTCTAGTACAGGTATCACAAACAAGATACTACCCGCTTGGGTTTTTCTTTTCTGGTGCTTCCTTCCACCAGTCCCCTAATAACCATGGATTAATGAACAATTACAAGGCTTCACTCTTACCACCATGTAATTCCAAGAAAGGAAGAGCATCTTTCTGGAACATTATGCTTGAAAAACAAAGGAGAGCTTTGACTGTCAAGTCACTGATGTTCCCTCTTCACTTAAAAGCTTTCCAATTTCCTTACAAATTATAGTGTTTTTAATGCAAATTAAGCACTAGAGAACATTCTTTCCTTCCCCCAGATTAGCAAGAACCAAATTGACCACGAAAGCCAAACATGGAATCTGGACGCAATGAATATTTAAAATAATGAGCCTGTTTAATTATTCTGATTGGTGAAGTATGAGGTTATTAAACGCCTCTGAACTGATGACAGGGTTTGAGCATATGGTTTTGCTTACTGAACACAGAGAAAATGTTTTCTGATACTCTGTGTTCCAGTATTCCTTGTTGAATTAACTTTAGGGATGAAATACAGCTACACATGCTCAGAGACCTTTGGGAAATATCTCTTGCTTCAGAAGCAAATACCACGATGTGGAAGGCAGAGGCAATCTAGGAAACGGCGAATGAGAGCACACAATAGACCAATTTCTGCACAAGTTACCTGGCTCATTCTAGCTACTTACAAAAAAAACCGAAGTTCACTCCCTTCTGCTTTCGCTCCAACATATCACCAAATTTACATCTGCCCGGTAAATTTCCACTTAAGTGTGCAGGAAAACCCCAAACCAGAGGGACTCAGTCACAAAGATACACTGTACTGAATCTGACAAGAAAATACACCAAATTCTCTGTATTTCCTATTAGTATTGTGCTAAACGTTATCCAGCTTTTTTACTTTGAACCCTGCAAACCCTTTTTAGCCATCAGGCCTCTAAATGCCCATGAGTTCAACCAGCCAATTATACCTTCTGTGCCAAAAAGCTATTACGTGGCACTTTCCTCCCAAGATCTTGCATTGTATTACTGAGGAAAGCATGCTCTGCAAAAAGAGAGCATAAACAGGGAAAAGACGACATGCCCAGAGTCCCCAAACAAGCAGATAGCAAAGTTATTTCCTTACTTTAACAGCAGGGTAAAATTTTTCCTGCTCTGCTTTTATAGTATCTACCTCTACAACTCATCTTAGCTAAGATATTATCAGGTTGTGTTTGTTCCTTCCCCACTGCACACAACAGTTTGGACCCTCCCCTTTTGTTTTGGGATTTAAATTCCAGATAGTTTGTGTTTGTTTACAAATACTCTCAAGTTAGGGATGCTTATCTTCAGACATAGGGAAAAAAGGTGAACCAGCTTCTACCAGAAGTCCTGATTTTTCAAGGTATTGGGAACCTGCTGCTTCTCTCAATTTCATGGATCTTTGGGTCAGCGCTCTCCGCTCCTGTCAGCCATATAGGAAACAATCACTCTGCAATAACAAGCATGCTTTGCACAGAACTGAGCAGAAGCTTGCGACCCACCGCTCTCCCCATGATAATCTCTCTGCCACCTCCTTGTCTGGCTCTGGCAGTGACCTTCTGAAAAGGCAGCAGTTTCAGGAGAGCAGGGTGCTCTCCCCAGGCCCATCAACAGGTTAGGTGGGTGAAAAGTTCATATCCCTATGGCAGCTCATTCACACCTCCTGACTCCTAATGCCATCTGCTCCTCCCTGAACCTATTTTTGGCTTTAATTAGAGATTCTGGAACTTCTGGAGACTGAAGGGCAAAAAGGTGAATGAGCATATCTGGTCTGCGCCTTCCAGCTTGATATCTTGTACTTTAAACATCCCTAACATCTAATGACTCTGAGCACAGGGTGACTGCCCCTGCCCTTTGATGTGCACTGAGAAAGGTCAGAACCCAATGGAGAAATTCACCGTTCTTGGGCTTTTTAGTATGAATTCCCATTCTCCTGGTTTCCTATGTTTTGGCTTAGTCAGTATGCACCTGACTCCCATCTGCCATCCCATCTCTTGCACTGCACCAACTGTTTCTGTTCCCTCAAGGAGAAAGCTAGAAGCAACAAAACACAAAACGCTGTGATAATTACCTTGTCGACATCTTTCCTTGAACTAGCACGAAAGAGCAGTTGGGGATTCATCTGAATTAAACTCCCCCTTCCTCTTCCATTTCCTCTTGGCTTCTTGCACTCTAATGCAATTATGTACCACGTGAAGAACATTTTAACCCTAAGCCCAAGACAGGTGCTCTGAAACGGTACAGGGGAACGCAAGCAAGAACGGAGATCAGGCGTTACCGTGTGGGCTCAGAAGGACCAGACTGGAAACAATTTCAGTTGCTGAGCAGATTTCTCCATTATTTTGCCAAGGCTTTTTGTTGTTGTTTTTTAAATATTTACAATTAATGTCTAATTCAGAATGCTTTAAAGAAGCCCGATGCCCAAGGGTAGGAGCCTTCTTAAAAGGCCAGGGCACTCGGCTGCTGTGCTGGTCACACCGCGATGCTCCCCAGCATGGACACAGCCAGCTGCCTTGAGTGGCCACAGGCACCTAAAGCCAGGCCTGATGTACTCCCTGCACCGCTCTGCTGGCAAAACACATCCCTGTGCAACTCCCGCTGAGCCTTCCCCACTGCTAGCAGGGGTTGGCAAATTTCCCCTCAGAAAAAAAAAAAAACAAACAATATTCAAGCTTCTACCTACATGAGCTACTGAACAAAAAGACACAAAACCCACAAAAGCCAACTAAGCAAACAAAAAGGAGATAAAAGCAGTTTGCTTTAAGGCAGCAGCTTTTCTGAAAGCCCACAGTAAATCTTTAAGATTATCAATAATGAACACATTCAATGTCTTTTTTCGTCTTCTTTTAAATCACTTCTTCCAGTGGAAAGAAATCAGTCCGGGGGGTTGTTCATATGCGAGCTGCATTTATTATCAAGGCATTGAGACTGCTAGAGACAGAGAGAAGCAAAATGAGCCTCGACAAGGCTTGGGAAAAAAAAAGCACACTGCCACTTTATAGTCCTTCCTCCACCTATTTGTCACAGCACCCCAGTAATGAGCACTGGAACTCATCTCTCTCTAATGACACTCACAGTGGTAGATGTTTTCCCAAATTTAGTCAAGTGACAATACAAAGTCTTTAATATGCAAAGGAGTCCTTTGTGTAACTCACCATAAGTTTGGTGTCTTGTCATGCCTTACAGAAATTTCAGGAGAAACAAATTGCAATAATCATAGGAGTGAACAAGTTGGAAGGAACGTGTCACGGCAATAATGAAATCTTCCGTTGATTTTCATGTATGTGTAGACATACATTACAAAAACCTTAATGTAGTTCCATGAATTTCTTATAAATCACAGTAATTCAGCCCTATGGATTCCACATACGTATCACACACCCAAGCAGCAGTAAACAGTTGTCACTTAGTCACTCCCCGTTTCTCACCTGCCTCAAACACAAATATTGTACCTTAAGCACCATCTTCTATTCCTGTCACATTAATATTTTCCTCAGCTACTGAGGCAGTATAAAGCCTCCACTCATGCTCTTTGCATATGTCAGATATTAGTACGTTTGGAGTCCGAGAGGACTTCTCTACAGGACCGTTTCCAAGCCGTAGCAGAAGCAATCCTGCCAACCCTCACGCTACATAAAGCACAAGCTGGGCCTCAAAATAATGAGATGGGCTTTGCAATCACGGAATTGAAAGAAGAAATAAATTTGACAGTTTAATGGTGGGTTTTTTTGTTGGTTTGTTTGGGGTTTTTTTTGCTTTTAAACTGCTACCTGTACTCACATTTTCTCAGTCCACTGTGCACCAGTGACAAAGCGCAGCACCAACCAGGGCCAGCAAGCAGGTTGTGTGTGAAGGAGTTCACAAAAAGATGAATTCTCACTGGCGAATCAAACACGCAGAGAGGTGCGGAGCAGCCCGGACCCTTCCGCACGGAACATGGCGGGACGGTGCCGCACTCGGCCCCCTCCGGGTCCCGCTCCGCCGCAGGGCCCGGGTGCTGCTCAGCGAGCGCCCAGCCAAGCTGTCTTCAGCGCAGGGAGCGACTCACCCCCGCGGTGGGCTGTGAGGAGAGGGTTAACCCCAGCTGCCCGCCTGAAATAGTCGGGGAGGGGCAGTCAGCAGGGGAGGGGCGGGCACCATCTTTTAAACCGCACCTCTCCAGCCCTGTTGGACACACCGCCTCTCCCCTGACTTGAGCGCGCCGAGCGCGGGCTCGCACCACGGCAGAGGGGTCCCGCCCCGGCTGTTCTCCACCGGCCTTCGGGGCCCCGCTCCCGCCCCGCCGCGACCCGTCGCCGCTGCCCCGGCACAGGCGGAGGCGCGCGCAGGCCAGTCAGGGAGGCGCACGCGGCGGGAGCGGGAGGCGCACGCGGCGGGAGCGGGAGTTCCCGCCGCCGGCTGCTGCCTCAGGGGCCGGGCTCCTGCCTGCGCTGCCGGCCCCGGCTGCTGGGTTAAAGCGACCCGAAACGCCCAGAAACGGGATAAAATAACACTCCATGGTGACGACGACTCGGTGTCGTCGTTCTGACCAGGATCCCCCGATTCTGCCTGTCCCCGCAGCGCTGGGTGACACCAGCAAACGTCAAACCCACACCAGAGGCAGATCCCAGGATTCACATCAACACAGTTATGGTGTTTGGCTGCCTGCACACTGTTTAAATCCATTTTTGGTCATTGCACGCAATATTAACACAACTTCCCACTGATTTTGCTCCTAGCATTCCCAACCAGCCTACAGCAAGATGGTGTCCCTTTTTCTTAAGTGGTGAGAAAATAAAACAAAATGACACTCTGCTTCTAGCCTCTAATCATTGTTAGAAAATCCTTCTGGCTAAACACATTAAATTAAAAGAATGCGTCATTTTCTCCTGATAATTTTTAATTGATCACATCTACAACATAGGTGGAGCTGCTTGGCTAGCAAGGGTCGGCANAGTAATTCAGCCCTATGGATTCCACATACGTATCACACACCCAAGCAGCAGTAAACAGTTGTCACTTAGTCACTCCCCGTTTCTCACCTGCCTCAAACACAAATATTGTACCTTAAGCACCATCTTCTATTCCTGTCACATTAATATTTTCCTCAGCTACTGAGGCAGTATAAAGCCTCCACTCATGCTCTTTGCATATGTCAGATATTAGTACGTTTGGAGTCCGAGAGGACTTCTCTACAGGACCGTTTCCAAGCCGTAGCAGAAGCAATCCTGCCAACCCTCACGCTACATAAAGCACAAGCTGGGCCTCAAAATAATGAGATGGGCTTTGCAATCACGGAATTGAAAGAAGAAATAAATTTGACAGTTTAATGGTGGGTTTTTTTGTTGGTTTGTTTGGGGTTTTTTTTGCTTTTAAACTGCTACCTGTACTCACATTTTCTCAGTCCACTGTGCACCAGTGACAAAGCGCAGCACCAACCAGGGCCAGCAAGCAGGTTGTGTGTGAAGGAGTTCACAAAAAGATGAATTCTCACTGGCGAATCAAACACGCAGAGAGGTGCGGAGCAGCCCGGACCCTTCCGCACGGAACACGCCGGGACGGTGCCGCACTCGGCCCCCTCCGGGTCCCGCTCCGCCGCAGGGCCCGGGTGCTGCTCAGCGAGCGCCCAGCCAAGCTGTCTTCAGCGCAGGGACCGACTCACCCCCGCGGTGGGCTGTGAGGAGAGGGTTAACCCCAGCTGCCCGCCTGAAATAGTCGGGGAGGGGCAGTCAGCAGGGGAGGGGCGGGCACCATCTTTTAAACCGCACCTCTCCAGCCCTGTTGGACACACCGCCTCTCCCCTGACTTGAGCGCGCCGAGCGCGGGCTCGCACCACGGCAGAGGGGTCCCGCCCCGGCTGTTCTCCACCGGCCTTCGGGGCCCCGCTCCCGCCCCGCCGCGACCCGTCGCCGCTGCCCCGGCACAGGCGGAGGCGCGCGCAGGCCAGTCAGGGAGGCGCACGCGGCGGGAGCGGNACACAATATTAACACAACTTCCCACTGATTTTGCTCCTAGCATTCCCAACCAGCCTACAGCAAGATGGTGTCCCTTTTTCTTAAGTGGTGAGAAAATAAAACAAAATGACACTCTGCTTCTAGCCTCTAATCATGTTAGAAAATCCTTCTGGCTAAACACATTAAATTAAAAGAATGCGTCATTTTCTCCTGATAATTTTTAATTGATCACATCTACAACATAGGTGGAGCTGCTTGGCTAGCAAGGGTCGGCATCAAACAGTGTCCTATTTGTTTATGATTTCCCTAGGGCATCTTTTAAACCATTAAAATTTACAAACAACTTGATTTCTTATTAACACAGTTTCTTAATTGCTTCCATGGGAAAAGAGTCAAGTTATTTGCATCTTCTTTCTTAGGGCTCCAGGGCTTCACTGCAAACGTTTGAGGATAAGATTTAAATGAAGCAGAAGCGCTGCTCCAGCCCCCGTCCAGGCTCAGGTTTGGTGCTGGGGTGCAGCCAGAGCCGCCTCCCCTCCTGCCTTGCCTGGATACCCGCACATCCCACGAGGCCGTTTTGAACCTCTTCGAGGCTGCTGAATTTGACAAATAAAGGGCAGGTTTTTTGGCATGTTCTTGGATAACAAGTTATTGGCAGCTTACGTCGAGCCAGCTTTCTTGTCCCCCACACTCGCCAGAACCTTCAAACAAGGGCAGCACCAGAGACCTCCATCTCTGGAATTCAATACCCAGCAGTAACGTTTCAGGAGATGGCCTGCCCTGTTTGAATCTACATAAAAGCACTGTTCACAGAAATCCAGCGTGGCTCTCTCAAGCACGGTACATTACGGAGAGCTTACAGGCAAATACATTCTTATTCCAACTGAGTACCTCATCATTTTAATGCGTTAATCACATCTCCGTGGTTCAGGACTGAAGTCCCTGCATTCATCATCAATTCGAGATGAACCTATTATTTACATTCAGAAAATCACTCACTAAACACAATCAATCGTTACTTTTCTGAAGTCTTTATAATACGAGTGTTCCATTGTTAAGAGCCCGACAGCAGCTCTCCCTTCGCGCACGGAGCAGCAGCCCAGGGCAGGTAGCAGAGACAGGGCAACCACCTTAAGAGCCACTGGTAAGACTTGGTCTCACTTCGGTTTAAACTCTCCACCTGGAGTGCACACCTGAAGCAGACACTCCAGCCCGGCCGTTAGACAATTTTAGCATTTTCTGTCTGCCAGAGGCTGCTTCAAAACCCCGCGGGCCTGCTGCGCCGTGCTCCCACCCCCACAGCGGCTGCGGTGCCGCCGCAGCACAGCCTCTGCTCCAGCACTCCGCAGAACTGAAACTGGAGTTCTCACCCATCCTTCTCCCAGTGGAGAGCTGGGAGAGGGCTATAGGAGAGAACAGAAGAACATGTTGCCAGCTGTTAAAAAACTTTCCCATGAGGATTCTGATGACTGTCAGAGGCCAAGAGATATTGCCTTAATTCACCAGACAGATTCTGCCTGATGTAGTTGGTAACGGCATCAGGAAGAGGCAGCACAGAAGACTTCTGCAGCACCTGCCGAGGGAGACTGCTCAGACTGACCCTGCTCCCTCTTTGCCCCAAATCCAAGTTCCCCACAGACCTGCAGGCAGTTTAAACTTCTGCTGAAAATTTTTCAACAGCAAACTGTGTTTCTTTAATGGAGATGTTTGTGGAGAGCGTTGCATCCTGAGATTTTTCATGTGTGCATATGTATTTATTTGATAAATATTCCAGAAAGGGTTTTGGATCCATCAACTGTCTGTGGGAACAGAGTTAAAGGAAGTACCTGCATCTGAAATGGAAATCCCCAGCTCCTCCCACACACCTTCCAAGGAGACCAAGCACTGCTCTAGCTGGTCGACTGCGTGCACTCTCGCAGTCAAAAACTTACAGCAAATGGCACCTAATTTGCCGTAAGCTGATACATTTCACAAATGCACTTTACATGGAAAGACTAAAATACAAATCCTAACGCTATATTGAAACTGGATCACCCAAAAGTCAGGAGTCTATTTCTTGGCTTTAAATTAAATATCACTGGGAAATATAAAGGGATCCTTTTAGTTAATACTAATTATTATTCAGTCTATCATTAACAGCAACTGCACACACTTTGATAGATGGGTTGAGAAGCTGCTTTGTTTTTTTTTATTGCTGATTTCATGACTAGTTGCCAAACTTTTCTTATTACTGATAATTAGATCCTGTTAGTCTAGCATCTGCTTCTGCTCCAGCACCAAGTGCAGAGGGCTCCTCATGCCTGAGGGGGGGTCTGTATCTAGGACAGGAGGGGCATTGAGCAGACTTCCCCAAAATTTGAGTGGGTAGGAACTGCTGCCTGCACAAGGGCAGGGGGGAAGAGACATTCTTTGCCTCCTTTGTCTGAACCAATTTTAATAATATGACCTTTGCAGAACATCAAACTGCTCATCGTCTTTCCAGCATATATAACAACATATATGCAATAAAATGATTGGCAAGGGCAACATTTAGGTTTCCTGCTGATAAACACGGAAGGACTTAAGGCATGTTTTTGCACTTAGGACTTGTCCATCAGGGTACAACAAAGGAAGCTGGGGCACCGTTACAGGAGCCTTTCTCAAAATTCCTATCAGTTGATTCATGCTTTTGTAAAATAAAGACCCTGCTGATGTCTCCTCAGGGCATAAGAAACGTTTATAAAATAGTTATTACACACAGGGATTATGAGCCATTTGGAGATTTATTTTCATATGTAAAATTGATAAAATCTCTGAAAGTTTAAAACATTAATTTCATGAAACGTCAGTTTTGCAATTCCTTTGTTCTAACGGACAATGGTAAACAATGTTCCAGTGACCTCCAGTGGGCACCAGGGGAAAATGCACCCATCCTCTCCTTGGTGTAACAGAACTCCTTTTGTTTGCAAAACCTGGAGCAACGACTGTTGGGCTGAGATGCCCCTGCAGAGGCTGCCCAGCTTTACTGCCTGATGAACAAGCAGGCCAAGCGGTCCGAGATATCCTCCTCCGCACTTTTATCCAAAAAAGTTCAAACTAACCTTCACATCCCTCCAACATGTAGACAACTCAGGTTAAAGTCTTCACTGTTCTGACAACAGGATGGGGGGCGGGGGGGTGGAAGTCATTACCTGGTTATCTTACTAATGACTTCTGGAGGCAGGCATCAACTGAAACACTTTTAGTCTAAGATTAATCCCCTCTTTGTTTTGTTGGTGGGGGCCATGGAAGAAAAGGAGGAAGGTAATTTTTAAAGCAGAAGTCCTTCTTATCACCATCTGGCCCTGATGAATAGGGGAAGAACTCTGTTGATACATTAATAAATCCAGTATTACAAGGTAGAACAGATAGCAGGAGAAGTGCATCAGTCATCAACAGAAAAACCTCTGCTAAACTCATAGGAATGACCTTCAAATTAAAAAGAAACAGTAATAGAAGGGGAAAACCTCTGTCACGTAATGCATATTCTGGCCTTGATTCAGGAGCCATTTGCCATTTGGAAAGTCAACAGGACTAAACATATTAAAAATCTTCTCCTGATCTCACCTTTCCATAGCCACCATCCGGGCCCAAAACCTGCAGCAAAGTTAATCTAGAAATGGATGGCCTGGGCCACCGTTCCTTTTAATGCACCTATTGAAACATACTGCAACTTCTGCAGCTTGTTCTTCTTGGCGAGACAAAATACCCACAGGCTGTCACTGGTTGTGCTAACTCAGATGGCTTCAATAGTCACATACCCATGCTAGGACCTGCAGTGTGCTATTTGCTAAGTCATCCCCCAAAACAGAGCAGCACATGCAGAAAACCCTTCTCCCGTACTGTATTCCCAAGAGGATTCACCTCACACCATTTCTTCCTGATAGTGCAAGAAAAATAATTGTGTGTTTCACCTGTTTCTTTGTATAATGAAAGAACTAACATTTCCATAAGAAATCATTTAATGTCCCAAAACATCATTCCTCATTGAAATGAAACTTCACAGAAGGGCAATTCTTCATCGTGGAAAAAAACACTAACGCTAGTGCAGGGTCTCTATTTGCTACTGTCTGCACAATATTAATGTAGGAAATAATATATTGGCTTGAATCAATACTTCCCCAACTTCTCCATTCATCAGCCCCCCCTTCACTTGATAAAAGTCCTTCCATGTCACGTTCTCCCAGACTGATGAGATCACAGTGCCTCTTTCCAGCATGAGTGATGGTGTGTAGATGTATAATTGCCCAATAAATCACACCCTCCGGATCAAAGATCTGAGATCCTCTGGGTGCCAAGGAGGCACACCAAACATCATAAAATACAATAAGTTAATTAATTACAGCAAGATTTTTCACCACCTTTAGACAGGTTGAGCATTACTTGTCACATACAGAAATCCTGAAAGATTCAGCCTTACTGCAGAATAGGGGCCTGAAACGATAAACATTTCAGAATAAGGACTATGGAAGCAATGAGGGCAGATTGCTCCCACACCCTACTGCAACGCAGAATCCTGAGAGCTACAAATAAGGCTGAAGCATCACTGTTATTCCATGCCTACACAGTGACTGCTCTAGGACTTCAAGCAGGGCTTCTAGCTGTTACAGAGAACTGTCTGCATCTCAGGAATTTCATCACATGAACCACAAGAACAGACTGGGCAAGGCCAGGGAGAACAGGTCTGCAAAAGGTACATCTTGTCCAGTATCTGATTTCTATTAATTGCCACAAGTACCTGCTGGAGTGACCCTTTCCCTGGCGTAACCTCCCTGCACACAGCCCTGGAGCAAGCTGGGATTCCCGAGGTGCCTCTTCCTTTCTGCTGACCCTCACACATGAGCTGCTCAGCATCCTGGCACTGCGGAAACAAGTGTTCCACTCTGTCACAGCGGTGAAAAAAAATGTGTTTCTGGCTGCTGTCTAGTGGACCTTGTGCAGGTGCTGTGGGCAGCAGTCGCATCACGGGGGCTCTTCTGGCCTCAGGAGTTTGCAGGAATAGGTGCTGATAAGATGCGTGGCATGTGCCTGCGCCCCACAAAGCTTCCTAACCGCAGCAGCAAGGCTGCTTAGAAAACACACAAATTGAAAGATCATATTTCATAGCCACAAGATGTAAGCATTGTTTCAAGTATTTCTGATAGAATTTGATACCATCAAAGTTTGAAGGAATTAAGACCTTCCTGGCAGTTCCCACCCTTGGCCCAAGTGCAAGCCGTGCGTCTCCGTATGCTCCAACTCAGACTTGCACCAACAAGCACGTTTACCCAAGCAAGCAAAGCCACAATCTGCTAACTTGAACTCAGGAAAAACAGTAGTGCCCAGAACCCTCTGTTTTACAGGCATCTGATTCCACAACCTTTAATCCTTTCTGTCAGCCCTGCAAGATCAGGTATTAACATCTCTGTAACCTCTTGTACTAATTAAGATAGCAGATCTTTGGTATTTGCCTCTACACTGGCTTCAAAGGTGAGCACTGACAGGTTGCTGAAGTGTTTGTGCATTTCAGTGAGTGGCCCTTGTAAGACAGAAATTATAATGAAGACACCACAGGAAGCTTTAATAAAAGTATGCAGTCATTACAAAATGACTAGAACTAAAAAACCCGAGCTAAGCTTTGGAAATTAAGAGGTGGGAAGCTTGGTACTATGGGAAGTAGCCACTGTTCTCAAACACTCTGCAGGCACTCGCTAGAGACCTGGACACTGTCCACTCTGTCCAGGATCTGTCCTTTCTACAAAGCCACATTTAAACGGCCCCAGACCTTTTGCTTCTCCGAAGTATGCATCATATTACAAACGACCTTACAAGCAGCAGTGGCTTCAGTGGACTCTGAAAAGAGAAGCCAAAGCAGTTTAAGGTAAACACATGAGCAGGGAGCCTGTCTTCTCTGAGCTAAGTACATCAGACATGCAGACACATCCCCAACGTTTTAGTGTCTAGCTCATTTCTTCGCAAGTCCAGCCCAGACTTTTACAGCAGTGAGAGATTTTTCCACTCCAACAAGATCACTGGCTCATCTCCTCTGTCCATGACCCCTCCTTGCCCACACACCTGGAACAGGGCTGCCCAGGCAGGAGCTACACTCCCCTGATACAGCCCAAGGCTTTTAGATTCAGGCAATGCTAAACCAGGTCAGAAAGGTTTGACCCAGCTGGAGATGAGGTTTGAGCTTAAAGCACAGCCCAGGATACAGGATTGAATAAAGTTTAAATCCTGAAAGCTGCTTAAGACTTAGTATTGCTATTTTTTGCTTGTCTGTACCTAGACATACTGCACTGATGAGAAGCACTTTCTGAACTTCCAGTTTGAGATACCACAGAGTTACAGGGAAAAGGAGCTATAAAAAATGCTTTCTATATAAATATCACCAACTCTCTGCATAAGCAGCATGGGACAGGGATAGGGTACAGCTAAGACAAGAAGAAACATTTGCAGAGAGACAAGAAAAACAAAAAGTGGGTTAAACTGGCACTAATTAGAATTACTCAAGATCTCACTGAACAAAGAGAAACCTCATTGCTTTGCAGTTTCTTTGGTTACATAAAACAAGTTTGGTAAACAGACTCCTGTCTCATAGCCCCAAGACCAAGCACAAAAGGAAGGAGTTCTTAACTTCATCCCTTCTCCAGCTTTAAACAGAAAAGTTAGTAAACATGAAAAATTTTGTGATTTAGAGAAAAACAATCCTTGCTTCCTCTGATTACTCACTCCAACAAAAAAGTTAGAGCAAATGTCTTCCAGACTTCCCTAACCACACATTATATCTAAGTTGTGTAGCAACCAAACACTCAGAGATAACAAAAAAGCAAGAACCCCAAATACCTTTTTTTACTCAGCTTTTTCAATCTTCCAAGGCCCTGAACTTCCACGTCTCTTTCACTGCCCCACCACACTCCTTGCTAAATAGGGGTTGCTGCACATGTCCCTGGTGGAACCTCCTCATTTCAATGCAATTCACCTTTCTCCGGTGATTCTGCATCTCCACCACCTGCTGGGTCTCAGCCAGGCCAACCCTGCCCCACAGCAGCTGATTTCAATACAGCCGTAGAGGTTCATGTCTTTGTACCTCCTGTCCCTGCTCTACCCTTTGCAAAGATGCAGAATTTTAAAAACCCACCAAAAACCCCCCAAAAAACCCCAAACAAACAAACAAACAAACTTTGGGAAAAAAAAAATCATTCAATTGGAAATTTCATTACTTTTCTAAACATGTCTGCTGGATTTCACGTCATGCTAGTCTCTCCTAACTTAACGGCATACTTGGCTGACTTAACCTTTGACAAGGTTTTTTTATTGATCGAGTGTTACACAGACATTTACATTTCTTGGAGGGAGGAAAAGGCAGGGAAGAAAATTAAATTACTTTGCTTAGTGATCTTAATTATCTGAAATAATTACCTTCAGTCAATTCTCAAACAAGAACTCTCTGGAGAACAGTGTATTTTAGTTTGGATAAAGGGAAAGGAATTGAGTCCAAAGGAGTACATTTTGTAACTTTTTTAGATATACCTAATTAACTATGTGAATGAGGAATCCAATCAAAGCCTCTCTATTACACTTAATTATTAAAAGCAATTTAGAGGGGAAAAACCAAAATGAGGGGTCTAAAAGAGCTCTTTATGACTCAAAGGATAATTTTAGCAAAGAACTGAACAAATAGGCGAAAGGAGACAAGAAGTAAAATATTTTTGATAAAAGCAATTCATTTTCTAGCCAGGCCCGAATAGAGAGACTTGGGAACTCTCTTATTTTGTATACAACTCTAGCTGGAAGGAGCACAAAGATTTTTAGGCTTCCCAGAAATGTGCAGAGCTTCATTAAGACCTTTTCAGTGGAACGCAAGGGAGACGCTTTGTTCTCTATGCAGCAGTGGCTGACAGCTGGCAGAGATGTTGGCCGATTAAAAGAAATGATCCCTGTTATATTCATTACAGAAAGCATTAAAAAGTCCTCCGAAAAGTTTTCGCATGGATTTGTGCATCCAAATGTGTACCTCCCATCCCGGAGAGGGAGAAAGCAAGTCTTGCTGCTGAATGCTTGTGGTAATGAGCGAGAATGGGATTGGGCTTGGTTTGTTTAGCCAAAAAACGAGGACTAGCTCTTTGCAGCTTGGGGCCGTTAGCCTCTCTGCAGCGCCAAGAGCAAGGAAGCCGATGCCAGGGCTGGCGGAGGGGCTGGACTTCACCCCACCTGGGCAGAGCCTTGTTCCCAGCAGCATGCCTCTTTCCTCACTCTGCTTTGGCTTTTCACAAATTCATACAGCAGAGGACAATATTACTTTATTTATACGTGAATATGTTTAGCAGGGGTAACCTCTTCCAAATATGTAATAGACTCCGGCTCAGTGGGATATTCTAAATTTGATGCAAAAATTCCCTGCCTGCATCCCTGTGCTACAGCGGCTCTGTCTCGCCGTCCCATGGCCTCTCTCCTCCGCAGGAGGGGCTGCGCCAGGGAGAGCGTGTGGGCGCTGGGATGGATTCGCCGCTGGGCTCCAGCCAGCCGCTGGCCACAGGAACATTTTTAATCCAGAGGATTTATTAGATTAGCCAGGCCAACAGGCCAGTCCACTGCCAACACTCCTAATGTCTCATACAAATAATGGCGGTGGTAGGTTCAAAAAGTCTGAAAAGCACAGAGGAAGGATAAATTTATCTTACGTATTTCATTTTCCTTCTAAATTTCAAGGAAGTTCTTGTTGTCTACGGCTCTCCTGGTTCAGACAAAAGAAATGAGAAGATTTGTATATAACTGTTGCTTTTCCAGAAAAAATTGTGTGCATGGGATCGTACAAAAGGGGGTGACATGCCTGTCTTAAGGCCATTTGACCCATTTATATGTCTTTTGTCAGATTCATGGAGAACTAAGACTGAAGAAGATGACCTTATACACTCATCCAGCCCTTACTGAGGTGGCATTAATCTCTGCTGTTTTCCTTTCTGTAAAATAAAATGAATAACTCTCTGCTCAGCGTGCCAGTTAATAGTTACAACATACTCCAGGTCCTGTAGATGAACAGTAAGACGTTGTTTTTACGTAGCCAGGATAGTTTCTCTCCTGAATTTCCTCATGCAGAGAAGTTCAGCCCAGCTTGTTAGCCCCCAAGGTAACTCAAGGACTTAAAAGCAGGATACTGTTTAAGGGTTCAATCAAAGCAAACAAACTGCTAAAAATAAATTGGCATCCCATCTGTTGCCAGGCAGGGAATTTAGTCTCAACAGTCAGGGGATGGGATGAAAGGCTGTAATAAACACCTTGAAATGGATATCTGAGATATTCTGTGGCCTCAGGAAAATGGTCTGATTTTCTCTTCCTTCTCTTGCACAAAAAGTTTTTTAATTTATTTTTCCTAAGGGAGAGAAGCGAGCATAGGCTTCTGCAGTACGGGGAGGGAAGCAAACAAATATTGAGCCTCAAAGGTTAATAATGTTCAAATGAACTTTTGCTGATAAACACGATTTCGTTGGCAGAATATGAAGCATGGGGCGGGGGGTGGGTGACCTGAACACGGTGCCTGCCCAGCCTGCTGGACTATACCTGCTCCCAGCCAGCTGTGCGGCAAGCAGCAGGTTGAAATCCCCTTCCCATAGCGTCCTGGCAAGTTATCCCATATTCTGCTCTCTCCCCACAGCAAAAGCCATTCTGTGGCAAAACCTTTGCTCACGGAGTAAATATTTTGCAAATCAACAGCATGCTTATAGACTATAGCAGCCGCTATTGCCGCAGCAAAACATAGGGTCCTTTCCACGGGAAGAGGTAGAGAGCAGCAGCACCCTGCGCTATGCTGCAGGCAAAAGGTACCCAGAGAGCGCTTTGCAGAGAGTCACTGTCTGCCAAAGGTGCATCCAAAGGACATTACAAAGACAATGAAGAGGAAAGGGCAGCAATTAAAAGTCATCTAAAACGAAACGTGTCATCCTGCCAACAGCAGGAGCAAAATGCTGCTAAAAACTGCACATCCCATGTCCGCCTGTGGCCGGTGCTGGTAAGATTCTTCATTTGGGTTTAATAAATCAAATATGAAGTGTTTTGTGCAAACAAGAGCACAAAGTGAAAACACGATGCATGAATAGTTTTCATACTAGTGAGATACCTGGACGTATCATTTTGGGATATCTCTACAAATTCATTAGTAAGTTCTGGAAACTGTCTTCCTTTTGGCAAGTGTCCCTCTTGTCCCCCAAGGAGCTGGCAGCCACATTCTCCAGGATACTCACTGTTTGGCTCCTTACGCTGGCAGCGATTTGCACTAATATATCATATGTGATTGGGTATATTTTTTTAAGCAGAGTAGGAAGGCAACAGAAAATAATGAGAAAATGCTTTGCTAGGAAGCATCTGGTAGACTGGTCTTTGCTGTTCATCTGCTTCGCTATTAATTATCTGCAGAAAATATTAACACTTTAATTCAGTGAAAAACCACGTGAGAATGATTTCAAGTATGCATTTGCATCTACAGAGGCCTTTCTCTTCCAGATGGACTACATTTTCCTAAGAAGCCTGATTTTCCTGGCTCTGTATCCCATGCCTCCTTCCAGCTCCCATCCTGTCTGTCCTTTTGCCTTTCTTTTTTTCCAAATCTGGTTTTACACTGTAACTCAAGAGAAGGCGCACTGATCAAATCATCCACGTGCACCCAAGAAATAAAAAATTTGACGTTGTAACCATGAAGCTTTCATATTAAATCCATCTTCACCTTATGTGGCAGTAGCTCTCATGTGCTGTCACCATCTCATACTTCAACTCTTTGTGATTTCCCCCCATATCCTTGTGAGAGATGCTTACAGCTTTTGTTGCAATTCGAGCTGTGAGATTATTATGAACCAGAAGGTTGAAATGAAACTTTAAGGTGTAAAACAATAAGGAACACAGCCAAGAAACCTATTTACCAAGCAAAAACAAAACAGCTGTTTGAAGTCAGGAGAACCTGACAGACCAAGATCAGTGGAGTTTAAAACATACAGACTGGTTTAAGCTGAAAGAAAAAAAATACTAAGTCCTCTGCATACTGTCCAGAGCTGTTCATGAGCGTCGGGGTGGTGGTAAGCAGGACGTGCATCTCCCCACAGCGCGTTGGTACTCTGCATGCCAGCACGGGAGTCCCGAGCCGCATCTCACATAGAAATAACACTTTCATTCCTCATTTTGCTCCTTCTTAGGCGGCCTCAGGGCAATTTCTTTTTTATAACTTGCACGTTGGTAGGGATGCTCAGAATACCCTGCATTCCTCTCTGCCAATGCCAACCTGAAAACGGACACCTGACAGCTATTTCTAGTTCTTCGCAATATAAATAATGAATGGTTTCATACTGGCAGGAATCAAATGGCACCAGATGACTCTGGTAATAAATCAGGAGAAAGGCAGGTGGTCTCTTGTCTGGCACCTCAAAGCTGATGTGAAGCTTTATGAGGAAGGAGGTGGCTCTGGTACAAAACCCATCAATATAAATCTCAGACGTTAGAAGCTATAGTGCTTTTCATACCGGTTTTAAGCGTTGTCATAATTCTGGTCTTATATGAAAAATCCTTGGTAAGGGGCTGGGCTAAGAAACACACCTGCACTACTCTAACTTTGGGGTTTACGTTCATCAGTGTACCCTAAATCAAACTTTATATCATTCACTGCAGGACAATTCACTCGTTGCCAATCTGGCTAAAGAAAATTTTAGTAAATACCCAGATATTTGGGATTGGGAAAAATTGATCTAAAAATCACCTTCTTCCGCTTGGCTGCTAGGTAGCTTGACTTGCTTTTAGACCTTAATAGTAAGTAATCATTTTCATCACCTCTTTCATCACTGCCATGCAGTCCACCATGTCCGCACGCGTGTGCGGGACGAGGGGACCCGTGGGGTGCGGGAGAGGGGACACCCCCGCGCAGGCTGCGCTTTTGCGGTTGTGTGAGGAGCAGAAACTGCGTGTTTGGAAACCGCCCTTGCCTAAAACAACTGCGAAAAGGGTTTTGCTAAATAAAGGCTGCGAACCCGGGGGTGTGCTGACAGCTAGCAGCTCCCCAGGCACGTCGGCTCTATTCCCTCACCACCTTCTGTGGTTTTCCTTCCTGGCATGCAAAATCCCAGGGACATGCAGCAGACATTTGAGTAATTTATCCATTTCTTTACTCGGCTATTCTAGCCTTATTCTCTAATGTGCTTAGAAAACTTTTAGTCCTGGGGAGAGAAAAAAAAGGGACTATGTCACCATCTCAATTACCCACTTAGACGGTGCGGCTGAGACGGACCGGCAGGTCACCTGAGCAGAGAGCCATTATCTGCCGTGTACACTGTCAAATTTCATAGGAAGGAGGTGGGAAGGTTCCTTCTGACAAGAAGTGGTTTTGATTTAGTGCTGCTATAACGAACTGCATGGTGTGCCTAAAGATGACAGAGTACCTGGAAGGTAGTCTATTTACCCGTAAGGATAACTGCCATCTCTTTAAACAGAACAGAGAAAAGATTATTTAAAATAGGTTTGGATATATTCCCTGTGTCATAGCAGACATGTTAGCTGCCAGCAGCCATCCCACAGCTATTTTCAAATGGTCAGAAAACAGATATTCTGAATAATTACATCTAGCAGGATTCAGGCAGATAAAAATTTCTCCAAACATCACCAAAGTGGGGTAATGGCCTGTTACAAGTAACAGCACCTCGGGAAATTACACTAAACCGTGTCTCCGGTCATCTTACGCGTAGATGAGTAAAGCGAATGCTTCCAAGTGCTGATGGTCAGCCAGGTCTCGTGGGAAACATGAGGACAATGTTACAGAGCTCTGATCGAGGCTACTAAAGTGCTGTTTACAATTTCAGGCAGAGCTGACTTTTATCAGTACTCCCACATGCCAAGAGATGGACTCTGTGACTGCTTATGAAATGTTTTGTCATCTAGCTTCCACTTTGCAGCAAGCTGATGAAAAAAAAGCATAAATCCATCAGACATGTTGTCTTACCAACTCCTGATATGTTTTGGCTACTTTCAGAGAGTAAGAAGTCTTTGGAGCAGATGTGAAATTCAGATCTTGTTTGCTCGCTTGTCATCACTCAAAAAGCAAAACAAACACTCCTGCTCCTGCAAAAATTAGCCCTTGTGTCCCGCCGCTCTGCCTCGCCGCACTGCGCACTTGCTCGATCTTCCCCGTGGATGACGGTTCCTTTCGGCCCGTAGCCCAGTCCCATGTTCTTTAAAACTTGCTGTGAGGCGCCAGAGAAGCAGCGAGAGTGAGCCCAGGAAACTGTGTAAATCCATCTACGTGGCAATTACGCTGAAGATATCACTCATGTAAAAAAAATCTAGAAAGCCATCACACCGTACCTGAGAGCGAAAGGTAATCCAGAGAGAGTAACGAAAAACGATTTCATGAACAATCTCCTAAACACTGATCTCTAGCCAGTGTGTTTGTCAGCATTTTCACTGTGCGAATTCCTCTACCTCCAGGGGGGTATTTTACAGGTATGCAGAGCCACCATTAAACTCTGGATAACACAAAAACAACCAGAATATCGGTTTATTACAAATGCCTATCTTCTTTCTGATACTTCAACGTGCTCTCCAAACTTCATGATGTTTCTCATGCGATACTCCAAAACGTGGAGCTGGTTTGGCAGGACTTCCACATACTTCTCCAGAAGTGATGTATGCAATTTTTCAGCATCTTCTCCTTATACCTTAGCGGTCCTTCCTGGTGTTTCGCTGTGTTCCCCAGGCACACGTGGAGCCGGGGTGCAACCGGCTGCGTGACCAGCAGCAGCGAGGGAGGGAATGGAAACGCAGGTCAAGGCTGTCTCCATCCTGCTCACGGACTGCTGAGCAGATCAGGAAGGTGGTGTCGGTGTATCACCGAGGGTTTTTTCTTCTTTTTCTTGCGCCTGTAATCACAAGTAAAACACAAAAAGTGATTTGAAGCTGCTATCTGGCCCAAAAGGAAAAAAATCTTAACAGAAACACATATAATCCCATACGAGACAAGTCCAGAAGAATCTAATTGGATTCTTTCTTAAGCTAAATTCTACAATACTGTTATCTCCTTGATTATTTGCTGCACACAGTAATAAGCAGACAAAGAAAAATTGCCCATGATAAAGTCTTTCAGCCAGATTTCAGCATCCTGAAAGATTTCTTTTTTAACTGAAAAAAGAAAGCTATATTTTTTCTGCGAATGCCTTAATAGTTTTGGCTTTCAATGGCCATCACATGGTGTAAAAATAATTGTTCTGGAAATTCTGAGTTTTATTGTTCAGGTTAGCTTTTTTTTGTTTCTGTGACGACTGATATATTTAACCTTCTCCCCAGCGGGATGGCGTAGCAGGGAGGTGTCCCGCCATTCCAAGGCAGCCAGCTTCCCGGTCACAAGAGGCACGTTGCTGATGACTTTCGGAGGATGCTGCAGGCGCACGGCCGAGGCCGGAGCCCACTCTCGCGGCGGTCCCGGTGTCCGGCGCTGCGAGCTCGGGGCCGCAGCGGGGAGCGGGGCCTGGGACCAGCCCTCCGTGCATCCACAGCACCTCTGTGCTAAGGGCGTGGGAAATCAAACGAAACACGGACCGGGCTGTCCTTGTCCGCGCTTCGCATCCGTTTGCTCCGTCTTCCCAGCGAGAGATGGCCGCTCCCTCTGCGGCTCTGCGAGGCGACGAGCGGTCACAGCAGCGGCTGGAATGGGTGAACTTTTGAAGGCTTCACATGCATCACCAGCCAGCAGTCACCATGATTTCCTGAGCCTCTCCTCCACAGATGCACAAAATTAAGTTCTGCATTTTATGGATGCATAATTAACCCCTCGAGTAAACATTTATTCAAACCTACATAATTAGTACTTAATTTTTTTCAAAAAGCTAATGAAAGGCCCTTTTAGGTTGCTAATTGGTTGCTACTTCCTATTAGTCTATGAACTATCAACATGGGAAATGCACTATACAACAAGGACTGTGCAGATCGGGAATGCGAGGCTGAAAGCTGACAAACAGGATGGCCAAGCATCTGGGTGCATGATCAAATATACTTCGTGTGGACTGTCGTTGTGCAAAGCAGACTAAATGGGATTCAAAAGTAGCCATTCTTCAGTTGAAGAAATTCAGTCTCAAACCCAAACCTACAATGTTAGATCTTTAGGTCGCGGGATGGTTGTAAATTTTGGGATGGTGGTTTGTATAGTGGGTCAGGACATGTCCCAGAAAGACAATTTTCTATGAAAACAATGGCAATATGAGAGATGTACTAGCTAGAATTATTTAGGGACAGATAATCAAGCTGTACAGTAAATATACCACTGAACAGCTTAATTAACAGCGCATGCCTATCAGGAGCTAATTATGTGATTCTTTACTATTTTAAAATTAATGGTTACCACTTAGTTCCCAGGACCCCTAATTACCAGGTTAAGAAGAATGCACAAAACCTGCAGCTAAGTTCTCTGGATAACTCAGTTACCAATTTAACCCCTTTATTTATAAAAATAAAGCCTGTAAAAAAGAACAACTCTTTCCAATAGAGACGATATAGATTCAAAGAAGCAACATCTAGTTCCACATCAACTCATGCTCAATCACACTATAAACGAAGGAACCTCCTTGCTTTACAGTCAGTGCCTGTGTTTTAAGGCAACAAAGGAAAGCAAATAATGCTTACAGATTCCACTTGAGAGGAGTATGCTATTGAATTGCACGTTATTTCAAGGAGCTTGTCTAGAGTAACACCTTCCCCCGACCAGCCGCTCAGAAATCCCAGCTGCATTGCTTATAAAAGTCCTTATTTATTTATTCTTGCTCAGTCCGTGCTGTTGTCGTTGGCTGTGCTGCAGTGCTCTCTGCTGGCACCAGCCTGGCAGCTCCGGGGATGCTCCAGCTGCCCGAAGCAGCGACGAGGCCGTGGCACCTCCTAGGGATTGCCCCTCTGCTGCTGCCAGGCCCGAGGATTTACAAGCCATGAGTCAAGCTCCTGGAAAACCCTGAGATTACCAGCACTGGTTCTTTGTGTTTGCTTTCTGAGTTTGTATTTACATTCAGGGTGTCACGTCTCAAAACTTCTCTGCTTGAAAACCCCTGTCCACACGCCTCCTGCACAAGTGGCCCTGCTGCCCCGTTTGCCCCCTCACTGATAATATTCAGGAGATATTTTCTTTCCTCACTTCTTTGCAAAAACTCATAGAAGTGTTCCAGGTCCCTTCTCACCAGAAGAGCCAGGCCCGGGCTAACGGCGCCTTGCAAACACCTCTGCAAACGCACTGCTGAAATCTGCACGTTGTGCTGCTGGTTTCCATCACACCTCCTCGCTTCTGATTCATGCCATTAAAAACTAGATTGTTGCTTGCTCCGAGTGTCTTTGGTTAATAACTGCTATTTTAACTCCAGCCCATCGAGAGCTCGGCAAAATCCCTGAACTGAATTGCCTGTTGTCCTAGATTTCTATCAGGCAAGGTGGAGAGCCACCATCTCAATTGATTCTTTCCACAGCAAAGCGCGCAAGGGAGCTTTTCCCTCTCGCTCCCACGGGACTGTTGGTGTTCTTCTCAGTGTGTTTCTGAAGGCCAAACTCTGAACATTGTTGATGTGGGGAAGGTTGCAGCTCTCGCATGCTGAAGAGCCCTGCTCTGCTTTCCTTTTCTTCAGGCAAGTTTCTTCCTACTTCAAACTGATGCCTGTCTCTAGCGTCGCCCTGCTGCAGTCACGCTCTTCCTGGAAGATTTATAATACGTTTACAGCAAGTGCTACAAGAGCAAGACAAGGCGCACGTACCCATCCAGTTTATCACAGCCATCTCCTCTTCAACACAACTAATAACACCACGCAAACTCCAAGGACTGGAGCGCAGTAAATGCTTCCCTTTTGTTCTCATTATCTCTGCCTTAAACTCTCCCAAAGCAATCGCCTTATCACGAATCGTGTCATTTTTAATTTCATTTCCCCTTAATCGCCCTACAGCTAACCCAGCCTGGCCTGACGCGGTGCCCCCCGCGCCGGGCCAGCGAGCGCTCCTCCCTGCAAGGCAGACGAAGCCCCGGGGTCAGACACCAGCACGACAGGGAAGATGGATGCTCGTGCATAGATGTCAGTTCGTTCCCCTTATTAGCACCCTATTTGGAATTTCATCATAATGAACCTATTCAAGCAAAGGACTTGTCGCTGCCTCCCCTGCCTCCCCTGGGCACGTCTGCCGGCCCCTGGCCCGCGCCTGCGGGCAGCGTTCGCCTCCTTCAGCTCAATCTATGTTAAAATGCCGCCCGTGGTCCAGGGTGTCCTTTGCTTCTGTATTATCTCACAATACGAGTTTTAACTGTGGCTATTAAATTTCTAGTTAGGATACGATTGCTGATAGCTTTTGAGAAAGTAAAAGAAGTTAATAAGAAAATTCAAAGTCTTATCAAATAATAAGAAATGAGCTGAGAACCAATTATAACTAAGAATAATACTGAAAGCATTAAATTATTTTTGTTTTTTAAAACTGGAATTAATGGATGGGAACGAAGGAGCAAAAGGCAGACGTGGCCAGCACCTTTCTCACTCCAGGTCCGTCCCGAGGCACCGCGGGCAGAGCAGCCGCTGGCCGGGCGCAGCAGTTCTGCCTGCCCGGGGCTGCTGCTCCCTGCCAGCTGCCACGGGTTTTACACCGGGGTGCAAATGGACATGTCTGTGCTACAGCAGGACCAGAGGGATTGACCTGCGCATCTGTGTTTGTACGTGCATACATATTAGGACATATATCCGTATGTGTGGTGTATATAGATACCCTAATAAATGACCTGACGTTACTCTGATTTTGGCATCTCGCCCGTGATGCCAGCAGTGGGACTGGCCCCCCCTCGCTCCAGAGCGGGTACAGATGAGGCCACACAAAGGCCTTTGGTGCTGCCACACAAAAGGCATTAACGGGAGAATCAGGGGAAGCTTTACAAGCATTTCAAGATCAGATCAATACAAACACCACCAAAACCTAGTGCTAAAGAAAACCTTAACATTCAAATCCACACCTAGAAATTCTGACCAAAATCCCCAACACTGTGGAGTTCACAGTGATGGAGTCCAGCCAACAAAGTCCATTTCTTTGGCATACTAAACTGCCTTCGCCTTGGAACTAAGCTACTGAAGAAAAAAATATTAAGAAAAATAATGGGATTTTCTAGTATTGCCTCAGACTTGATTTATTCCTGATATAAAACTAAACTTCACAATGATATGTATCTTTTTCATGCATTATTCTAGATGGCAGTGTAAATCAATTGAGTGCAGTCAGTAAAGTTGTTATCGCCACCTCTAAAAATCCTACAGTATAGAAAAGATTCAAAGAATTATTAATATTTCCTATATTGATATGTGCTGTGCTTCTTGGGGAGGCGCACACACACAGAGATTTTGAAAGTCAAAATAGAGACATTGCATGGTTTAAAATAGTCCAAAACTCTGGTGATAGAGCTTAATCTCTGCTGCAATGCTTTTTCTCCATGGTTTTGTACCATCTAAAAATGGTGGAGAGCATCACCTTCCCAGCGCTGGAGATGAGAGGGCTGGGGTGCCGGAGCATCCCGGCGGGAAGCCCTGTCCTGGTCCAGTCCCGCTCCACCCTGCGTAGCCCCACAGAACTCCCAGTGTCATACAAAAGAAAATGGGGTGTTTTTTTAATACCGAGAAGTAATTTGATTAAGGCACATTATATTTGCATTCCACCCAGGAACATTTCAGTACCAAATGTGGCACCTGCCAGGAGCGGCTGCTGCTGCACGCTGTGCACCATTTCTCCCGCAAGCAGCTGAATCAATTCCTGCCAGCAACGCGCCCGGGCTCCCGTGTCCGCGCTGCCCGGTGCCGCTGCCGTTACTGACAGCGACGCGCACGCACCCGCACACCCACAGGCAGCTCGTGCTGATGGCAATTGACTCCCCGTGAAGTGCTGCCTGGTTACCATCGCGGCGGAGCCATCTCCTCCTCCCCGCTGCCGCCGAGCACCCGCGGGCTCTAATCCCCGCAGACCGCGGGAGCCGAGCCGGAGCAGCAGCCAAGAGGAGTTGCTTTGTTTGGGCTGACTTGGGTAAGCAAAACATTATTTCCTTAATAGCCGTTTGCTTTTCCTGTCTGTTCTGTGCAGTGAAGCAGGTGGGATTCTGGCTAACCTGTTTTTTTTAAATGAATTTTATCTAGTAACAGGGAAATACTAGAGGACTTCTCTGCGCAGACGGTCAGTCTAGTATCCTACAGCACTCACATTATATTTAGCAATTTCATCGAAAGCTGCCTTCTGACATTTTTCTGCAAGAGTATTTGAAGGAATCTGAAATATTTATAATGAAAATTGTGATTTTGCAAGTGTTCATCACGGACTACTAAGTTAACGCACTGCTTTTGAATCGATGGAGTGGTGGGAAGAATACAAGATGTTTAATGTGGATTTGTTTTTAATGGCGAGCTCATGTTTTCAATTTCTTGTTCTTTTGTCCCTGAACACAGAGGCTGGCCTGGCAGTTCATTCACATACAGATTGCTTGTTTTAGTGTATTTTTTAAAGCAAAGCCCTTTGACTTTGTATTCTTTTTTTCTGTAAACTTCTTTCTAATTCTAAAGGCAAAATCATGAAAGCCAGCATGTATTTCCCCCTCCACATGTAACTTTGTCACAAGACTATTAATCATGTCTTACAATAATTTTGCTAATGCAGTATATCCATTCAGAAGCAGAGTGTCTGTCTGCAGATGGATTTGTTACTGGGAGATATGAAAGCGGAACAAATTCCTTCAGGAAATATTTAAGCAAGGTCATAATAACACTCATTACATTCTAAGCAGTGATGTGTCATTTGCTGGATCAGAGTATAGCAGCAGTCACGTTTATTGACTTAGTCTGTAGAAGAGCCCAAAGGTTAGACATTAATATTGAAACTACTTACTACTTTCTGCATATACTTGTCAGATTGAAGTCCTGCATATTGCTTAATTCATTATGATGGGGAAGAGGGATGCTAAACAAATTAAAGCGATGTTATATACTTCATTTGAATCTCCAAAGGTCTTTACCTACGTTAATTAATGAGCATTTCCTTTTTATCATGCAGTCTTAACACACTACTGTTCTTGCACTGTCAAAAGGTGAAAGGGCAACTGGGCAAACACAAACCCTTCTCTAGATTAGGTGTTTAAAATAATCTGTTTTTAAGGTGCGTATTGGGTGTACCCTATCCGTGCATCCCACTGCTTGGCTGGAAGACATGCCCACCGAGCCAGGGGATGAGGCACATGTGAACGGGGTGTCAGGATGGATCTGACAAACGGAGCACGTCAGGAGCGTGATGGAAGTGCGCAGACGGACATGTCATATGGCAGGAAAACCTGCCAGTCCAAGCACAAAGTCTGTTTGCCCAACTTTCATTATGATGTTTTCTATTCCTGGGGAAAGCAAAGCTTCTTCAACTAAGCAAGCAGATACATTAAACCCTGTTTACCCATACGCTGTGTACTAGCACCGAGAAAGGTCAGGCTGTTGTTGGGCCAGAGCCTGAATAAATAACAAAAACCGGACAACAAACATATCAAACCTTGTATTCACGCAAACTGCTGCGAAGTGCAATATGTGGCTTAACCAGATTGAGAGACAACATAAAGATGAGTTCCCAGAGCCTGCACCAGGAAAGCCACAGGTCCCATAATCCTGTAATCACGGCAGGGCCGTGAGGCCTCTGCGTCCTGCACAAAGCCCCTCTGCAAATACTTTCCTGTGTACCAAAAGAGGAAAAAGTACTGAGAATAATATGATCCAACGTGAAGAAGGAGGAAGGTGGGCAAGTATTCATCACCCGAGCACATTTGCAGCTTTACATTTACAGGCAACTCAAACATTTCATTATTTTGCTCTCAAAATAGCAGCACTTACTCCCCTTCCTCGCAGAAAGGCGAAGGGAGGCAGGAAATGACTTGCTCGTGATGGCAGAGAAAAACTGAGAAAGCAGGAAATCAAATACACGTGTAGGGAGTCAGAGCTATTCATCCAGCCTTTCCTCCAGATATCAGCAAAACCAAATGCCATATGCAGAGAGTGACAGAAGGAGAAAGTATAAGACGAACAGATGATTCACAGGAGACTAAAGAAAACATGATACTACCTTCCTTTAAAAGCAAAATCCATTTTAAAAAGAAACTTGTTGAATTCACAAGGAATTAAACGTGAGAATACTAAGGGAATCAAGCTCAAGTGAGCAAACGTTGGGCAAATTTGACACTTGTGCTCGAATGGGCCAGATGCACAGAAGCGAGTGTGCCTGGCCCCACTGTCACCTCCCGCCGCGGGTGCCCCATCACCTCTGCCCGCTGCCGGCGGCACGGCCCCCCACCCGGGAGCGATGTCCCTGCGCCGCGCTCGGGCTCCCCCGGGGAGCTTGGGCCAGCTGGGCTGCACTTCAGCGCAGGGGCTGCGCAGGAACGGAGCCTAAAATACTGTTTGTCCCTGGGGCCAGGCTGACCTACTTCTTTTTTCTTTTTTTTTCTCCTTACTTCATATTCTTTGTTTGACAGTAGACGAGGAAAGAAACAGAGAGGTCATCTGAATTTCACCTGTCATTCAACGTCACAGTGGCATCATGCATTTGATAGTTGGTTACAGTGGATAAAACCCACCTTCTGCCAGCAGCCGGACGTCTCTGCTGAGAATTCTCTTTTTGTGACATTCCCGTTCTGTAGAGATTTGGGATGGGTGGATGACTCCGAATGAAAACTTCATTTTGGGGCTCAAAATATTGGCAGAAAGGTTTCTACTAATTGATCAGCATTTTTGTGAAGAACCTTTGATCTTCGCCGGTTCTAAACAGCAAGATATGGCTGGTGTTTATAAGGAGTTGTATTTCTAGGAGTTACACGTGCGTCAGAACCCAGAAGGTAAATAAAGGTCAAGTGCATGGTGGCCTTTGGTGATTTTATGGACTGAAGCCTTCAACTGTTTACAATTGAGTCAATTTTGTTTTCAATAATGTTAAATTAACCTTAAGAAAAATTGTGTCAAGGAGCTCAAAACCCTGAAACTGTGCCAATTAAGGAGATAAACTAGGCTAAGGAGGAATTCAATATCTAAGCTGTCTGTCGTGAAACAAGAACTTTCAGCTTTTTCTCTCCTTTAATACTTCTGCCTTTTCTAAATGCTTATTTTTACACAAAAGATAGTGCTTTGTCTTTCAAAGGCTCAGCTGCGTCTCAGGCTTTGGGGCAGCCGTTCCTGCTCTCGAGAAGTGTGATGCTCCACATACCGAGGGGATGCTCCACATGCCACGGGCGCTGCTGGCAGCACCCAAGCCCCTGCTGCCTGGGGGTAGTTGCAGTGCATTTCTTTCCTATCCTGATGGTGTGGACAAGGCACTTTTTTTTAATATTTCTTTCTAGTCTCAGGGCTTCTTTCTCACCTTCCAGCATACTTTCAGTTCTGTAACGTTAGACCCGATCTTATTAAGAGCGCTTAGATGTTTGTATAACATTTCACACCTCGCAGACCTTGTGTCTAATCCTCCCACCGCTCCGGTGAGCTCCCCCCGGCAGACAGCATTACTTTCTGTATCAGAGCGGTGCTGCCCAGCCTGTGCTCTAAAGAGCTTAGCGGTGGGGGGGAAGGTGGGGGACGGGGACCTGACCAAGGTCAAGCCGCCCAGGAGCAGCAGCGCGTGTTTCAGCTGCAGGGATCAGCCCGGAGCCCCACGGATGCTTTTACCGACAGAGACAGATTTCCTGCAGTTACATCCTCCAACGCTGCTAACGCGGGCTCAGCTGCCGCCCCGCAGAGCAGGGGCGACTCCCGAAAGCTGCGTTTTCTGTGAGCTGCTCTCGCCACCCCCCGCACGCCGAGCGGGGGGCTGCAGGCAGGGACCGCTTGCTCCACGTCTGCAGCACAGGGACGCACCGTCAGGGCAGGGCACGAAAAGCTGGGCACCCCTTCGCCATCCCACCAGCCAGCCCCGGGGCATCGCAGCCCTGCGAGAAAAAGGCAATGGGAAGGTTATGACTCAGAGCAAAAGCAATCTGTCAATTAACAAAAATTAAAGATGACAGCAGCACAAACTGTACAAGACAGATCAACAAAATGTTTTATATCAATTCCCCTCCCTGCAGTCACAAGCTCTTTAAACTATTTATTATTTGAGCAATAAAGTAGCTCAACTATAATCCATCTCCAGAACTAGTTGTACCTAACTTTTAATCCATTAAGTCATGGATGCTTTAGTTAAAATTAGCAACCATTCAGCAGGGCTTTTTTAACTGCTAAATATGAAGCACAATATAAAAATTTGTAATTGCCAACATGTGCTAAATGAGTATCCTAACAAGAGAGCATTACCATATGGTCACCAGCTCCTACCCAGCCGATCTGGTATTTTGCTGCACTGACGGCTGGAGCAGGACGTAGTGGCAGGGACATGGTCAGTACCAACATTTGTGAGTAGCAAAAGAAGCACAAAATTTCATATGCTTGAAACGTCTCACTCCTCTGACCAAGCAAAAACCATTCACGGCATCCTGAATCCAGCTAGCTCCTGGTTAGTCCTGGCCTTCATGCGAGCGCCTGCCACATCAGTCACCTCTCCTCCTCCTCCTCTTCCTCACAGCGTTCCCTGCTTCCACTCTGGAGGAGATGGGTCGCAAGGAAGAGGACGACAGCAGCTCCTGGAAGAAACAGACAAGCAACATCCGAAAAACGTTCATTTTCATGGAGGCCCTGGGATCGTAAGTACCACAGCCGCTCTCCAGACAGAGCCACCTCCAGCTACTGGCTTCCCAGCCCAGGGCAGCGACCCCCTTCCCGGCACTGGCCAACGTCACAAGGAAACGGCTCCCTCCGAGACGGGCACCGTCTCCAGGGAGGGGTGGGTGCCCCATCGCTGCTGCACAGTTGCTGCTGGTGCTCCCATTCGTGGCTGGCGCTTGCTGAGCCGCCCCAAAGCAGCTCCTTCCCACCCAGCCCCGCGGCACGGCTCTGGGTCAGCTCTGCCCTTTTCTCCTTTCCCTCTAAGCCTGCACGGCAGCTTAGTTAAGTTTTTGCTCTTTTCCTGCTGAGCACACTGGTCTGCTGCTGCTGCAAGGTCAAGCAAGGTCAAGGGATGGCTCTGGGAGAGGTATTATAATAGTAAGTCGTATATTTAGCTCATAAACCCTGACTCAGTTGAGGGATGAAACAAGAACAAGGATGTTCAAGTCGTACGATACTTCTCTGTGAGTTAACAGCTTAATTTGCCTATTCATGTGAATGAGACAAGAAAACATTTCCAAGGTGGTGGAGAAGGAATTGAATTACCTCCACCAGTGAGTTCTGTCACAGCCAAATTTTCTGCGACTTTAGAAACCATGGCAAAGCTCCCAAAAACCAGCTACTCCAGAGCTGGGCAACATTTTAAATCATCATGTTCCTAGTCAGCCTCAGAAATTAGTTAAATTATCCAGCAGCTTTCTCTAAAGGAATGAGGTTAGAAAAGCTTTGATCTCTCCTAGCCAACTTGTTGATTCATCATTTTTTAATAAGGGGCATAATTATTATAAACTGTTTGGGACAGATATATAGAACAGATGCCCCAGCATCTGATTTGTAGGTTGTTCATTTCCTAGTATTACATTAATAGGAAAATTTAACATTAGAAATTGGGATTTTTTCCACATGCCCCACTTACAGGTAGCCAAAGAATATAGTTGAAGATCTGGGACCTAAAACTACCTGGAAACTTACTCTCACCTTCCCCCAGCATCCACAACTGTTGGATCAGGGACCTTAGTGAGGACGTCCCTGCCTATTCCCTGAGAGCTCTCAGGAACTTGAAAGGCATTTCCATGAAACAGCCTTCAGAGCTCAAATGGATAAAGGGAGAAAAATGTGTGAAACAAGGAAGAGGTCCCAACACCACCTGCTTTTTGGGTCAGAAGAGAGAAGACCATTGCATATAATTTACTGAGTGAAACAAAGATTTGAATTCATCTGTTGGGATGCCTTCCCAAAAACCTATGGGGTTTTTTTGGTTTTTTAACCCTTACTAGGAACCGGTCCCGGCACGGCCCAATTCCTCACAAGCCCAAAGCTCTTGCACACTGTTTCAGCAGCACTCAGGGGCCCACTGGAGGAGGAGGAAAGCCGAGCCCAGCGAGGAGCTGCCTTAGGCTCCCGCTCGCCCCCCGTGTCATCGCCGGCGGCCGCTCGCTAACGAAGACACACGAGCAAAGCGCCACAGGCCAGATGGGCACGGCTCCGCACTCAGCCAACCTCTCTCACAGAGTCTGGGCCCTTTGTTTAGTGGATTACAGGAGATACAGGTTTTCTGCCCTGGTTTACTGGGTTTGCTGCAATAGCATTCCAACCAAGGTGCTTCCACTGCGCTCACCTTCCTCGCTCTGCCCTCCAGCTCCCTGCAGCGCTTTGCAGACTCAGTGGCAAGTTCCATTTAACTGCCATCAATTAATCTGTTGCTCGTTTGATGAGGATTATTGAGGACTGATCTAGCAAAGTATGCACTGTCACTATCCCGAGACACGTGTGTAGCTGCCTAAAACAAACCTTTAACAGGATTGTGAGCTTTGGGCATGTTATAAATACCCGCTCATCGCTGCACTGGGCTGAACCCCTATCAGGAATGCACAAGACTCATTGTCACTTCGTCACTAAGGGTACACAGGTATTAGCAGTCTCTGCAGAAAGGAAGTTTTTTTGGATGCTGAATGAAAGCATCAACTGAGGTTACTCAGTTATTTTGTGCTTTAGATATACCAAACGCTGATTGATATACCCCAACTGCAACATAATTGGGCTCTCCTCACTGCAATTCGGCTCCCTCGGTCCTCAGGGCAATGCTGACCAGGGAAAGTGAAGGACTGCTTTAATACAGCGGGGGCTTTGAGGAGACACGATTTGCCATAAGCAGGAATTCGGCCCCGTTAGCGTGGAGGCTGTTGAGATCTTTCACGGGGGGTTGTTAACCCCAGCGAGCAGCCGAGCTGCAGGCTGCCGCGTTAGCGAGGCGGTTACCGATACAGCCCCTCGGCTGGGCGTGCGCTTAGCCCGGGAAAATCCCTCCAGTCCCAATGGATTCAAGTGCAAAGGTTCCTCGAAAGGCAGCGAGCTGCGAGACCACGGTCGGTGCCTCCTCCTGCGCCCACCCGAGGCACGTGCCGAAAGCCGCGTTTGCCACCTGCCTGCCCGGAGGCTGCTCGGAACCGGGCGCCGAGGCTCACCCCAGCCTGGCGCACGCGGGAGGAAAACTCCCGACTGGCTTTACAGACAGTCCTGAAGAATGTGATTTAATTTCATTGCAGGGATCTTTTTTGTCCATTACCTCAACACAGCTTCATGATGAACTATGCAAAAATAACCTTTTCTCTACAGAAAAAATTGTGGGTTTTTTTCTACATATTGCATAATCTTGCATTGAACATCCTCAGTTTGGGGCTGCTGGAGACGTAGTTCTAGCTTTACAATCAGCATCCGCTTAGAGTTAAATTACTACCACACACTGTTTTTTCTTGCTATTTCCTCTTTACCCATGTAAGTATCCTTCCAGTTCACAGCAGCAGCATCTACTGAAATACAACTTCTTCTGCTCTCTGCAGAGGTGCCTTTTCTGAAGTTTTCCTAGTGAAGCAAAGAAGCACTGGCAAGCTCTTTGCTCTGAAATGCATCAAGAAGTCTCCTCTCACAAGGGACAGCAGCTTGGAGAACGAAATAGCAGTGTTGAAAAAGTGAGTGAATATACACTGTAACGTGAAGTAGAACAAATGTCCTTTCCTAAGACGTGTGGCTCTACAGTAAGAATAATATAAAGAAATAAGTATTTCTTTTTAAAGAATATATAAGTATTACTCTGAATTAGTAGATTAATAAAGTTTCTCCTCTCATTCCTCGGCTGGACTTGTAATCGCAAACAGCCGTACTGCCCCAGACCTGTGAAGGAGACAGACGAAGCAAAGCACTACTCAGGGAAAGGAGAATCAGAGTTAATGCTCTTGCAGTCCAGGTAGCACACCCGCTGCAGAGCAGGCAGCTGCTTAAAAACGAAGGGTCTGGTCCTCTGCTGTTGGTGCCTGCTGCTCCGAAGGGAGTTTGCAGTGGCATCAACAACCCTCTGCCATGCAGGACGAGGGCGATCAGCCACAAAACAGCCCAGTGAACTTCCACTGGTAATTAAAGCAAGATGACTGCTGGGTTTGACACTTGAGAGGCCACTTTGTCCTTGCCAGGTTTGTTTCTGACCCACATTTATCTTTGCAGAATAAAGCACGAAAACATCGTGACTTTAGAAGATATTTATGAGAGCACAACCCACTTCTACCTGGTCATGCAGCTGTAAGTATCAGCAGAGCCATTTCTTTGTGGGCCACACAGAAAGAAGAGTGGCAGGACCAGGGTGATGCACCGTATTTCAGCACCTACACACCAGAGTCCCCCACACGTAAAAGCTGCGTGTGCACAAGAGCCATTCAAACGCCCCTCACTAAGAAGCGAGAGCCGCGTGGTTTGAACTAACCTGGACGCTTCTCATGCTGCCTTGACCCATGCTCATTTTAGCAGCAAGTATCTTAACCAAGATTAGGATCTATTTATGCAAATTAATTCATCACAGTTTAGCAGGGTAGAGACAGAAGTATTTCTAATTAAAGCTGTACCATGCAGGGTTTCTAGATATTAAAATGGGCAACATGTCAGCTGCAGAGAAAGCAGCTCACTGTGGGCATCATCTCTGAGCACCCGGCTGCTACTGCTAACTTGCAAATCTAGCTAAAAGGAAGCAATTGCACAAAAACCCATATCTCCTTGTGTAGCAGAGCCTGGAGGCAGACCTGCCCATGGTGCTGGATGCCTGTGGCTCATTCCTGCCGGGAGTTGCATCATAACCTTAGCCAAAATCCCTAGGTTTACCAGTACTGCTTACTGGCACCCTGAAATTGCACCCAAGAGTGTCCATCAGCTTCTCAGCCTCATAAAAACTGCTGCCCAAGGAACAGTTCTGCTGTAGGTGGAGTTGTAAAAGGACCAGAAAGTTAGCTTGCCTAACACGAAAGCATGATTAGCTTTGTTTAATTTTCTTTTCAGTCTTTTTCTTTCTGAACTACCATTTCCACAGGGTATCTGGGGGAGAGCTGTTTGACCGAATTTTGGAACGAGGAGTTTACACTGAGAAAGATGCAAGTGTGGTGATCCACCAGGTCCTGACGGCAGTGAAGTACCTCCACGAGAACGGAATAGTTCACCGTGACTTGAAGGTGAGACCCGTCCCCCAGCAACAGCAGTGCCTCGGGGAGCTGGCGTGACTGCGGGCTCTGCCCCGTGACTTTCTGCTGTTCCTTTCCATTTTTCTACCGCGAATTTCAGCCTCTGACCACTCTGTGTTCACAGCCTGAAAACCTTCTTTACCTTACTCCTGAAGAGAACTCCAAAATCATGATCACAGACTTCGGCTTGTCTAAAATGGAACAGAACGGCATCATGTCCACCGCCTGTGGGACTCCAGGCTATGTTGGTAAGCCAAGGATCAGGAATGGACTTGTGCTGGTGGACTGTCTGGAAGAAAGGTTGTGCATGTACAGTACATTGCCTAGCAGAAAGGAAAAAAATACATAATTACGTTAACAACAACATGCCACTCACAGATGCACTGCGTGGACCACATAAAGACTGGATTACAGATGAATGTAGAGACTGCAAAATCCCAGAACGTTTAAAAGCGCAAGAAAAGGATAAAAAATATTTCAGCATTAGTCATGTATTTATTGGCTTGATCCACAGCTTACTGGTTAAAACCTCAGGATGCAAGCAAAAATTGTCAGTGATTCTTTCTATTCAAAGGCATAAAATAGGTACAAAAAGCACAGACCAATCCAACTGGTAAATGGGGCTGTTACTGGCTGATTCTCCTGCGCTGACACCTCAGAGACCAAGTATACAAGAACTACTGCTTTTCCCAGCATTGAGTAATTTATTATTGCTTAGAATTTTCATTTGGTTTTGCTGTTCTGCAGCCCCCGAAGTCCTCGCGCAGAAACCATACAGCAAAGCCGTAGACTGCTGGTCCATTGGAGTCATCACCTATATCCTGTAAGTAAGAGCAAACAGCATCCCACTTACTTTTCCACGAGTTTCCCAACTCCTCCATCGCTTCAGACACCTCTGCAGAGCGGCAGTGCACGCGGAGGCGATACCGGAGCTCCCATTTTACTGCGGGAATACAGCAGCAGTGTATTCTTCCTTTGCACAGATTCACTAGACCATAGAAATGAAAGGGATGTGGGGAATCAAGTACTGGAGCAGAGATGAAAGGAATCACATTTTCTCTATTATGTGCCTCACCCTATGCTTTGTTATTTTTTTCAGTTGCCTACAAATATCATTCAATCTTCCTTGGTACTTTTTGTTTCATTCCCTCCTACACCACACAGCTATGTACCAGCTGTGGCTTTGTCCTTTCACTGCTGCAGTTAAGTTTTTAACTCTTTTCTGCAGCTTTACCAGTACATTTAGATGTGAGGGACAGATGGGTGGAAGAGCAGCCACCGCTGTTACTCCCTCACTCGTGCTCCCGTGCACGCCCAGCCTGGCCGGGCTGCGGAGAGGCTGTGCAGGCGTGGACGGCGATGCTGAAGGACCGCTGGCTTTCTGCTCTGTTCCAGGCTGTGCGGGTATCCTCCTTTCTACGAAGAGACCGAATCCAAACTGTTTGAAAAGATTAAGGAAGGCTACTATGAGTTTGAGTCTCCGTTTTGGGACGACATCTCCGAGTCAGGTAAAGCTCCGGCACTGGGAGGCACCGCGCTGCCTCCCACAAGCTGCAGTCCAGAGCCCTGCAACCCACGGGCACGAGCCGGCGCCAGCCCAGACCCCCCGTGCCCCCCGCGCCCCCGAACGCCCTTCGCTTGCCTCGGCGGGGACGGGAAAGGCTGAAGCGTCGGAGTCGCTCGCGCCGCAGCAAACCCCCAGGCGCGGGAGCTGACCGCAGAGGCTCCCGGCACCGCCGCAGCGGGGGTGACGATGCCAAAGCCGAGCTGCGCGGGCAGAGCTCGGGGTACTTTGCACCCTGCCTGTACCGCAGCGTCCTCGGCTGAAGCCTCTGGTAACCTAACCCTGATTTTCACAAACGACCAGTGAGTTCGGAGTGGGCTTAGCTTTCCCTTGGAAAAAGAGGAACGCCAGGTTTTTTTCACCCTGTTTTTCTGGCTTTGTGGGGATTTTTTTGTTTTCTCCTTTGCTTTTCCTCCCATCAGGTCACCTTTCCTTACAGCAAAACAGCAAACTGTGTCAGTCACCACTGCGCCCTCCCACCAGACTAACCTGCTTGTGGAGTTCGCCTGCACAGTTTACTGAAGCCAGCATCTTAGCAGCATGTTTTGAACATCAATCTTTTATACATACAAACAAAACTAGCATGAGGTTTGTTAGGCCTTAATAACAAACACTGCAATCCTCCCTGCAAAAAAAGAAAGGAAAAAAAAAGAAAAAGGGAGGGATGTAACTGCTCTTCAGGGCAACTTCTAAATCTGCTCCGTTTGCTCTTTCTTATGTGTCTTAGAGTTATTTTTTAGCTGAATAATTCAACTCAAATTCACGTAATCTAAGCCTCCAGTTTGGTACGTCCCCAGTTAACATTGTCTCATCTGGAGCCCTTCATTACAAACATCTCCCTTTAATGGAGTAACGAAGCGGTACGAACACCTCCTTCCCGGGGCTGAGCTTTGCGATGTTCATCCACTAGCGTTTGCATTTCCTATTAGGATCGTACCTTGGAACAAGGAGAAAATAACCTTTTCTCTCTGCTTCTCCTCCTCTCCCAAACAGCCAAGGATTTCATCAGACATTTACTGGAGAAAAACCCGAACACGAGGTTTACCTGCGAAGAAGCCCTGCGGCACCCATGGTGAGAGGACCAGGGCCCCGGCAGTAGCCGGTGGCCACGGGGACCTGCCGGCCTCGGCGGCTCGCCCCACGCGCTCGGGGGTAGCTGAGCACAGGGGCGTCTCCCCAGCCCCCGTTATTAACGTCACCAGCTGCCTCCCGTGGCCCTGGGTGTTTCTTTTTTGTGTGCAAAGAAAGAAAATGATGAATAATTTAAGGTGCAATTTGTGCATATTTGCCTCCATAAACAGAGGCAATGAAGAACTCCCATCCTGAGCTTTTCCAAGCTTTGAAGTGTGTGTTTGTGTTACACTTTGTTGCTGTTTTTCCTTTGGGTTTAATTATTGCTGATTGAACGTACAAAGCAGTTAGTTGCCTCCAGAATGTGGAATGCCTTACAAATGCCATCTGCCTACGAGCCCATTTTCTTCTCTCCCCATCTGCAGGATTAATGGAAATACAGCCCTTCACCGTGACATATACCCATCTGTCAGCGCTCAGATTCAGAAAAACTTTGCAAAGAGCAAATGGAGGGTAAGTGGTCTGCTGGTGGGAGCCTAGAGCCATTTCACTAACAAACGCCAGTTGCTGCCATCTAGCAATAAGCAAGGCGTCAGCTGTGTGGGTAAGAACCCAGAAGCTGAGATCCTCCAAAGGCTGCCTGCAAATTGTATGCCGTTACTGTTTATAGTATGTTTGGACCAATATTCCCTGCTGCAATGCATACCGGTAGATTTACCACAAACATTGCGCTATAGTGGCCTCGCCAAGAGCGTAAAGGGGAGGGGGAAGAATTAGTGCCTTTATACTAGGAGTGAAATTGGTGCTCCATCAGCAGATCTTTCTGGGAGCTTAATCCAGCTTTTCCTCCAGCTTTTCCTCCTTTCAGCCTTGAAAATAAATTGGTACTTCATTTATATCAAGAGTTTTAAGTAAGAATTTAGGTGGAGAGAGGAATGCCGTAGGAACCACATGTATGATAGCATTCAAAATGTTTACGTTCAAAAATCAGCTCTAGTCTCTCCATTTCACACTGCAGGGTAAATTACAGCTGTTCCCCCTAATTTCCTCATGTAGAAGTGGCTGTAGTCTTCAAAAGCATCCGCAGTTTGCACTCAATGGAAACGGCGGTGTTTTTGCCAGGAAGAAGCACATCCCACTTTCCACACGCTGTGCAGACAGTCAGTGCTAACAGCACCGCACCGCACAGCACCGCACAGCACCGCACAGCACCGCATAGCACCGCATAGCACCGCCCGCCCCACGCGTGGCAGCACCCAAGGGGACACGGTCCGTTTGTCCCGCAGCACCCACCCAGCCTGGCTTCACTAGGTGCTCACCGCGGGGTTTTTGTCTTCTTCCCCAGCAAGCCTTCAACGCCGCAACCGTCGTGCACCACATGAAGAAGCTCCACATGAACGGTCACGCCGCAGCTGAAAGCCCCCTCCCCGTTATACAAGTCTCAGAGGCATCCAGACCCAACACGCCCATGGTGGCCACCCGGCCAGCAACGCCAGACGAAGACAAGGACACGTCACTCCCTCTGGTCCCCACCCAGGGCTGTCCAAACCCTCCCACTCAGCTGGAGCAAGACACAGGAACAAGAGAGGGAAAGCTGCAAAGCCACTCGGAGAAAGGACTGCCGCCAGCGGGCAGCGGCCGGGTCCTGCCAGACAACCACAGCCCGCCAACCAGAACTTGTGGCTGCAGCCCAGCCTGCGTGGGGCACGAGAAAACGAAGACATCCTTCTGCTCCGAGACGGTGCTTCTTAAAAAATCTGCAAAATCCCAGTAGGTATCCAAGTCATTAGCCATAATTTCCAACAAACTATATGGGAATAACCATCTCTGGAGTTGCCTGGCACTTAAGTTGCCAGCCCCAGGTGGAGGTAGAAACAGGGAGGAATAAGGGCAGAAGCAAACGTGTTGCCTGGCTGGGCAGCAGTACCCAGTACCCAGCCAAACGTCTCCCGTGCTCGTGGAGCACCAGGTGAGGCACATGGCCCAGGCTGCGTGGCAGAGCTTGCGGTGGGCTGAGGCAGCGGTGCTCAGCTGCCACGCTCCATTGACTTGAGCACATTTGCTTTCCAGAAACTGCAATTGCCTGTGGTTAAGGCTGCCGATGCCAGTTGCTCAGCTGGTGCTGAGTGACTGGACCCTGCATTGCTGCGGTGCTGGCTCGCACCCCGCTCTGCTTTCAGCAGCCGATGTTCTTTATATTAAAAACATAACTTCAATTCAGGTGCAGAATGATCGTAAATATTGCAATTTCTCTTTTTTCTTCTTTCTCTTCCGATTCTTCGATTTCCAACCAGTCATTTAAAATCAGAAGTTGTTGTTCCAATGAAAACCAGTAAACACTCTTCTCACTGTGGCACTGGGCAAACTGGAGTTTGTTTGATCATGTGATGAGGAGGCAGCCACTGGGCTCCTCACATCACCAGCGGTAAGTGCTTTTAACTAATCCCATTATAGCATGAAAAAGGGAAAGGTACAAATAGCAAAGTGATTGGACATGAAATAAATTGACTCATAGGTTTTTTTGCAGCAGAAAAAGCCTTAACTAAACCATCTTTCAAGGAAGAAATCATCTTTCAGCTTCCATTAAGGCCAGCCCAGTGAGTCTGAATCCAACTTTTACAATTACAACAGGGTTACCCATGGAGCATGTGAAAGGAAGCCAAGCATGGACCTGTCATATCAAACTCTACAATTATTCAAAGCTGCTCACTGGGAATCACACTGGAACCAAACAGCTTCATCAGCTGGGATTAGGGCTTTTCAGCTGGGTCTCAGCTGTGACCATGAGCAAAAGGCTGACAACAGGCTGCCGGTCCACAGCCAAGCGTAGGCAGGACATCTCGGCAGCCTGGAGGGCCATTCCCTTTCCCAGATTCAGTCCAAGGCAGGTCAGTTTAAGTTGTTTTGTTACCAGAGAGCAGAGCATGGAGATGTTAATTTTGTAGGTGAGCAGAGTACAATCATGAAGGTTTCATCCTGTTTGACCATAGCTTGGATTAATTCCAGACTAGCTGAATTGTTATCATTTGCACCACAGTATATATGAGCAGTCAGAAGTATTGCTATTGGATCCTGCAATAAAGAATGTTCCTCAAAGGTGAGCATATGCTAGCGCAGTTCTCCACAAAACCTACATAAAGTGAGCTACACCCTGTCATCTTTTATGACACACTCTACTGATATTATGTGAACAGAACTGTAATATACAACGGATTAATAGAAGAGACAAATACAAGTAAGATCTACTACAGGCTCCAAAAAGGTCCAGTCCAATGATCAGTCATGTAATAACCCCTTATAAATACAGCACACAAAGGGATCTAAGCTGTTCCTAGCCCCCACGTTACTGCTTATTAAGAGAGCACATTTTGAAGGTAGCTGTCTAATGAAACAAAGTTCATCCTCAGTTGAAATTCTCTCTCTTACAGAAACAGAAGGGCTGTTTTTTCTGCACTCCCAAGCCAGACATGAGCAGTGCAAGCAAGAAAGGAGGCTGTGTCCCAGCAGGCGGGCAGCAGCGTCTCAGGGAGCAGCGACCAAGTGGTGAGCGGCACGTTAGTCCCAGCAATCCATCAGCGCAGTGACCTCCGGGTGTGTCTGGATCGTTAAAGCTGGGAGAAGGCACTTTAGCAAGGGAAAGTCTGAGGCTACTGCTAGCATATTCAGTGTATATTATCCATGCGACATCACTCAATGCTATAAGCTTTTGTTTTCTGTATACTGTTTAGTTGTCCAATGCATAATACGTGCACTGCACAACATAAACCCTATAAACCAAAGCCATGCAGAGTTTTAACTCAGTGGCAGCTCAGTTATTTTTACAATCTGCATCCTATCCACTCCTTGGATTTTGGTTAGTCCCAGGCTTTGGCACTCTGAAGTTCAGCATCACCAGCTGCCCAGGCTGCGCAATTCTCACTTCAGCTACAAAAGGAGAGCCAACCTGCTAGCAACCTCCATACGTCTGATAATAATCACAGCAAGGTCTAAAATCCCTGCTTCCAAGTCTGTAATTGCACAATAAATATTTGCTTAATAAAGCTGAGTTTTGTTTTGTAAAGTGCTTGTTGGTTATTCATAGAAATCTGATGTGGAAACGGTCTATTAAGTCCCTTCTAAATCATTCCCTGTGCATCTGCAGACCTGCTCCCTCTGGTATTTTTCTGGCGAAGCGTTACACGGTAAATAAGCAGATTATGGCAGAAAGTCAAACAAGACATTTGACTTGACCTTCGAGTATGAGATCGTCTTTCTCTTATTTGTATAAATATAGGTATGTTGTATAGATATGACGGAGATAAAATTCTCTATTTCTGTGGTCTGGTTCTTTGAAGAAAGATCTAGGAGGGAAGTACTGAAGCCACGGCAAGTTTTAAGGATTAACTGCAGAGTAGATAAAAAGTTTTAAAAGGCCCCACAAGAGGGTTTTAATTTGAACAGTAAAATTCAGCTAAAAGAGCTTGCATTGGCTAAAACACAAAAAAGAAATAATGTCTTGGTTTATAAACCCCTCTAGAAGTAACAGCTTTGGGGATGTTTTTATTTGCAGTGGAAGATTGATGTCTCTCCCCCTTTCTCCTCCAACCACTGGGCAGCTTTAGCCAGTCCAACCAAGGTTAGCCCTCGCCAGGGGTTGCTCCTTTGGCTCAGGGCAGCTGTTTTCCAGAGGTACGGAAACTCCATTTGCTAAAAATAGAGACATTAGCCACATGAGAACTCCAGCCGGAAAATGGGAATAAATACACAAGTCTGCAGAGGAAGGCAAAGCCGCTGGAGCGCGGGCAGCTCGCTCAGGAGCAGCTCTCGTAGTAGGCGACTCGCTTGTTGATGGCGTCCCGGATCCTTCCCACCCGCTCCTCCAAGCCCGACAGCCTGGCCGACTTGGACATCAAAGCCTTGTTGCTTTCCTGAATTTCGGTCTCTAAAGCTGAGGAGAGAGAGCAGGAAAGGGTTACGCGATGATCGGACAGGAGGAAGGCATCAGGGCCACCTCCCTCCTGCATAGCTCTGGTGGGGCAAGGAAAACAAATATCGCTGCCTCCTCCCCAAAAAACCCCCACACGACTGCTCCAAACAAAGCCATTACTTTTGAACGCTTAAAAATGGAAGCAAGCGCGTGGAGGAAAACTGGGGCACATCAGCATCGCAGGCAGGGCGTCCCTTCCACGGCCACCCACGCACCCTCGCAAATCCTAAATGTACTGGCACAGCACCAGCAGATGCAGCCCAAATCTGCGCCACTCACTGCCAAAAGTACGTTGCCTTCCTCGTAACTTCTTTCCCTCACCCCGTTGGGAGTCAAAAGCCCTTCCCCAGTGCGTGAGATTATTACACTGAGTTCACAAAGAGTCTTACTTTCCATCCTGAGCATCATGGCCAAAGTTTCCTCAAACAGAGCCTGTGCCTCCAGGTCGATGCTTTGCACCCTGCTGCCCTGCGCTCCCAGAGCCGGGCTCTGCTCCAGCCTTCTCTTCAGCTCAGCGTACATTTGTTTCACTTGTTCGAAAGCCTGTGGAAAAGCAAATAAGCAGCGCAGGTAGGATCAAGCAAAGAGACTGGGGGAAAGGGGATTTTCCAATGTTGAATCCATTTTAAATTTTAAATGGATACTGCACTAGAGCTTTGCCACGATGTTGTCGTGCAAACACGTAACAGTTTGAGATGCGCTCCGAAAGATGCTGACTGACAGCTGTACGGGCTATTCAGCCTCAGGCGGGAGGTACAGCAGAGATAAGTTTCCAGCAAAAAGCATTAGGATTGAGAAAGGTCCAGGAAAAATTCAGCAGTGGGATACTGCATCAAATTAATAAGAAGTGACACGACAACGCACAAGCCGTGGCCTGAACAGGAAAACCTCCTCGCCTCGTCCAAAAACGTGCCAGGACACAGCTGGCTTTGCTGCCTAACGACAGCGAGGAAGCGGAGCACAGCTGTGACCGCCCTGGCCAGCAACATGCCGGAGCCTGGTACCTGCTGCGCGCTGCTGGCCTGCTCGCCCGCCTCCCCGGCCGTCTGCCGCGCGTCGGTGGCCCGCAGGCGGTTCTGGTCCGCCCCGCGCTGCAGCCGCGAGAGCCTCTCCATCAGCCCGTCCAGCTGGCCCGCAATGGACTTCACGTTCTTCTCGGCTGGACCAAGAACAGCCTCGATCTAAAAGCAGAGCGCTCCACATTAAGAAGGGAAATCACATCCAAACCACACTCCTAATGGTTTGGGGGTTTTTTTGACTCTGTGCAGGGGCCAGCTACGCTGCTTGACAGACACATCGCAGGGGTTTCGGCAGGGAGCGGGGACTTGTCTCAGGGGGCTCCAGCAGGGACCGTGACCGGCGTTTGGAGAAGCACACAAGTGAGGCACAGCAGAAAGAAGAGATTTTTACAGCAAAAGCTTCACCAGATCCCATTTCCCAGCTGCGCTGGTGCAGGACTCTACCAAGTGGGGAAGTTTTAAAGGAACGGTGAGCAGGACACAGTGTCGTTATTTGGGAAGTCACCGCACGTCACTCACTTCGTCAACGCGCTCCTGGATGAACCGGAGGGAAGAGCCAGAGCCCCTGATAGCACCCTGGGCCTCCAGGAGCACCGTGTTTGCTCGCCGCAGATCCCCGACCACCTCTTCCACGTTGCCCTCCACGGCATTCGCCCGGTTCCTGGGGAAATGTGGGAAACAGCCGGGAGTGAGTGCAGAGAATTGCACGGGCTGGAAGTCAAGGTTGCAGAGTTTAGATAAGGAAGCTTGAGAAGCAAGGCAGGATTGTTACTGAGAAGGTTGCAATCTCCCTCCCCCAAAAGCCACAGACCCACACATCTGGACACACTGCACTCCAGCAGGTTGCCTTTCAAGAGGCGCTGCTTCCATTTCATACCCCCAAGCAGAGGAGGCAAACTGAGAAGGGGAGAGAAAAGCCTTCCTTTAAACTAGTTAGAAACATTTATTGTGTAAGTAGTGCAAGAAAAAGCATTGAAGGGAAAGCAATAACTACTGAAGCAGTTTCTATGAATACGTTTCTGCTTGCAGCAGGACTATTCAGGTCGGGTGATAGAGCTGCCCATAGAAAGCGAGACTCCCTTGCCTCATCACTTCAGCAGGTTAAGCAGGTGTCAGACACTATCAAGGAGTTTACATACTTATCCCACTAACCTTCTCGCTGGGATATTGCTGCAAGTCAACATGTGACAAAGGAGATGCTCCAAATTTGCAAGGACACTCTGTAATTACTTTTTAAGGGACCATGGGATAATCCTCCCAACTTTCACCCAGAAAACAAATAGCCCATTTAATCTCCTCATGCTCTCTTGTGCAATTAGGATGTAGGTCACCAATATCAAGTAATACCAGGGCAACCCTGTCATCTCCCATTACAGGGACTCAAGAGATAGAGAAAAGCCTCCATTACTTTTGGTAAAGACCTTCTTGTTCTAGTCTGTATAACAAGATCTACTCTTGGCAGTCAGATTTCTTATTTGTATTGGGGCACCAGGGAGGTGTCTGCAGAGATTGCAGACTCGTTGTTTTGGGCACCGTATGGACATAGAAGACCCTGGGCTAAAACTTCATATTGTGCACGTCGGTACAGCTCCAGCAGAATGAGATTTCAACCCAAGAGAGAACCACCACGCTCACTCCGGCTGAGTGACCCTCAGCTGCCGAAAGCCCCTGAACCCCAACCGACCTGGCTTGTTCTGCCTCCTGCTGAAGCTGCTTGGCCTTAGCGATGTCCTCGGCCGTCTGGGCAAGTATGCTCTCCGGGCACTGCAGCTTAGTCGCCAAATTTTGGATCTCGGTCATTTTTCTCAGGACCGCGGCAGCATCCGTGGGGAGACGTAGGGAGAGAACAGACTCACTGATTTCCTGGAGAGTGGCAGGGTCCATGTTCTGGTCTACAAAGCAAACAGACGGTGTCAGAAACAGAGAGGGAAGGCAGGAGTGCAAATGCAAGGGAGGATGATGGCAGGCATCCAGCCACGCATGTTCTCTTCATTTCAGAGAGCTGCCAGGATCCACCCTGAACTTAATCCCCTTGAATTTAATGTACTTCTCATTCACATCGGCAAAACTTTCAGGAGAGTACTGAAATGATACCTTTAATTTGGTGGCAAGAACACCATGGCTAAGCCCAGAGCAGAGTGAGGTGGACCTCACTGAGCCGATAAGGTTGTTTCAAGACAAGCCTTTCTTTTATTTCACAAATAAAAGTTAGTAAAACTGAGGAATCAGAGGCAGGCAAAGCCCAAGGGACATTAGCCCAGGGATTAGCTCAGAAATATCTTCACTCATCATTAACACCAGGCAGCACCAAATGACCTGATTTTCTTACTCAGCTAATGCTCACGAGGCTCATTATGTTATTACAATCTGTCCGCGAACAGTAAGTTATCTCATTGGTTTATAGGACAATGAGGAATTCTCGTTTGATTAATAGTCCACTCCAGAGAAGATTTGTCTGTTTATCTTCGGTCAACCAGCGTCGCTGGTAAAAACTTCTCTGCATCAGGTCAATGCCGACTGCAAATCCTTGGAGAGCACTGGCCGCGGGGACAGGTTTGTCCTCGAGCCCCAGAGATGGCACGAGGCTCTGCAGCAGAGAGCAGCTCCCGAAGCAAGCCATTGTCCGTGCTACAGACAAAAGACGCCTCCCCCACAGCTTTCCACTTCTGTTAATTCAGTTCATTGTTTTAGAGGTAATATCTGAGAGCAGTTCATGGAGGGATGCTGCAAGACCCCCCTGCAAAGCCCCGCGCACATGGACCACACCAATGGTCCTCAGAAGTCCCCAGAAGGAAGCAGGCAGGGTCTGCCCTGGTGAGATCCCAGGGAAGACGACACAGATAAGACAGCCACGATTAATTTGGGTCGATCTGAACAGCACAGTCAAGCCTGAGCAAGTCAGCTGGCCAAACTGCAACTCCTGACAAAATCACGGACATTTGTACTGCTGAAATGTCTTCTCCTTTTTTCAGAAAACAGTATCCAAGCCTGCCTTGCCATCTCAGAGGATGTGCATTACCTTTGCTACATAAATACCCATGTGTAGACAAACAGGATATCCGAGAGCTTAACTGGGGTGAGCTGTTCAGCTGACTCCCTTGTACTGTACTCTCATACGTAATATCACTGTAAAAATTAGTTTTCTCCATGCACAAGTCAACCTGCACAGACATACTTTACAGCTTGCAGAGCGCTACCTGACAAGAAGTTTCGGACTTGCTGGATGAACTGCTGGATGCGCCGAACATCCCCCTCTATCTGGGTCCTTGTTACGCTCATCTGGTCCACAAGCCGCCGAGTATTGCTTTGAATCTGATTTGCAGATGTCTCTGTCATTTTAATCTGCAAACAACAATATCCTGATGGAGCTGTTTCTTCTTGACCTGGAAACCCAGCAGCCCTACCTCAACTCTGAGCGAACTGGGCAAGGTGCTTTGAAATTATGCTATTCCCCATTCTTAATATGCCATGGCTTTAAAGGATTGTAAATGTTAAAGATTGAGGGTTGGATTTGCAAAGAAAGCTCTCAAACAGGGGCAATACTTTTCAAAACACCTTTGAAATGGATTTTAAATGAGTTTGAAAACTCACTTTATCTTTGCAAGCACCCGAGAGGCCGTAGAAAGAAGCTGCAACAGCACTAACGCACACATTCTAGATTGCATCAAATGTGAGAGCAGATACACCTGCGGATTCAGAGAGGTTTCCAGATCCCCACCCCTTCTGCCGCACTACTCCCAACCCAGGAGGGGGACAGGCTTCCTCGTGACATTTCCAGAGCCGTTCGCGTGCCTTCAGCTCTGCGGCTCCTGTGCGGGGGGAGGCAGGCCCCACGCACGCAGCAGGAAGCCTCCCACTCAAGAATCCCTCAATTTCTGCAGCTGTCCGAAAGACCAAGTCTCAGACAGAGTTTGAGATGGGGTGTTTTATCACAGCTGTCCTGCTGCTTTGACACGGCGGGGCGGGCAGCGCTGCCCGCACTCACCAGCTGCGCCGTCTCCCGCAGCCGGGCGCTCAGGCTGCGCAGCTCCCCGCCGGCTGCCCCGGCCGAGGCCAGGGCCCCGCGCGACAGCGGCAAGATGCCGCGGCAGGGGTGGCCGGCCGCGCAGGCCGTGCTGTCGTCCCGCGGGCAGAGCAGCCCCTCGCAGCGGGCGGGCGTGCAGGTCTCCGCTCGGAAGCCACCGCAGATCTGGAGAGGGAGAGAACGGCGGGGCAGTGAGGCACTCGCCTCGCTGGCGAGACCCCAGTGCCCTCAGGGGGGTGAACCAGCACATCACAGGGTTTCGACAGACCCTCGCCAAGGGAGCTGGGGAACTCGCCGCGCTCGTGCTGCAGGGCTCCGCACGGGCACGGGGACGGAGCCTCCCGACGGGGCTGACGCGATGCCTGCGGCACAGCCCAAACGACTGTGACTCTGTCGGAGAAGGGCAGCCAAAGCTCCACACGTGTACAGCAGCGCTGAATGCCCACGCCTGGGACAGCAACGCAAGATCTGCATCTCCTCACCACCCCAAGCTGGAGCATAAATGAGAGCAAAGCAGGAGCTAAACCCCAGCAGCTCACGAAGAGGAACAGAGCAAGTCTGCACGGAGAAAAGGTCTCATTTACTCTCAGGACAACAACTCTTCCCCTCGTGGCAGGGGAATGCTGTACAAACTGTTTGCAATTTGCTTTGGGAGAGAGAATTGGATGAGAAAACCTTGCCCTCTTGCCTGGACATCAGTGGTTTTAATTGCGTGGCATCTTCTAGAGCTACCACCCACCAAAGAGCGCGCTGCAGCAGGGGCACACGCAAACCCAGAGCCAGCGCAAGCACCAGCACAGGCTGGTGGCTCGGGAGTGCGTGGTGCCCTGAAAAGCGAAGAGGGGAGGCTGGTGGTCTCCACAGCAACCGTGCATTAGGAGACACTGAAACGGATCTCCATGGCAATAACAAAGCAGCGAAGGAGAAAGAAAAGAAACCTCATCTAGAAATTAAGTGGGTCTTTGAGATATAAGAACTCATATATGAGAGAGTCCTTGGAGGAAAAAGTGCGTGCTTGAGAGGGGGTGGTGGGCAATGCTTCGGTATCCATGATCCCCAGGCAAGGCATGCTCAGAGAATTCTCCACTGCTGTCCCAAAGCAGCAGGTTGCTTGGATGCCATTTACGAGTCTCTCTGGACAGAGACTTTGTCCTGTGCCACGCTGGACTGTTTGAGGAAAGATGCGCGACTGCAGGGTGAGACTTCTGCCTCCTGAGCACTACAGGGCCCTCCTGAAAACTAGACGTGCGCAGTGGGGAAGTCCTAAAACCACCTTGTATCTTCACCTTGTTTATGACAGGGGTCAGGTTGGGAGATGAGGCTATCTCGCCCTTCAGGGTCAGCAGCTTGGAGGTGGACTCCGCAAGCCCCCCCTCCAGCCCCGCGGCACTCCTGCGGCTCTCCCGGGACTCGGCCAGCAGCCCGGAGGCGCCGGCGACCAGGCTGCTGGCATTGGTGGATGTCTGGTAAGCAGATCTGATTGTCTTGAAGGCTCCTGCAGGAATAAAACCGATAAATGACACAAATGCCTCCGTGACTCATAAATGCAGCACAGCTACCTAAACAAAGGCATCGACTATACCCTGCGAGTGGATGTGTGCACAGAGAGGAGGGAGCCAGAGTGATTAGTCACTATGGCACAATGAAAAAGCTCCTTTTATTTCCAGATGCCTTTCAGCCATTCCCTCAGTGAGCCACAGAGCTTTCCTAAAGGACTGAGCTCTGCGTTGGGGCTAAAAGATTGAAACAAAACTAAAGCAAGACGACGTGCACATGCTGATCCTGGGCTTTGCTCTGTGCGGCCCAGAAGGGCTTTGGCGGGGCAGGACAGGGCTCTTTGGGAGCCCTTTCCCTGGCTCCTGCGCAGGCCCCTCCATTCCCCTCCAGCACAGCCTGGAAGGAGAGCGGTCAGGACGTGGACCTCCAAGCCCTGCTCGGACGCGAGGTGCAGAGCAAGCCGGCCCAGGCCGCGGCCGCTCGCCGCAGCTCGCACGTCCCCAGCCGGCCGAGCCCCGCGCTGCAGCGGGGAGGAGGCAGCAATGAGACACTTGGAGAGAAATAGCTGTAGCAGGGATATAATGGCAGCCTACCACCAGCATCATCACAGGGCTTAATTAGCTCTTCTCCTAAGTGCCTGACAGCCACCTGGCTCCCTTCCCCACCCCTCCATCCCCTCCATCTGTGCACAACCTTCATTATCTCAGCTCCCTCCCGGGTCCGGTGACACGCTCCCAGTGGGGCTCCCCCCTTCCCACCGCACCCCAGCAGCAGGGTTTGTGCTGGCCAGGGGACAGGAACGCGGTGCCCATGGAGCAAGCTGCTCAGCCCCAAAACGCTGGAGCAAATAACCTGATAGCTTGAAATCCTGGGTCACGGACCAGAGGCAGGGTAGAAAGCATCCCTCCCGCTGGGGAGGGAAGATGTATTTGCTGTTCCTAAGCTGACAGCAGGTTAAAAACTCCATCTCATCTGCCCAGCCAGTGGGAAACCACCAGGCACAGTCACGTTGAGGTAAATTAACAGCTGCAAATTAAGAGATATTACAGCTGCAGCACTGTACCTGACAGATCTGTGCTGCGGCTGGTTTCAAACTGGGTCTTCTTGCTCTGATACTGTGTGTTAGCGATAAGCAAGCTGCTGTTGAGGGCTTCGAGCTCCCTCGACAGAGAGGCAGTCTCATCCAGAAAACGAAGGTCAGGATTTATATCTTGAACCTGCTCTCTGGGAGAGAAAAAGCAAAAAAACGTGAATTCAAGCAGAGAGCAAAGCACCTGTAGACAGAGCAGGGTGCTCGTGCTGAGATGCTGCCGACAGCTGGTGAAGAGGCACTTGTGAGCCCAGAGAGCTGAGAGCCGAGGACACGCCACGGCCTGGCAGGTTTGCAGAGGTAGCGGAGAGTGGGGCTGGGCTGCAGCTCGCAGGGACCAGGCAAGACGCCGACCGCCTGCAGCCTGTCCCTCTGCCTCCTGCTTTGCACATTTAGCACAGGACGGGCATGCCTGGAAGCGCTGCTCTCTTGCATCCCTGGTCACCACGTGAACGGAGCAGGATTTTCAGTTACAGAAACAAAGCAGAACACGTACAAGCGGCTCGGTGTGACAAGCGGAGCGAGCACACAGAAGAAAGCCAGCATCCCCTCCCGGCTAAGGGACGCACCCCGTTAGCAGCATCCACCCCTCACCTGACGGCAGCGAGCGCGCTGCCCACCTGGGCCAGGCTCTGCTCTGTCACGGAAGAGCGGCCGAGGATGCCCTGCGCCTGCTGCACGTTGCCCTCCGCCTGCGAGAGGCGGGGGCCGAAGCGGGAGCCCCCGCTCCCGAGGGGCAGCCGTGAGGTGGAGTTGCCGAGGCCAGCCTGGCGCAGGCGCAGGCGCTGGATGTCCCCGTCGTAGGCGCGGAAGCAGGGGTGGCACAGCTCGCAGCCGGGGTAGGTGCTGCAGTGGCCTCGCTGGCACTGGTCACAGCGGGAGCCCGTGACACCCGGGCGGCAGAGGCATTGGCCCGTGGTCCTGTCGCACCCCACGTCCTCCGTGCCCTGGAAGTCGCAGTCACACTCTGAGGGACGGGAAGGTGGAGAGATATAGAGGTGAAGCCCACCAAAAGGGGGGAAAAAATTTTTTTATATATATATATACATAAAATCCGACCCTGTTAATGGGATGCCAACACAATCTGAAGTCCAAGCCCACCCGTCAGCCCCTGCAGCATCGGGAAGGAGGTGGCACAGGCAGAGGAGCAGGAGGGCCCCCAAGCCCCTCACCCAGCCCCTGACCCTGCAGGGCAGACTGGCACGGGACAGGTGCTCCTTCCCAGGTAACCCGTGATTTCACAGTGCTAAGCAACTCCAAGCCAAAACAAAATGGATGCTCCCTACCTGTGCACCCTACCCGGACATCTCCGTAGTGTCTGTCTGGGCAAACCTGCTCCTGCGTGGCAGAGCACGTCCGTCCCGTGAAGCCTTCTCTGCACGGACACTGTCCTGTGAACTGAGGAAAGAGAAATACATCAGGGAGACCCAGCTCTGGGCTCTTGCCTGGGAAAGCCCTCCCTCGACTGCTCTTGAGCACTAAAGCCAGCACTTGGACAACCTTCTCTACTCAGCCGGTGTCCCAGGACGTGCCGGCGCTGCTCCTGCCGGGCTGCAGGCTCCGCCATGGCGATGCAAACAGTCTCCAAACAGCCCAAACATTGCAAAGCAGAGTTTTAAGCTTTGTTTCAAAGACAAAGGAATCGTCCACAAGCAGACGGTTTGCCACTCAGGTCTCCTCCCTGCACTAGCTTGTTTAGGACCTATCTTTGGGTCTTAGAATTTGTCATGGGGGTTTTTTTAACATTTTCCCAGTTGTCTCTTAAGCCTGAAGTGACACACGTGCTTTTCTTTGACAAATGAGGATAATTAACTTGTCTCGCCTGCATGAAGATCTCTTATTAGGACTTCCTCATTAAATATCAGGCCTTGTAAAATGGCTTAATCTTGCCTCAATAATTACCACTTTCTTTCATTTTACTGAATAGCCTGTCATAGTGTTTTCTAGGAAATAGGAAAAGGAAAATAAGAGCAGGATGCGCTGGGGAAAGCACGGCCCTTTTGTGGAGGCTCCCACGGGCGGGACAGGACAATGGAGCCACCCAACAGTTGGTTTTGATGCTCTGAGCGATCCCCAGCACGGTGCTGCCCAGCGGGGACACAGCTCCCTTGGCAGTGGCACTCTCAGCTGTGCAGCTCGACCCCCCCACTGCCCCCGGGCAGCCCCTCAAGCAGCGTTTGCAGAGCTGGGAAAGGAGAAAATGAGAGAAAGCTTGCAGGTGCATGCGTGAAAGAAGGCAGGGAAATGAAAAAGAAATATTGCTGAAATATGCTGAATGTGCCCTGAGGGTGCTGAGGGTGGGCTGGGCGGTACCTGGTTGCAGTGGGGGCTGCGGGAGCCGTGCGGGTGGCAGCTGCAGGACCGACAGCCCTGGCCGCTCCCCATCTCCCAGTGCTCGGCTGCACACTGGTCGCAGTCCTTCCCCACCACGTTGGGCAAGCAGAAGCACCTCCCTGTCTCGTCGTCGCAGGGCATGTCCTGCCGCGTTCCCAGCGCATTGCAGGTGCATCCTGAAACGGGGAGGGTTTTGTCGTATTAAAAATGGGTGCAGAGCACCGGCTTCCCACGAAACCAGGTCCACAGAAGGACCTTGCAGCCACCCAAAGACAAGCTCTCCTGTCTCTCCCTTCATACCTGAGCTGGGCACGAGGGACCCGCACCCCTGCTCTAACACCGCCCTGTCCCCTCAAGCGCTGCAGCAGGACTCAGCAGCCCGAGAGGCCTCAGCATCGCTCCAGCCCAGCCGCGCACGCGATGCTGACCCGAGCCACGGCTGCCCTCCGCTGCGCACAGCCCCGCTCACCCGCACGGCATCGCCTCCGGCATCCCCCGCGGCTTCCCGGGCCCCGCGCACCCGGGGAGGGGATACAGCCTTACACACACCCCAAACGCCGCTCTCCCTCTGCTTTTTGCCAAACTTATACCTGAGACAAGCCACAGCCTGAGCAAGGAGGTTTTATAAGACTTTGCAAAACGGGACTTTGGCTTGGAAACCCCAAATCAAAACTGGCTGGGAACCAGATCCCTTCCAGAGCCACTGAGGATGCTGAGCGCAGAGGTGGGGTGGGAGCACCCCGGGAAGCAGGGGATGTCTCGGGGTGTACTCACTGCGGCACCCCTCGGGATTGGCGTTGGCCAGCTGGGCGAACCCCGGCTTGCAGAGGTGGCAGCGGTCCCCCTGGACGTTCTCCTTGCAGACACAGCGCCCGGTCTGCGGGTCGCAGACGGAGCCCGGCACGGTGCCGTCCGGGTCGCATTCACAGGCTGCAGACGTGCAAGAAACGGCATTGCTGAGGGCACGAGGGGTGGACGGGGGGGTCCAGGGAAGGCGCTACGTGGGGTAACCGGGCACTCACGCAGACAGGCTTCGGGGTGGGCAAGATCCTGCCGCTCGTTGCGAAAATAGTTAGTTTTGCAGCGCTCACAGTTATGGCCTTCGGTGTTGTGCTGGCAGTCGTCACAGACGCCCCCGCTCGCCCCCCCGCTGGCGCGGTACAGCTCCGGGTCGAAGTGGCACGAGGCCGAGTGACCATGGCAGTTGCACCCTGAAAAACCCCAACAAAACGGCCCAGCTAGCGCTGCAACCGTGCAAACCCCTCCGGCAGCGGCAGCTCCGGCACTAGAGGGTGCCCGAGTCCCCTGCGTGACACGGGGACACCCGCTAACCGCCCCAGGATGAAACTGGCACCAGTCGCACAGCGTGGCCGAGCGCTGGTGCAGCCCATGAGCCGGCATCGCCCGGCCACAGCCCCGCGGAGCAAAGCCCAGCGTGCAAACGTGTCGGGGGCACCTCTCTCAGAGACACCATGTTAACATCCAGCCCCCCAAAGTGTCCCAGTGAAAGGACTCGGCGCTCGCTCCCACTCCCGTCGCTCACAGCTGGGGAGGATTTAGGAAAGGCCTCGGGAAGAGGAGAGGGGAAAGGCACTCGCCGTACTCTGGCACTCGTGGGGATCGTCGTCCTCCGCAGGTGCCCACGGCCGGTTGTTGTAGAGGGCGGCGCAGCGGTCGCAGTTGGGACCGGCGGTGTTGTGCTGACACACGCACTGCCCGTGGACCTGCTGCAGAGACAACGCTTTACCCCTCCTGGACGGTAGCTGTTCGGTTCAGAGCTTCATCCTCCCGACGCCTGTCCGGCACATGCCGGGCCTGCTCCTGCCCCCGCGCAGCCCCCGTTCCCTGCGCAGAGATGGAGCTCCAGCACCCGGGCAGGGCTGCTGCAGCACCAGGGACAGGCTGCTCCTCGCTCGCAGCGACGGGGCGATTCCCACCACCTCCCCGAGCACAACCACACTCAAGGCAAAGCAGACAAACATAAGCTGGGGACAAGAAAATCCCACAGCAAACAACCTGCACTTGCAAATGCTCCTGAGCATGAAGCAGCCTGCTGAAACCTTCTGCGTGTCCCCCACCCAACTGAGACACCCAGTGCTGGCAGGAGCAGTTCCCCCCAGAGCACAACCTCCCACAGCCACTGAGCTTCCTAACGCCTTACAAAGCCCCTCCACCTTCTTCCCAACACAAAAAGGGGGTTTACGTGGGGGTAGCACAGGCTGCTGTCTCGCAGCCACCGCCCCGTTGCTGCAGGGAAAATGGGGCATCGCTTCCCCTGGTTACAAGCAGCCTCTGGCCAGGGGAAAGACTCCCGCACCCCACTGCTGGTCATCCCAGCCAAGGTCTCCCGAGGAGCACTCCTGGACGCGTGGTAGAGCCTGACACCACGGAGCTCATTTTTAGGCTTTTCGCTTCGCCCCGAGGCTCACCGTGGCGTGTGGGTCTCCCGAAGGGGCGCAGTGGTCGGCGTGTCCGTGGCAGAAGCAGGTCCCCAGCACCCGCATCTCCGTCACGGCGTAGAAGGTGCTGGGCGAGTGGTAGCCCTGGCGCGCAATGTGGGGGAGCTCAGTGAAGTTGATCCGCAGGTTGGTGAACGGCCCCAGCTCTGTTGGGGACCGAGGAGAGGTGTGAGGGGGCAGCAGGCACCGGCTGCAGAAGTGCACTGCGATTCGCGTGGAGCAAGAGACGGAGCCATCGGCACGAAGAGCAGCAGCTGAGTCACCAGCAAAGACCAAACGCTGCCCCTTGACACCTCGGAGGCACCAGGGCAGCAGTTTAACACGCAGCTCAAGGCCCTGTTTGCAGAGGACCTGCTCCCCGCAGGGTTACCCCAGCTCAGCGCTCTCCATCACATGTAGGAACAACCATGAGGTGCATCACCCCCCTTCTCCCTTTCTCAGATACGAAAGAGGCCGGTCACTTACTATCGATGGTCTGGCTGTAAGAGGTAGTGATGGTAGATGCCAGGTCTTGGACACTGAATTTCACCTTAAAAGGTAAAAAAAAAAAAAAAGGTTAAAAAGCAGGAAACACAAGGTGCTTTCTTCTCATGCTCTGGGCAGCACGTGCTCTGGACCCGCCTCTGCAGAACAACACTAAACACAGGAAAAAGACTTCAGAGTTGCAGAGGATTTTTGCAAGACCACCAAACATAACACCTCGATTGTCACAAAGCAGCGAGGGCTTCCTCCCGGAGGAGCAGGAATCCCCCCGAGGACTCCCCTCCGCAGTGCTGGATGTCCACGGGCTCCATCCCTCGCCAGGTGCAAGACGTGTAAAAGACTTCCAGGCCAGCGCGTGTTTCTGCAGCGTTGCGCAGGCCACCCGCCCCGAGCCCAGGGTAACAGCGGGGGGAACGGGCACGTGCGGGAGTCCCCGCCACAAAACCCCCCAAATCCTACCTTGCCCCCATGCAAAGGGTACCCCTGCAGCGCCTGGCACCGAGCGTCCTGCCAGCTCTCCGGGGAGCCCCGGGGGACGCCAGGGAAGGCGGCGGCGCAGTCGGAGGCCAGGTACTGGTACACCTCCCAGGTCTTGCCGAAGTCGGTGGAGCGCTCAATCAGCATTGCAGCGGGCAGCGGCGACTACAGAGCGGGGAGAGAGGCACATCTGTAACACCGCACACCCCAGAGGCGCCCGCCCTCCCGCCAGGCTCAGGTCTCCCTCCCTGCAGGTTACCAACAACTTCTGGGTCCCCTCCCTCCCCTCAGCCAGCCCTGCTGCAGCCACAAAGTACACATCTGCACCAAGGAGATTTTTCGGCAGACAGTGGTGGGATGGGAACCCAAACGCCCAGGGGAATGTCCGTGAAAAACAGGGAAAAAGGAGGGATGGGGACCCTGGAGCGCATCCTGTCAGGAGCCCGAAGGGAGCTGCGCACTGAGATCCCCACATCTCGCGGAGAGCCAGCGGGGCCCATCCACCGTCATCTGCGACCTCCCCGCAAGCAGAGCTGCTGCCCACGAACCCTGAAGTGAAGCAGGATGCTGCTGAGCTGGAACGTCTGGTCCAGGTCCAGCTGCAAAGAGACGCGCTCAACGCCTGCGGGCACAGAGAGGCAGCTTCAGAGGTGCAGACCACGGACTTCAGGAGAATAAACCACTTGGCTGCCTGAGCCAAGTCACTTATTTCCTTCTTTCCTTCCAATCTGTTGAATTCAACACCTCCTCCTCTTCCCCTTGTTGCCGGCGGCCCGGAGCCGCGGCGTGCCGGGGGGACCCCAAGACGCCCAGCCGGTACTCACCGCTCTGGGACTGCCACCAGCGCGGGTGCCCGGCGGAGGACAGGACGTTCTCCACGCGGTGGCCGTTGTAGGCGTGCGGCAGCCGCGAGTCGCACCTGCAGCATCTCATGCTCCACTGGAAGAGAAAGGGCGGGTGGAAGCGACCGTCCCGGCTTGGCCGGAGGGAAAGACCCCGCTGCAGACCCCGGCGGCGAGGGGCCCAAGTGCAGCGTGGACTCACCGAGGAACAAACGGCATCAGCAGAGCTGGCTTATTAGAGATCTGAAGAACCAGGATCAATAAGACTAATGATATGCAGGACTCAAGTGGTCCCCTTCACACCCCATTAGAAAACACAACTCATGGTCCTATGGACTAAAAACTAAAACCAAAATGCTTTCAACTGAAACGTTTTTGGCAAACCATCAAAAGTGCCTTTTTTTAAGCAAACCCCATTTTCCACAATGACAACACTTGATAGAAAGCTCTCTGCAGCTTTTCAGGAGCAGTTTGCCTTTTCCACGCAGCTGAGGGGCTGTTCCTCTGGGTGAACAGAAAGGCCTTTCTCTCGCCTCCAAAAGCCCCGGGCGATGCTCGGCCCCCCTGGGCTCTCCCCGGGGAGCGGAGCGGGAGCAAACAGCTCAGCGGGTGAGAAGGCAGCGGGTGGGAAGTCGAGCAGCTCAAAGTTCAGCCCTTCACTTGAGCAAGTAATTCAAGGAGCAGAGATGTAGCACAGGGAACGCAGGAACGGGAAAAAACAGGGTCCCTGAGGAGCAAACAAATACCCAAATTTTGACTAACCAAGCAACGCTCTGTGCAGCCACTAACACGGGGCCGCTGGGTGCGTGCGGCACATGAGGAGGCTCAGAAATGTGTAGAAAGCAGCAGGAAGAAGATTGAGCAAGAGACGGGGAGCGGGGAAGGTCCAGACATGGGCCAAGAGGAGAGGTGGGCACGGGGTGGGCAAGCAGGCTGGGCGAGGGCCACCGCAAAGGCGGGGAAGGGCAGGTCCCAGAGGGATGTTAAAATAGCAGGTGATGACCGAGCCGCAGCAGCACCCTGGGGGGCACACGGGGAGGCCCCATCCAAAGCGCTCGGTACCGACCACGCTCAGAGCGGAGCAAACACCCGGGGCTGCCGATAACACTGTCCCAAAAGCAAAAATGATGTGAAACATTTCAGCTAGAAACTGAAGTTGTCTGTGGCCTGAGCAGTGGCCTCCTAAACGGAGCAGCAGGACACACGCTTCACACGGACACATCCCAAAGCCCGAGAAATTGGGGAAGATTAAGAACATTGGTGCCAGTGATGGCAGGCGCCGGCCTTGGCGGCACGGGGCAGGACGGCTCGGAAAGGTCGTCCTGGGAGGAAAGCGGGTTTGGGGGAGAGGAGGGGAGCGTCTCTGGCACACGGTCCCCCAGCTGACACTGGGAAGGCAACGAGATACGAGATACTGCGAGGGCTGCGGTCCCTGGAGTGGTGTAAGGTGACAGCAGAGGCTTGGGCACGTTTGGGACCCCAGTGATGAGATCAGCTTTCCATGACGGAGCAGAGACATCGGGTGACAAGTGACAAGCACTTTATATCCACTTCTGTGCTAAAATCTCCCCATCCGATACTTAAACAAATGAGCCGATTCTAACCCAAACACAACCCTACACACGAGCTGGGGAAAGGCAGCAGGAGATGGTGGCCGGGGGGGCATGGCAGCACCAAGATTTCTGGTTTCCCCTTTAAAAGATTAATTCACACTTTACCCACATTTCCTTACTCCTGAAACAGGCTCACCTAAGTCAGCCAATCTCTTATTTCTACCAAAAAGGACTTGGCTTCATAAAAACGACCTTTTTTTTTTTTTTTATTTAAAGAAAAAAACCAGGGAAAACTCTGTCCAGAGTTACCTTTTTGCTTGCTCTCACACAAAGCCACACAGGGAATAGGCTGGCTTGGAACAGAACGCGCTACCTGGGACCACACCAGCCGCAAAGCCGCCCGCCGCGCTGCCAGCGGGGAGCAGGTGCCACGGCGAGGTGGCCGGGCAGCAGCAGACGGGAGCTCAGAGCCTGGGTGGGTTTAGTTCCTAACAAAGCCCAGACTGGACTCTGCCCTGCCCCCAGACCTGGGAACCTTCCAGCAGTTGGGCAGCTATCGAGGAGAGATCCTCACTTAAAACTGATCTGTTTTCATAATATTTTCCACAGTCTTTATGTTCTCTGTCTATAAATACTCCAGAACAGGAGTTGGCTAACTACAATATTTATAGCAATATTGCAGAGTAAGCAAACAGAGAATTCGAAATATATAATCATGCAATTTCCCTGGCTCTACCAACTCCTCCTGGCTCTGTCAGTAAGAATCAGAGATAATATAATCAGGACCAGGCAGAAGAACTCATTTCAGATAATGACTACTAGCAGCAAATTGTCAGGAAGCTACAGGAATTATCCACAGAAATAATCTAGTGAACAATTCCCAATAATGATTAAACTTCACAACAGTTCTGACTGTGATTAGCAAAGGGAGAAGGAAGCCTTTCTGCAAGGGGAAAGGTTAATCTCGGCTAAAGTATTCATTAGGAGTGATTCACGCATACTTATTAGACCATTCACGCAGCCAGAGACACAGGTGCCTTCTGGTAGCGACAATGCAATGTTGGCATGAAGCTGCAACCACACTTCAAATGCGGTGATGAGTGAAAAAGCCTGTGAGACAGACCCTCCCCATGCAGCCCGGGGGCTGTGCTCGGTGCAAAAATCTTTGCCTATTTTTTTCCTCTTTTTTTTCCCCCCCAGCTTTTTAATAAAGGCTAAAATTAACACTGGAAGCAAAATTTATTTCACGTGCTTGGATCAAATTGCGAAACCCCTCTATTGCACAACAGGAGGATTTGCTATTACAGACTGTGACTATGTGTCTCAAAGTTCCTCGGGACAGAGGGAATTATCAAAAATGACAGTCCAGCACCGGGCTGAGGGGGGATTCACCGAGCGCACACCTTTCCCCAGCTCTCCCCTTCTTTTTTTACCAGCATAGCAACAGAGTCGGTCGGTGCCTCAGAGCTGGGCTTGCCAGGAACAGACCAGGGCTGCGGGAGTACGTGAGGGTTGGAAATGGAGCCGTCAGGGTCTGAGCTGGGTCACCGAGCCCTGGGGCAGCCCCAGCCCGGGCTCTCCAGCACATCGTCCCCCCCAAGGCACCGCAGGCCCCAGCCCCTGCGTGACCGCAGCAAGAGAGAATCGGTAGGTGTTCGAGAAGGTATGGGATGTGGGGCTGAAAAGACCTATAGGAAGGCAAAGAAGTCGTAGGTCTGCATGGAAACCACGAACCGCCCCTCTGTGCCTCCAAGCCACTCTTCAGGGCAATCCAAATACAGGTTATGGAGGTTCAGAGATTAAAGGAAATTCCTTCCAGCCTTTTGAAAGACAAATGAAAGCTAGCGTTTTGAGAATGAACAGATTCATATTTTAGAAATAAATAGGGGGGTGGGGGGTGGGGGGTGTGGAAATCCATGTAGAAGAACAACCAGGTATTGTAAAAAAGCCCAAATATTACATCATGCCGCTGGGACACTTCTGCGCGGTGCGTGCAGGGATGCAGGCGCAGACCCAGCCCTCGCCCGTGCGCTCTCCGCAGCGGGTTTTTGCTCCTCTCCTCCTGCTCTGACCTTGTGAACCGGTTGCTGGTCGGCCTCCCATGCTTCCCCGCTCGCGCAGGGGCAGAAAGCTGCAAACCATTTTAAGCTGATGGACTCAGACCAAAGTATTTTAAGTAGCTCTAGCTGCCATTTTAATATGAGTAGAGAGCTCTTGAAATAAAACCTCCTGGCATAGGTGCACAACCCAAAATAAACTGAAGTTATTCATCAGCAAAAATGGGAAGCTGCTTCTCTCCAGTCATGAAATGAAGACCTTTCATAACTGCGGGGACCTTGGTGGTCCTGCGTTTAACCCAGCCCCGTGTCAGCGAGAGGCACCGGGTCAGCCGGCTCCTGGCACGCAGCCTCCCATACGAGAGCCTCGCATGGTCTTGCACAATTAATATTGTATAGGGACAGTAATTACTGTTCCAAGTTTATTTGGGGACAATCTGGGAGGCAGTGGGAATTTATATGTATACAGAGAGACTGAGGGTTATTGAGAAATAGGGTGGACAGTAAGAATAAATTACCTTAGGAACAACGGCACCTGTTAAAGCCAAGTTATGCAATTCTCTATTCCAACCCATTTTCATTCCCTGTTAACGCTAGCTGTAGGACATCGCTACGCCAGGCTCGCGGAGCCGGGCTCATCTTGCCTGTGAAGTACTCTATACAATTTCCATAGGAAAACATGGTAGAAGTTACCCATGGTTATGTCGGCGTGGTTAAACTTCTAAGTGAGCAACTGGTATTTCTAAACTGGACTGTGCTTCAGTTCTGAAGCGTAGATCTCTCTCTTAGCCATAACATCTAATGTCACATCCTTGCCTGGCCAGTCAGAAGTGACACTGGGAAGTGAGCTCTGAGGTTATGCTCAAAATGCAAATAGAGGGCTCTGACCCCCAGCTTGGTTTTACCAGTGACCCCCAAATTCAGAGGCAACAGCAGAGATTGGGGAGAAGACACAAGCTGGACAAACATCCTAGGTAAGGGGGTTAAGGAAATGAAGTTCATTTCTCTTGCTTAAAAGCAAGCACGTGGGTGCCTGTTTTCCTCACCCCATCTGTTCTCACATCATCTCCCCTCTGTGAAACTTCATCTAAAATCTGCCAGCATGACAGTCTGCAAAACCCACACTGCACCAGCTTATCTCCACACCCCGCACGCATCGCTGGGGTCCTGTTGCCTCTGCAACTTGTCTGCGAGGGAATGACGCGATGTCTCCCAGCATATGTGTCAATTTGCAGTCATGTGGCAAAAGAAGACGGAGAGGAGGGAGGTGGAGGAGGAAAGAAAAGTAATGGGAAATAGGCTTTTTCTTCTGCACATTCACTACAGGTAGGGACACATCCTGCAGCAAAGAGCAGGGTGTGTCTGAATGCCAGAATAAGATGAGATAAGCACAGAGCAGCCCCATATTACCTTCAACAGGTCTGCAATACAAATTATTCGGTGCAAACCCTCAACATTATGAAGCAAATAGAAGCGCTGCTCTGAGCAGGGGGTTGGATTTCCTGCAGCCCCATCCGACCACAATTATTTCACGATTTTGTGGATGCATTTTTCTGTGTAAAAGACTTGAGTTTGACTGATGACGTGGGTCTGGAAAACAAATGAGCTGGGAAGCACGGTGGCTTTTCAGCATGCTCTCCCCTGTTCCAACGTGCCCAGGGCCCGCTGAAGCACCCGGCAGGCAGCGTGTTTTGGATCAGCACCGAGCTCCCTGACCGACTCATGCAGGTGGGCAAGCAGACGGTAGCAATAAGGCAGACAGAAGCATTAGTCTCGCACGTACTCTCTTTCGCAGACATTGGCCTGTATTTTTGGAAGCAGCCAAAGGCAGTGGTGAGGCACCACAGGGAGAGATGCTGCGGACCAACCCCTGCCAGGCAGCTGCGTCCATCCGTCTGCAGGAGGAATCCTCTGCCGTGCCAGGAGCTCTCCTGCCCGGCGGGCTCACGCTCCCCTCCCACCAACTCATTCAGGGATTAGGCTTCTCTGGTACCTCTGGTCTCGATTCCTGCCTGGATGACCCCATGTCACCATGGCACAAGGGGTGATAAAGGCGACTTCCCACCCTGGGTTGCTCATATCCACCAAGAGCCCACGAAAAGCAGGTGAGAGCAGGCAGAAAATCTTGGTCCCTGACCTTATGCAAACAACACTTTCATATCCAAAGTCTCTCAGGGTCGGGGCGTGAGGACCCACGTAGTCACCACCACACAAACTGCTCCACTGCAGGATGCAGAGCAGCAACACAAGCACAAGGACACCCGGTTCATTCCTCTCTTGCCTATTCTTTGGCAAAAGAGTTCACAGCGATGCTTTGGGTACTCTTCAAAATTAATAAAACATCCAGAAAAGTCTGTAGCTATTTTCTAGTTCTGAATACACCTTTATGCTGAAAGCATTGCACAAGCCCGGAGGAAAGAAGTGCCCTCCCTCCCTCCAGAGAAGTGTTGATCTTGCTGGGCGTGAACACGCCACGACACAGGTACCGCTGCTTCCAGCCGCGAGGCAAAGAGCCGAAGGCGTGCGCAGCCCTCGTGCCGGCACTTGGAAGGGCCAGGCCAGGCGAGGGGACCGGACACCCGCTAATCTGCGTGAAAGCCACACCGTGCCTTCCCTTGGCTAGAGCTGGGCAGCGCGAGCTGCTCCATATTCCTATCAAAGCGCTATACTTAGCATTTAAATCAAGAGATGAGTTCACTGGGCCTTGAATCACACCTCGGTCAATGAGAGTCTTTCCACACACATCAGCGCCTTTACGACTCCAAACCCATGCTCACTTATTTTTTTATTTTATTTTCAGTTTCCCTCTTGCTGTTACTTTCCCTGCTGACTCCAACAGCCATTTCCCAAGCGCAAAGTGATTTCCAAGCCAGACCATTGGTCTGCCTGGTTTCCACCCCCCATCACTTTTCTACTCATCCCGGCAGTCCCCTGCGCTATAAATGGCAATGCTGAGTGTTCCTCCTGGATTTCACTAGACTGAGCCTACAGCCAAGGAATGGGGCAACCAGTAGTGCAAAGTATAAAGGTTAGAGGGATTTGGAGCCGGAGCAGACAATGGAGCAGAGGCTGAAATCGATGCCCACAGCGAGTGACCCACCAGAATTGCAAAAGAGCACCCTGGGGCCAGCGTGGGCCGGCAGGGGCCAGACAGCGTGTGCCCGCCAGCCGGCAGCCAGAGCAACCCCTCATCCCATGCCCTCTGCTGAGATTGCAAAACAGACTCCAAATTTGTACCTATTTGGCAACAAAACAAGAGCAAGACTTGTAACCAAAGAAAAAGTCGTAAGAGTCAATAAATTAAATGTGCTTACTTTTTATGGGATGGGAATAAGAAAATTGAGTTCAGGGGATTGATTTTTGCTTAAATTAGGGAAGTAGAAAAAGGGAGGAAAAAATTAGGAAATGCTCATTGCATAGGGATTTCTCCTGCACAGACAGGAGCTGGTATACTTATAACTCCCGTTAGCCATTACAGTTGCAGAACAGAAATAAGGGTCTTTAAGGAATTTGCTAGCAGTAACGATGCATGTCTCATTTCAGTGAAGGAAAGGATCACATATATGTAAGGCAGCAAGAAAGCAAAGACCCCATTCCCAAAGCTAGAATTGGAGAATCCAACTTAACATGAGTGTTAATTGTTCCATATCCCTTTTAACCCTGGTACTTGTAAGGCAAGGTACAAGCAATATGAAAAATGAATAGTTTAGGGACTTGAAGACTAGAAGAGACTGCTGCAATCTTGCTGTCTGCCTTCCTCCACAGTACTGCCACGAGACCTCACTCCCTAATTCTGCACCGAACGGATCGTTTCTGCCCAAGGTATATCACAGCCATCAGAGACACCCAGTCTCCACTTCAAAGATTACAAGTGACACAGATGATCACAACTGAAGGCCCTTCAGAGCAATCTCTCAAGGTCAGGCAAAGGGAATAATGAGCCCCATCCAGCTGGTATTAGGACAACCAGCTTAATGAAGGTTTTGCAGACACTCGCTTCCCATAGTACAAGCTTCCTCTTCAAGCAAAAGTCACTGTCAAAAGTCAACATTAAGTAAAGATTTCAGAAGTGCATTTATGTACAAATTTCCTCAAGTATAAACAGAAATCAGGAAGAAAAAAAAAAAATTAAGCCAGAGCAGAAATAATTGCTTGCTTTTTTTTCTGTCCATGGGCCACGGCACCCTTGAGAAGCAGCGGGGTTTTGCTGGGGAGGCGAGCAACCAGCCCTGCTCCCTGGGAGCGGCAAAACAGCTCCAAAAAAAACAAGTGGGAGCCTGAAGAGAGGAAATGCCTGACCACAACTGTCAGCCTGGAAAACGACCTGACAAAGGACAGATGCTGCAGCCAGCCCAGCATCCAGGAGGACGTGATGCCCATACCCGTCCGGGCCAGGGAGCTGCCCCAGTTTCACACCAACCAACAGCTCCCAGCCATCCCTGAGCCCACAGAGGAGCGAAAATCTCCCCAGCCCAGCGAGAACTCCGGCTCTGTAACACATGCCCTTACTGCCACATCTTGGCCTTCAACTTGAAGGGGAATTAAAACCAGAAGAATGCTGACTCACTGGAGCTGGATTTCACTGTAGAAAACACTGCCTCACCAGAGGTCTGCCATTTCCTTTCCTCTCAAGCATCTCTTCCAAGACCCTTTTTGCCTGTCCTGCGTTGAACCCACTCCCTTTCGAGCTCCTCCCAAGGCAGTTACGGGGTTAACGTTGCCAGACCGACAGAGAAAGGCTTTAGGAAATGCTCAGGTCAGGGACATCACCCCTACAGCATTTTCAGCTCTGTGCTCAGGCAGACTTATCCTTAAACGCTTACTCTGATTCGATGGCAGCTTTGGAGCCTGGGAATCCGCAGCTGGCTGAAACGTTATCCTCCTGCCCCCACACAACCAGCATAATTGAAAACAGTTGTTTAGTTCAGAAGCTTTTCCAAGTCTTTGTGAAAGACTTGAAATGTTCCCATTTTTTACAAGTGAAATATGAGTTTAGTTTTAACTAAAAAGTCCAGGGATAGGAAGGCTTGGGGTATTTTGGATGCAAAAGCTTCCATTTTGCCTCCAGTGCCTTCACGCCAGAGCTTTGCTGCCCTTTCCTTGCCACCGCGTTCGTGCTCAGCTCCTCTTCTCGACCATGGGGATGATAGAGCTGGGCTCGAGGGGACCCCACAGATGGTGCAACGACCCAACATGGTTGGAAGGGGGATAAATACCTGAAATGGGTTAAACACTGCAAAAGGTAGGAAGGATAGGACAGGTAAAGGCATTAGCATCCCTATGTGAGGTTCAGGAGCGCGGAGGTGAACGTACCTCTCCGTGGGGCGTGCAGTAGGTCTCGGGCTTGGCGAGGCCGCAGGTGGAGGAGGCTCGCAGGCGATGGGCACGTCCCAGCAGCAGGTCTCCGGCCGGGGGGTAGCAGGCGCCCTGGGAGCAGGCTCGCTGCGCGCCCAGCAGCCACGGGGCAGCTGGAAGAGCAGGGAAACAGGACTTGGGGTTGTGTCAGGGTGGCACACAGTCATCACCCAGCACGGCTGCTCTTTCCTCCAACAGACCGACTACAAGGTCGTGCTCGGGACAAACCTACAAAACGCACATGCCAAAAAGGACAAAGGCATTTTGCCCCTAAACTACCTTTATTTTTAATACAAAAAAGGCACTTTTAAAGTGCTTTGTAACTAACAGTTATTTCTAAAAGTCGTCTTTGCCACGACCTCAGTGTTTGGGCTGCAGGGATGCTCAGCTCCCCGCCCATCGCACCGAACAGCCCTGTTTGGTGTCCCCTGTTTACCTATAGCCGGTTGCTCAGGACAGAGAGCAGCCTTTTGCCAAACACCAGCACTATTATCAAATACCGGTCTCCCAGCTGCTGCCACGACACCGCTACTAACACAAAGCTTACATGTGCAGTGTTTCTATTTAGTCAGCTTCCCCCATATCCTTTCAGAAACACTGTGTGGTGAGCCTTACCCAGGAGAACAAATAACGCCCATGGCCAAAGCTGGCAGCGAGACTCCATACCACGGACACGCCTAGGGAAGAATCAGCAGCACGAGCAAAAGTGAGCAGAAAATGCCAGTCTAAAGCTCAGTCCAGGTCCTTCACATTCCTCCTCAGTTTACAGGGAGATAATTTTAATCGATCTACAACAGAATAACATGGGTGAAAAATCAACGATAACAAAGAGGAAAATCAGATGCTTACATTGTATTCGTTTGCAATGTACAAAGAATCCCAGCTTTTCATCTAACTCATGAAGCATGCACAAGACTCTCCTGAAGCGTATGAGATTGCCCTCTTCCCCAAACACTATCTCTGGATCTTTATGTTATTGCTGAGGTGAACCACAGGTACCAGCACGGCACCTTGCTCTCAGCAGAGCTCTAATTTCTGACTGCCCGACTCCCCGGGGACACCGAGAAGCCGCAGCCCCCAGCACCGCAATCCGCAGCGGGCAGGGAGCTGGCACCGATGCCAGGTCGCAATGCACGGTTGGAAACGATGCCCTAACGAGTGTGCACGCACAGACACACACGCTCCCACCCCCCCCACAGCCACCTCTTCCCGGGCACGCTGCGCTTTCTGTTCTCCAGCCCCACCCTTTGCCTTGCGTTTCCAGAATCAAATTCCGCATCAAAACTCACCAGCGCACGCGATGGCCCAAAGTCTTGTTCTATGAAAGGAAGAAAGACATAAAAATCGCTGCAGAACAAGCGTCTCCTGCAGGGTCTCCGCGGCGAAGCCCGGCCGGAGAGCCCAGGGCCGGCAGAGCTGCCCGCACGCCCCAGCAGCCAAAAACCTCACCTGCCCCCTCCCTGCAGGAGCGGGACCGGCCCCGGCCCCGGCTCACAGCCAGGGCTCTCTGCCCCTCTGCCACCCGCAGCCGACCTGCAACCGCGAGAGCCCTCTCGGCGCTGGCTCTCGCCTTCCCCGGCTTTTAACAGGCAGCTGCCTCACCTGGGAGAGAAGGTGCCTGTGGGTGCAGTAATGATAAAAGGAGTGATTCAGGATCTTTAGACGTACACACCCAGTTACCGTATAACTCATGACAGCTCCCAGACAGGGCGCACGGCCGCAGACATAAATCACTTCGGACGAGGATGACGGCAGCGTGAACCAGCTATGAAAGCCCACCTGCAGGTAACCCCAGCTGGGGCTCGCCTGGCCACCGCCAAGTCCGCTTGAAGCCAGAAGCCAGCCCCCCCCGAGCCGCCGCACGGCTCCGCACCGGGCGATACACCCCAGTGTTCACCCACCCTCTCAGACAGGTTTTGCATATCGTGTTCAGTATTACGACAAGGCAGCACCGCTATCAGCACCTAAACTTGATCATTTAAAGCCTAATTAGGGATGTCCACGTGAGTTATAATCACACTGTGTATTCACATATCAGACTTCAGCCTGAAGGCGACCTGCAGCGCAGCGACGGGGCTTCGCAGGCAGCCCCTCTCCTGTCTGCAGTACTGGAATTCCTCAAGACACAAAATTACATAAGATGATCCTGAGGTTTATCTACAAAACACAATCCCGTGAACTCACCAGCTGTGAAAAAAGTCAGACAGACATCAGATTTTTTAAGAAACATAATTCTTGTCTGGGTACCTAGAAAAGTGTCAAGATTTCCAAAAGGACTCTATTTATCACACCAGGATGGTTTCTAGTATCAGCCTGGGAGTGTGTGGAAGAGCCAGATGCCCAGCTGCGTGAGGAGCCCCTCTCCCCTACTTCAGACCTAATTCAGAGCTCTCTTGCACTTGACACTTTTCAGCGGTCACTGTTGCTTTACATAAGTATTAATAGAAACAGGATCCTAAGCAAGGGGTCGTTTTGGGTTTGGGTTTTTTTGGTTGGTTTTTTGGGGTTTTTTTTGTTTGGTTTTTGGTTGGTTTTTTTTTACTGTGCCAGCAAAGCAACAAATTTTTAACTAACCTGTTTAAACCGAGCACTGTGCGGCGAAGGCAGCTGGGAGTGCAGCTCAGCAGCTTGCACCACAGCCCCCCGCCCCACACACAGGGCGGCCAGGCACCACCCACGTGCCGCGTTTCAGCTAAAACGCAGTTTTGCATCCTCCAAAAAACTTACGTCAAGTCTTCTCCATTTACTTTACATCTCTGCCCTGCTGGCGGGGGGCTCAGCAGACCACGTCAGGCGACTCCGGATCTTGGCTCCTGTTTGCTGTGTCTGCTACCTCCCTCCCCATCCCCACGCCCAGCGACACGGGCGTGCAAGCTGAGCATCAGCAGCTCAGAGAAAGGGTACACATAGAGCTGGGAAAAAAAAAATATTGTCCCTTAGGCTACAGTATGTGAACCACGGGCCCAGCTGCCGCCTGCGCCGAGGCGTGCCCGCAGCGCTGGGAGTGCCTGCCCTCCCCTGCTACTGCTCAGCAATGCGGTAGCACCACATTCCTCCTCCTGCAGCGAAGGTGCCTCCTCCCCACCTCAGCTGGCAGCAAAAAGGAAGCGGGAAGAAACACTGGAATGTTTTACAGAGAAAGGGAGAGATGAGACGTGCCACGAGGTGCCGACACCATTCCTGCAGGCTGGCGGGGAGCAGACCCCTGCACCATCAAACCCATCAACAGCAGCAACGTGCTGACCACCTACCCAGGCTCTGCGAGAAATCCCATCAAACTCTTTAACTTCCTCCTCCAGTGGAGTGACCGTGCTGGAGAAGGCAAAGGAGAGGAAGGTCTGACCAGTTTGGGTTTCTGCAAGGCTGCTGGTGATGCTGGACGTGGCACTCTTGCAAGCCTTGGCTAAACGTCCGCTGCTGGGTGCCTGTGCTGCCTGGTTCAAAGCCATACCCTAAAGCACTGGCAGTCGAACCAGGAGGCTGAAGCTGCTCTTGGAAAGACTATAAATTCCACATATCAATCCTGCCAGAACTTGCAATGCTGAGCATTAATATGCTCTGAAATGGTGATGCTCCACCCCAAATTACTACAAAGCATGGGACATTGCAATTCTGCCACACAACAAGGACTGGAAAATGCTACCTCAACTGCAAGCTGTTCAAATGAATTATCCAAAATACCTTGATCCATCCTTTCCTCCTCCAGCCTGCCCCCAGTGACTTGCCAAAGCAAGGTAAACCATTACCTGGAATTTCAGGCTCTGCAAGTTCAAACAAGAACAAAAGCAAGGAATAGCCTCATTTACAGAATATCTACTGCAAATCAATAAAAGCACAAAAGAAAAAAACCAGCTGTAATCAGCTGGGTGCTCCAGGGGATCCCAGACACAGCCCTGTGCCCCTGACGGACTCAGAACAGGCGCCAGCGCTGCTCCGGGCTGTCCTCTGCCCACGTTCCCACGCCAGGTAACAGCCTTGTCCTGAGTACCAGGGAGTGAAGATGTGTTACAGACTGAATACAGGCTAAATACAGAGGAGACATAATGGTAAAAATGCACTACAAAAATTAAAATATAAATGTTGGAGCAATCCTCTGTGATCAGTGGGAGGGACAAGAAAGATGCTCTTAGGACTTCCAGTGCCTTTTCAGTTTAGCCCACAGCTGCACCAGTCTGTGCTGAGCTGTGTCAGAGCCCACAAGCCTCGGAGGGCTGGGTAAGACGTTCCCTGGAAAACAAATACAACTAGCTCCTGCAGGAAATTGTGCTCTGAGTCATGGGACAGACCCTGCCCTAACATGGCGTTAGGGGACACTACTCTGCTGGAAGCATCTTCTCCAGGACGAGATGTGCGACCAGCTCCTGAGGAGCTCCCGCTCCCCACCTCTCCGTCACGGAGCCGCTGCCTCCTCCCACCCGGTGTCGTTCACGTGGGCAGCATCATTTGAGCTCCTGCTCTGCGGTGCACGCGTGTGATCTGCTAAGCAGCTTCTCTATCCTATCCCGGAGACGCTCGTCAGAGGCAGAAGAGCTTCACATCATGCGATCCTGTACCCACGGCTATGGGCTGGCATCAGAAGATCTTAGTGCCAGCGGTGGGCTGAAGGGGACATGCTTTAGAGGACCCTGTCCCTTCTGCACTGGCAGCAACCAAAAAAGATGCTGCTGGGTGGTTTTAAGTTTCAGGTGGAAAGAGGTCACAGCATTGAGAACAGAAATGCATCACAGCCAGCTGTTTAAAAGCTAATTTCCCCCTAAAAACGAGGGAGGGTGCAGACAGCCCTGCCAGCTGGGGACACGCGTGTGACTCAGTGGCACGAGCTGACGTTCTGCAATGGCTAATACCTGCCAAGCCTCTGCTTTTATAATGAGGGTCCTCAGCCGCACAGGCAGCCAGAGCCCCACTGCCACGGGCGGTCGGATTCCCTGCACTCTTTCTGGGCTCCAATGTCGGCGACGGAGCAGGACGAGCCGCGGTGGAGGGAGGCACCGCGGGTTCATCATCCTCGGGCAGCTCCCCGGGTGCTGCACCCAGAGTGAACTCGGTAACGAACGCGCTCAGGCGGTGGCAGCCAAAGTTGAAAAGGATGTGACTCCTGCATGAGTAGCTTTGTGTTGCTTCCTCTGATCTGACAGTTGGTTTCTGTTTGGATTAAAGGCACACGAGCGCTTTACTCCTTTGGGAGCTTTTCCAAGGACACCATCCGAGTTCAGTAGCTTTTGATTCAGTTGTTGAAGTCTGATACTAGTTAGTCAGCAGTGACCATTCTGGAATAATCATGTTTTATTAGTTTTTAACTTCCCTCTGGAGTTCAGAGGAACACAAAGGTAACTGGAAATCAGGGGCAGAGCACTGCATGCAAGAACACTTAATCTCCTGAAACCTAAAACCTCCATTAAGTAAAAAGGATGCTAATTGAATATAATTTTATAGCTTGAGCATATAAACATTAAACAATACTTAATACTGCCGTTGCATTTTTCATTGAAGGATTAATACATGCCCGAAACACAATGCCTGAAAGCACATTTGCTATCTAGGCAGCTGCTTTTACAAATGGAAAAATAAGGCAGAGGGGTGATTTGCTTAGCGATGCCAAGCAGGATCTTGGCACAGGGGAGGGCAGACTCCCCCGTCCCCAGCCTTCCCGGAGCTGGGATGAAACCCCAAACACTCTCCATCGTTAGGCCAGGTACAGCCAATGTGCGTCTTGTCGGACACATGCAAATGTTCATGGCAAAAACCTGGAAGGTGGTACAAGACCTGGAAGCACTGAAGCTGCAGGGAAGAGGGAAACTTGGGAAGAGTTTGTCAAGATTAAGAAATGCTGTCCCATGTTGTAACTTTTTGGCAACTCTTTCTGCTGATTTCAGTAATAAAACAATGGTTCCTCCACCTAATCTTTTCATTTCCCATTTTAATTAAAACATGACCAGCAAACCACCTCCTCATTCCCGCACGTGCAGATGATTTAAAACTGTCTTTGCTAATTGCCATGCTTTCTTTTAAAAGCATTTCAGGAATTCCTAATGAAATTCCAATTCATGTCCTGAAAACCCTACACCTGCTCTGAAAGCAAATAAAACTTTGAACGGAAAACCAGTTTACGTTTAAATTCGAGTTACCCTGGGAGCTGGCTCCGGAGGGCAGTGCCCGTCTGACTCAGCCCATGCAGGCTGCTGCCTCCTTTGCGGCCCCGCTACGGCCCGTGCCCGGCGCGGGCAGGCTGGGACACCGGCCGCCGCTGCCCGGAGGTGGCCGGTCCTCCCCGGTCAGCAGCGCGGGACCTGCTGGCACTGCCTGCAACCGGCCAAACGCCGGTGGGCAGCTGATCCGCGCGCAGCCGCTGCCCCGAATCCCAGGGAAGGTGGGACCAGCTCTCCTTCAGGAGCAATGCGCCAGCGGTAGATTAAAGCTAAAGCAAAGGCTGTCAGTATTTGACCTTAAGTCAGACTTTTCCTTTTTTCCCTGCCTGCTCCTTTCCGCATCCATGTTTCACGTGCCCAGATGCACACAGGGTCGGCACCGGAGCCGGACGGTCTGTGGCTGCCCCCTCCCACGGCACAGCCCTCCCCAGGCACGCACCAGTACGGGCAGCAAAGCTGGCACTGGGAAGCCTGCCTGCTTTCCACCAGGCAGTTTGATAAAATTATCCTTGCAGGGGAACATCTTTATTTTTGTCATGTCCCCATTTTCTAAAGGAGAAAATATTCCATTAGAAAAGTGTCTGGCTGCTCTCTGGAGGATTTTGGCTTTTGCAGGCTATGGTGATGAGCAGGGAGGGGGTCTCCGTGCTCCCGCTGCTGCCGGCCAGCGAGCCCTGGGCACAGCAACCCTGCCTCCGCCTGCAACCATCAACGGCAGAAAGTTTAAACTCATGGGGTATTTAGGAGCCCCCTTTAAGCCACATACCCTCCTTGACACCGCACGTGGTGACTGAAATGGAGGTCACACTATTTTCTGCTCCTGGTTGCACAGCCCCCTGTCCCAGACCGCACTGCGGAGCTCGCGCTTGTCACGGACAAAGTCCAGCAGCGCCTGACCCTTGTCCGCGCACGGACGTGTGGAAGATGAGACGACACATCTTTCTACCTCAGCAGCGCTCCTGCCAAGACCCGCTGAGCTGATGCTCTGCCACATTTTGGGAAACGTCACCAAGAGGCAGAGGTCAGCTCAGCGGTTTGTCTCAGGTTCCCCTCCACAACTCTGCAAAGCCCAGAACCCAGAGCCACGGCCAGGGCTGGTGGGAAGGGACCTCCAGTCGCCGCCGAGGACAGGGTGCCGCTCAGCACGGGGCTGGCCTCCCAGCTAGGTCAGGATGGGCCCCCAGACTCACAATTCTTGCACAAAAGCATTGTGTTAATTATGTTTGAATGTCTTCCTCCAAGGTAAATAATATTAAATGAAAAAAAAAAATGTGGATTCAGAATTGGGGGTTCAGACAAGAGAACGTGGCCAGGCCTACAGCAAGTCGACTGGAAGAGCACCTGGGTGCAAAACTGCGTGAAACGGGGGCAATATTAGGTGCTAAGCACCAAAGTCCCTGTGGCTGTTCCTCTGTGACCTCCTCTCTCCAGGAGGCAGCTGTCACTCCTTGAGACGCCACAGGCCCTTAATATGGCTTGCTGGGCTTTGGGGTTTCCTTTTCTTTTTATATCCCGGTTTTACTCAAGCGTTTTGGGGGGGACGAAGCCTACAGCACACTTGTGCCCGAGCAGACCAACTGTCTGGAAGATTTCTTGGAGCTTCATAGGGGATGCTCTGCCAGCAGGGGCTGGTCCTTACACCACAGTCATTTCCCTTCCAGCACCTCCCAGCCCCTCTCGCAGCAGCTCTCCCCCCCGAGCTGCCAGCACGCACCCGCAGCGTGCCCAGCGCCTGCCGTGCCCCTGCCCGGGACAGGCAGCTGCCCGTGGCCCCACGGCCAGCACGGAGCTGAGCGCCGGCCAAGGGACGCAGCTGAAACCGGAGCCGAGCCACCTCCGCGGCTCACCGGCCCGGGGAGCTGACCCCTCTCCAAACGTCCACCCACAGCAAGGGCAGAGCTCTCGCTCCCGGCGTTCCCATTCCCGAGAGCATAACCAAGGTTATCCCTGGGCAAAACGAGCCACGCCAGCAGGAGAGTTAAATTTGGGCTCCTGCGGGCAGAGCTGCCCCAGAGCAGCAGCGATTGCACCACGGCTTCGCCTGCGCCCTCCAAAGCAATTTCAAAGCAGCTTTACCCACGCTGGCGGCTCCGGCGCTGCGCACCAGGCACCGGCCGAGCTCAGCACGTGCAAAGCCGGTGAGCGGAGCCGGGCTGCGGAGCATCATCTCCCTGAGCCGCTCCAAGCAGTCACACGTCCCGGCGGCAATATTTAGGTTAAGCCTCGGGTGCTTACGCTGCTTTGCAAATTCAGGCAGAGCTCTTCTTCCAGATGACGTTAAACTCATGCAGTTTTCCCAGATATAAAGCCTGGTTTAATCAAAGTTGCAATTAAACCTGACAACCTCCTTGTGCAGACTCTCCTAAATAAGATTAGGAACAGCTAAAATTAGTCTAATTTAGTGTTAATCATTAATCCTTTTATCCACTCTTAATCCAATTTAAATGTCCATACAACGAGCTTGCACAGACTTTGTTACTCAAATTTAAAACAAAATTGAATTAAATATTATTTAATTAAATCAACACAGTCTGAGTGCTGCTATAAGAGGCATTTGCCACAGATGATTATCAGCTGCTTGGTTAACCCTCAAAATTATCCTGGGCTCTGTGCTCTCTCCCTACCGCTCCAGCTTTTAGTACTTTGGGATTGCATAGACATCTCCATCTGTATTTAACAAATAAGAAGTACCCTTCCTAGCCCTCAGGTTGGAAAAGAGACTTTCAAATGTAACGTTTAGGAGGCAAAGAAAATCCTGCCTCAAAAAAAAAACCTTTTTTTTTTTTTTTAGGCAAAATGTCACAATTCCAACACTTCACACTGACCTTTGTTTCTGGGATTGCGTACTGCACAGACAAGCTGCTTTCTGGTGTTTGTTCAGGGCCTGAACAGCTCATGCTGCTCATCGCTCTGCGGGGCTGGAAGGAGAGAGCACGTCTCGCACCGCGAGGAGCCAGCAGCCCGGCCGTGCAGCCAGCCCTGGCTGGAGGTACGGTGACCTTGAACTTTCCCTGTCTAATTGCTGTCTCCTCCAGCTATCTTTTCTACAATGGTCATTTTCCAAAGCATTATGGAAAAGAAAAAAGCTTAAATACAGGAATCAGCTGTAACCTTTCCTGCCAAGTTGGCAGAGAAGATAAGGACCTTTTATTTAAAGAAAAAAACCCAGACACTGAGGAGGGATAGACAAGTCTTTAGAAACTTTTACAGCCAGTCTTGCAATACAGTTTCCTAAGCACATTCAACACTTGCAAAAAAACCCCAAGTTTTCCCTGGCAGAGTTTCCTTGGAGCGCTGTGCTCGCTGCGAACGCCCTCCGCCCAGCGCGGGTGCTGCGGGGGGCAGGAGGGGCGGCGGCGGGGAAAGCCTCCGGCCGACGTGCGGGATGTGAGCGGCGAGGGCTGACTCACTGCTCCACACGTGCCCAAGGCAGAGCTCAGCAAGGAAGGGGAAAAAAACCCCCACAAACCAAAAAACCCCAACAAATGCAAGCACCACGTCCCTTCGCGAGGCGGGCCGGCCGCTGCCCACGCTCCCGCGGCCAGGAGCTGAGCAGCGCGCGGGGCATCAATGGCTGCAGCCGGGGGGGTCAGGAGAAGGGGGGAGGAAGACAGCACGGTCCTCGCCCGGAGGATTGCAAACAAGAATTTGGAACTGCGACCCCAACACAAGCCAGACTTTAGGCTGGTTTTAATTACAGAATCAGAGAATGGTTTGGGTTGGAAGGGACCTTAAAGATCATCTAGTCCAACCCTTATGAGCCAGTTCACTGATTTTTAGGGCAGAATTTGGGCAGTATCACCTCGTAGGGCAGTTTTTCAGAAGGGAAGGTGTTTAAATCCTCCAACAAAAGAAAAAAGGGACCCGGCCAACACACACATGCTCCAGCAGTTCCCACATTTCTCAGAGCTCTCTTCTGCCCCTTTCTCACACTCAGAGATGAAACTGGTGCTCGGCCTCGGCTGTGCCATGGACGTACCGGCTGCAGCACTAGTGATGCTCCAGGGGCAAGAAGGGGAAACACGGTACCCGTTATTCACATCACAAGTTATTCACATCACAGAGAGGTTTCTCCCAGGCGGGCTGAGAGAAAACCCAGCTCAGGGGCATCAAAGCCCCATTCCATGTGCCACAGCCCCTCTTTTCCATGTGCTGGGGGCAGGGAGTGAGAGAATCCTCCTTTTCCCCTCCCCGGTTTGAGGACAAGCCCCCTTTGGCCCCAGGTTGCTTTGGGGGCTGCCTGCCCACCCTTCGGGCTGCGCCTCACCAAGGTTTACAAACACCCCTGGGTGCCCCTCCAGGAGGTTCACCCTGGGGAGCCACCAGGCAGCAACCTCCTTTACAGCATCTTTTACAGCCTTTACAAAGGCTCCCTCCGAGCTTTACCTCTTTCCACATATACCAACAGCACCTTAAAAGCGCCGCTATCACATCAACTCCCGCTGTATTGTAATTTCTGTACCCTGCCCTGTGCAATTCCCATCATCTCAGCCATAAGGATCAGCTGAGAAATCTGTCCAGATACCGTCACCTGCTCTGCAAAATTAAAGTTGTAAATCCCAACAATTTCTTGTGGCTTTAGCAACTTCTTTAAAGTCAGCAGCCGCTGAAATGTATATGGTTCTTCCAGCCAGAGCAGTATACGTGCACCAAAGGAGCCACCAGCAGAAGCAGATGACATAATCTGCTGTATGTTCTTTATGCAATGCTCTTCGGCAGCAAGCTAGGGAAGAAGTGCGACAGTGCTGCCTTCTGGTTTTCCCCAAAAGGAAATACACTGTCCCATAGTGAATCACAAGGAGTGACACTTACAACGGGGTATTACAGAGTTTCAGCATCCAATGCAGGAAAAGTAAAAAAACAGGGTCTTAATGGATTGCCCATAACTTTCACTAATTTGGGAATTTCCAGTTATTCTCTTATTTCCAAGAGATCAAGGTGCTGTCACATGCTGCATCTATCCGCTTTTAGTGGTTCCCCTTGCCATGAACCACCTATAGAAACCTTTAACAAACATCTTCACACCTTGACCTGGATAGCACCTTGTTATGCTCCACTGAGGTGGTTTTTCTTTTAATCCACTTCACTACAAGGAAGGGCAGCAAGGCAAAAACATCTATTTTGCTCAATTGGACTTTGCACAAATCCAAGCCCGAGATCCAAACACTGTAATATTTTTTACGAGTTATGGACACAGACCCTCTCCCTCATGCCCAAGGACTAGCTCAGTAAAGCTCCTACTAATATATTAAACATTTCTTACAAAAGCAGCCACGGAGCTGCACTGCAAGTCGTACATAAGATTTCTGGCGTGAAATCAGACTTCAGGATTTTTTTTTTTTGGGGGGGGGG